>CM071631.1:23351540-23951540 GCA_036419045.1 Scirpophaga incertulas | reverse complement strand
TTCCCAGCTGTCGTCAAGTGAGTCGTCTTATTGTACCCATATGTCGTATTCATAAGTCCCGTTAGTCAATGCTAAGTAAGCTTTTCCTCGGCTTAAAAAAATAATTAAAAAAAAATAATTGGTGTGGCGTGTAAAAACCCCATCATTGAACGCGGGCGAGTAGGGTCAGGTACAAGTGTAAAATTAAGGGTTCCCTAGTACCCACCAAGGCTGGAGCTCTCCCTCTTCCACCTAACTGCCTTTGTAACTTAGGGTCAACCCTTCACATTTCACTATTGTGTATTATATTTTTTTTATTTTAATTCTTATTCAGCCTTACACCATAAAGGTTAAGCCGTGTATTATGATTATTAAATGTAAAATATAGAATAACGGAGAATGGGTTCGGTATTCAAACTGGCTATATATATAATATGTACGTAGCAAGAGCGCCATATATCCACGTCGTCATTTAGGGGGGTGCTATTAAGCAACCATAAATATAGCTGCACCCAAGAACTTCAGCACCGGACACAATTAAATTAATTGCGGGCACCACTTCATCTAACCCCAATGCGCCCAACCAATATTACATTATTTTAATTTTGCCTACTATTTCCAAAAAAAAAAAAAACAAAAATAATATTGAAACTACTTTTGGTTAAAGTATTCATTACAATTAATACTAACATAATAATATAATTATTAAATATTTTCTACAATAATGTTCAATATAATTTTTGATTGCATTGAACATTAAACGTGGCTAATACATTTAGCTATATAGCCAGAAGTACGAAACGCATTTACCTGTACTTTATTTATAATATTCGAACACTTATCTCACTGGCGTGTTTCTACCGTCTTCACGCCTCTTTCCCATGAGGATAGGCAGAGATCACAGTTTTCTACTTGCTACAACTCAAACATACTTACCTAGTTTTCTTGAATTTCATTAATATGACAGATTCATTCTTTTCTATTAGGTATGACGCCAGGAAGCAGAAATACGTGATCGATCACAAGAAATTGGACACTACAGATCCTGTGGACACTCCGTACTGCAGCGCAAGCCAACTCTACAGGTAAGTACCATAAAACCTTAACTCCTTTGTAGCAGATCTATTTCTTATTACAATTTATCTCCTAGGTCTTATATGCGTTACAACCCTCGAGGGTAAGACAGTTTTTATTTAACAGTTTGATGTTTTTCTTTTATTCACAATAGTTCTGTTGCCAGCAGCGCCCACGAGGACAAAGCGGAAACGCTGCAGTGCCCCGCAACCCCCAGCAGCTTCAGCGAAAAAATCACAACGTTTCAGCTAGAGAGGTCGTCTTCTTTCAAGAGGAAAAATGCAAAGTAGATCTTAGGAACAGCTTTGAAGCAAAAGTTCTACAATTTATCCTTGAATTGAACGAGATAATAAAGGAATTTAGAAGAGACTTTAATTCTTTCCGACCAAGTCCAGGTATTGAGCCCAAAATTACTAATAACCTGTTCTGAGCCTTGGAGTTAGTGTTAAAATAACTGTCGCTTACTATTTCTGTTCTGATCTTTGGAACTCCCTTCTGAATGTGCGTCTGGATATTCCTCATAGTCTGTTTGATTAGGAGCTAAAAGTATAATGGCAATTAGGAAAACAATAAAGAAGAAAAGAGAATTATCCTAAACCAAAAGGAAACACCCAAAGTAATAAAAAAAATAGACCTCTGTGAAAAAAAAATAGACCTCTGTGAACAATAGAAAAAATATATTCTTCATAATTACTTAATGTGAAGTTATATGTTGGACCTAATAGAAATTATAACAATTGCAATACAAGTCTCTTAATAACAAAATTTCTTCGATTCTTTAAATTGTTACAAATTAATATAGCTGAAAATACTAGAGAGAATGTGACATGTTTAACTATGCAATAAACAATTTCAAAACAATTCTTATGTTTTGTTATTTATAATAGTGTAATTAGTACATTACATTAAATGTAAATTAATATGATAGATAAAGATATAAAAAATTACACCTAACTTTACCGCATGTAACTATATGAACCAGGACTGAACATAGATGTTCATAGATAATAACATAGATAGATGAACATAGATGGACTGAACATAGATGTTTTGGTTTGAAGGGTATTACAGAAAGTGAAATTAGTGAGCACCATGACTTTATATCATGTGTCGCGAGTAGGTCTGGTACTGTGTAATTTAAGTGGGGGTTGCAAATTTGTTGCGAATGTCACTGAAACTACATGCCCTATACATCCACCACCACTTGCCATCAGGGTAGTTTTATTGCTTTTTACCATATAGCTATAAATAATATTAGAAGATGAGATAACGTCAACTGTGCTTCATTAGTACTGCAGAAAACCGTTTTAAATTATTTTATGTAAATAATTAAGTATATATATATATATATATATGTATATATATACATATATATATACATATATAAACGTATCCCTTATACCCTACATCCATAACACAAGCTTTACAGAGCTTACTTTGGACTTGGCTAATTGGTGTGAGTGTAAGAAATATTTGTAATTTATATTTATTTTGAAAACCTTGAGTGTCATGTATGATGTGTAAGGATCAGTAACAGCGTGAGTTCAGGCCTCCGTCATGACTCCCCCCACTTCCACCTGCCGTCATGAGTCACAGTATCGCAACTTTATCAGATTTATCTTCCTCCTCATGCAATAATTATTTACTCGTCCGTCTTCAGGAATTGTAGGCCACAATCGATCATAAATTAAGTGAGTAAACAGAACTCTTATCTGCCGGATAATATGCTATCGCTGCAAACAGGTGATAACTTCAGTCATTGTCTTCAAAGTGAGCGACACGGGCTCAACAATTTTATTGTTTTATTTCAACGATTTTAACGAACGTTTAAAATAGCTGACAAAGTTAAACATTGACCCAATTCAGAAGATAAGACTGGTAGCTGTTAAGTCAAAAGTGATGTTAACAGAACAGGTGATGATGAAATAGACTTTAGTAGCTTTGAAGATTCAACAAACGCAGTAGGTAATGGAATTCGATCCACCAACCTCTCGACGCGGAAGCAGAACCAGAGCTTTGGAAAGATCTTTAAGCTATTCCGAAGCCATCGGCAATGGCTCTGGGAGGTCTTCAATAGAAATCCCAAGAATAGACAATACTGATGTCTACGTAAACGAGGAACTGAAAAAGCAATATAGAATATCGCAAACTTACGTAGAAGGCAAAGAAATTGCATTTCCTTCTATCATTACTAATGTAGATACTAAGGAAACTTTACCTTCTAGTGGTGATGGAATACTTAGTGATACATCACTCTATTCAAGTGAAGATGAACATGCAGACAGGGGTATTGTTATGACTATTGATGTAGAAACTGAGAGCCCTAAAACATCTGAATCTACGAGGGTCGTTTCGGACGCGTCTACTCGCCCCATTGCCAGTGTAGACAACACTATAGACTTGTACAACGAAATAGAATACGCGAGTGAAGTTATATACAGTGATATGGACACAACAGAGACCAACCCGGTGTCAGCGCATAGTTTTTCAGCACCATATACAAGGAGGAGTAAAAGGAAAACAAAGAAACTGTAAGTAAAATTATTATTAGGACTATTTCATTAAACTAATTTGTAATAAAGTTTCCTTTTTAAGTCTTCAAACATAATATATGTTACAGCAAAATAATATGTAAGTAGATGTTACAGCGTGTACTAAATTAAGATATTATATATACTATCCAACCATAATGTACAATATCTATTCAATTTGGATGAAATAATTGTAGACACCAAGCTAATTAACTAAATATATTGTACAATATATAGATTTACCAAATTTCAATTTGCCTTACACTTTAAATAATGTTAAATGCATTTAATAAATTTTCAAAAACTTATAATGAAAATTGTCATAGATAATATTAAAATAAAAAATGTCAGAGATAAAAAACTAAATTAAAAACTCATTAATCTCTCATTACATAAAAGAAATAATCCTTTTACCCAAAAGATTTCAATACCCACCCGAGTATAAAAAAAAACCTTTAAAAATTGTAAAAAATGCTACTACCGATTTACAATTTTCGGGTTTATATTTTTACTTGTGCTTGTTACTTGTTTTACGATTCTAGGGCAACGCGAAGTTTCCTATAGGCGTTGATTCCCCTGCAAATTTCATAATATGTTTCATAAACGACGCATAAAACGCCATATCTCTCGATCAGCTACAAGGAACTCGGACCCATTTCATATTAATTTTAAGTTGATACCTCTACGCGTTCAGTTTAAGATACGTACAAACAGATAGACGCACAAAAAACTATTATATTGAATCATTTTTTATCGTTTTATGGTACAGTATATAGTCCTAAAATCAATAATCTATATGAGTATTTGGTATCAATTAACTTTTAACGCTATTAAAATATCATAAATTAATAAGTAAAACAAATCATCGCTAATATTACTTTTACTGACTTTGACTTATTATTACGAATAATATTCGGACAAAAAAAATAAATGTACTATATTGTCTAGACAATTTAGTCATTAAAAATTATAACCAGTAATTATGTAGAATTGCTATTTAATCACTATGACTGTAACATAGTACATATTAAGGTAAAAGGTTAAAAATATTACAATTTATATTTTTTGACATTATGTAAACAATTCAAGTGATAAAGTTCATTCAGTACCATATTTTCCGTTAGAAATTTGTTTCATCAGTTCCAAGTAATCGAAGTGATAACACAGTAACTTAAACATAAGTAAGTATTCCTGTTTATATAGTTTTCGACAACAGAAGCATAAGACAGGTGTAAACATTAAATAAAAACTTAAAATTCTCGCCACTTGCTTATCAGTTATCACGCACATCAACAGATGTAAGCGATAACATTTTATCAGGAAATCCGATAAGACCACTATTTTAGTAATAATTTAAGCGTTGCGACTTAGATAAATAGATTAGTTGCTAACTCCATGCCGTAAGGTCTAAGTTCGTATGAAACTCGTTTGTTACTTGTTACTTTTTAATTCGATTATACAATATAAATATGGAGTAGTATAGTGATAAATTTATTTTAAAAAAATTGTCTACAGCGTCATTTAATTTATGTGCTCTGATAAAATGTACGTTTCCTTTACTCGTACAATAATCAAACATCTGCTAGTATTACTGAACGGAAAGGAATATAGTTTTATCACACAGATACACATACCCCCGCCTTTTTCCCATAGGGGTAGGCATAGATCATAGTTTTCCACATGCTATAATCCAAAAATACAAAAATGCACGCTCGTCGATTACGGGTACTCATGCCCTGACCTTCTTCCAATATATCACACCTATTTGGTTCAAGTATGCTCGTCTAGGTCATCCCCAAACAACTAGCTCATTCATAATTGCCTTTATAAATTTCTTTCGTCAGTCGTCTTTGATTCACTCTTATCACTCGTAAGTGACCTCATAATTTCTGTCTTTAATAACACGTGTAACGTATATTTACTACTTACTTTCCGAAAAATATCTTGAAACAATCACAAACCACAGTTGACGCCATATTGAAAACAAAACGCACCTAGCGCTGCGGTGGTAAGCGTTGAACTAATTAACTTAGACGTGTTGAAGGTTTTGAGCGACTCAAATATTCAATTAATAAGCTAGACGTATGGTTGAATGGCGTTGTTCAGTCAAAGGGCTAGCTGTTTGATAGAACGGCTATTTTAACCAGTTGGCTGCGACATATACAACATGAAGTTATCCCTACTCCCTATTTAATGCTATTATTCAGGATGTGAAATCCGCTGAATCGATTTTGATAAAATTTGATATAGAGATAATTAACATAATTAGGATAATTTGTATGTATATAACAATTTTTAACTCGGAAAAATGTGTCATTCCTATACGACAATCTGACACGAAGTCACAGGCGGGAAGCTAGTATGTAGAAATTGAGTAAAATAAATAAAATAATCTATAGATGTATGTGTATTATAATTAAGGACGCCATATATTCTATAGATTACGTAGATTTCTATTTTAAATAAATTTATAAGGCAAATATGAATAAACCAGTTGGTAGAGGATGACCAAAACGAACATATTCAGACCAAATAGGTGATATAGTGAAAGAAGATCAGGTCAAGAGTATCCGTAACCGACGAGCGTTCATTAAAGTATGTTTGGATCGTAGCAAGTGGAAAACTGATCTCTAGCTACCTTCACAGTGGTATGTGTGTATATATATTTTTTTTTTCTTAAGAAAAATGTATTTTAGTTTTTTATTTCTACCTAGTGTTTTCTCGGTTTTATGTCAGAATCTGCTTTCCTACTAAGCTTTCTCCGCTGTGTCCGATCTTTTATATCCTCTAGAGGAAGGTCTTTCTCTTACTGTTACCCCAACAACGTCCAACCAGATTGTTTTTAGGAAGTATCTCAAAGTTTACTTTTAACCCTCCGATCAAATTAAATCTTACCGTTTGCCTCCAGAATACGTTGGACGTGTGTAATGTGGTATAATTGATCCATGGAATATTTCATCCAGGATACAGCGCGGAAGACCGAATAGATCAAGGAGGGTGGTATTCAAGAACGGGATAGAAAACGTGCCCGTCCGAAGCCACATTCCTGCCAAATCCATTAAGTACATGAGGGACATCGTCAACACAGTGGTGAGTAACATTGTCCTTTTTACGCGACTTCCTTAAAAGTTATGTGTTACGCTTATCTTGTATTTCCTCATATCTTCCGTAGTAGATTTCCAGTACCGTCGGTTGGTACCATGTATAATGTTGTGAAATTAAAAATGTATGTGAATAAAGATTTGATGGAAACACCTCACTACCCAATAGATCAACAGCAAATGGCGCTATCTCCTGATGACAATGGTGCTCGCCCACTTCTCTTTCTGGCTGCTGTTCGCCGCCATCTGGTACGGGGTGGCCAACTCCTATAAGGATGACATTGGTGATGGGCAGGACCACTGTGTCAATGGAACGTCCTCCTTCGCCGGACTGCTTATGATGTCGGTGGAGACGCAGGTAAAATCATTCTTACTACATAATCTCTAATAATATTATAACAAGAAAGTTTGTAATGGATGGATGTTTGTTCACGTAAACACTACTGAATGTATTTCAATGAATGCACTTTACAATAATAAAACTTATATCTCAGAATAACACATAGGTAATACGAGTAATTCTCTCCGACGACCTTCATATTTAAGTGGTCAATACACCGGTTTCAACGTATCGTCATCTCTGAGGTGGCGGGTTCGAGTCCCCGGTGGAAGCAGATGTTTGTGTTTTGAATGCATGTGTACCATAGTAATAGTTGTGAATATATATTACTATCAAAAATATTAATATATAAATAATATTTGTATGTCTATCCGTTAGCGTAGATCCCATATTATAAGCCTTGTACAGCTTACTTTGGACTAGGCTAATTGGTGTAAATGTAAGGAATATTTATTTTATTGATTTATTACAAAAAAATAACAGCTAATAAGAAAATAAACGTCAGTTAAGTTTATTTGAAATAAAATTATAGGAATAGAGAGAAGTATTTTACTTATTACCTTATTAAAAGGATAGAAATACGTATTAATTATATTAATTATATGTGTACAAATAAAATTAAACTTACTGAATGTAATCAAAATGTAAGTAAAATAAAGAAAAATACTGAAAAGCTAGAACATTTCAAAAAGTAAGTAGTTATAAATACGCTCATACCAATTCTAGGACCGTATTAATAAATACTTATATTTTAACACAGATTGTGTTGTTGTCTCGTTCCGTCTTAAAATAAATATCATAAGTTAGAAAGTTACAAAGTCAGCCATCAGAAATATAGACTGTTTCGAGAACGTATAATACTACTGTCTATTAAGTATTGACTTTTCTAAAAGTTATATTATGACTAGCAGAGAACATTATAAATGAGCTATCTCAAAATATAAGTAATAAAACAAAAAGTGACTCAAATTATATAACATACAAGTTACAATCTCCTCTCGATATTTTTCTTCATCGTCAGGATCAAAGAAAATATCGGGTGGGAGCGTCAGATAAATAAATGTACATATGAAATTCAAAAACCGAAAAAGACGTTAGTACGTGGCACTATCGACCCCTGACCCCGCGAATAATCACAATGCCACCAACGCTCCATAAATTGATGATATTCAAGTTAAAATTGATCTAATTCAAAATATATTGAAATTTAATATGTCAAAAATAAAATTCTTATATCGTAATAACCATAAAACAATAAAAAATACTGAAACCACTACAATTATATTTGTATTTCACTCAAAAGTAAACGATAGAAATTATTATTGGCTTTTATCTGCATTTCAATCGTTTTTTATATTAACCACAGATGAAGTGCTAAATAAGTTGCTGACGAATGTGAAAAAAGGAAGATAGTAATAAAAATGCAGAATAACACTATTATTTTTATATATCCTCAGGAAAGTAACGAATTCCTATAGTGACACTTGAAAAAGTCTGTCTGCTTGATGTACTGCAAAATCGATTTTATTTACATCTATTAAAGCAACAATTTTGCATCAGATGTATGTACTTTTTCTTTTTTTTGGACGGCTATGTTCAACTTTGCAATGAGTGTAAACACACTGAAGGAAGTGCAAGGGGCACGAACAGAAGGTTCGACGCCTAACCGACACCGCCGGTCGTTCCGGAGTCGTTAGGGTCGAAACAAAGGGTGTCGACACAACTTGAGCGCGCCGTCTAATGGCTCGAACGCTCAAGATCGCCGTGTAGTGGAGGGTGAGAATCTACCCGGTACGTGACCGGACCGGGTATATGTTGGACGGATGTGTGGCCCGGGTCTTCGCGCTCGCCGAGGAGCGCGATGAGTGAGCGAGAGACGTGGGTGTGTGGCGTGAGGGACGACGCGGCTGGTGGCTGGCGGCAGGCATTCGTTTGCGCGAGTCATGAGGTCGCGTGGGTCGGATAAGATCAGATATACTGTTTGCACTTTTTTCAAGTTATGCAGATCCGATACATTTACAAAGACAGTGCGACTGTTATTTAACACCTTGCAAACTTGATAAAAATTTTATTTGGCTTACGCTACGGCTTAGTAATTAGTGGGACTGGCTTTGTAAATGCAATTGTACAAGAAAAATTGACACTTCCAAAGATTTTTTGGATCTTTTTATGGCTGATTACGTTACAGTAAACGGTAGCAACTTCATGTCAATGGCTTCGTAGAATAATACACCTACGAATGATCGTTCGTGATATTGTATAGGTTGATGAGGACGACATTACAGGGTGCATAATAATTCTGTTTATTTCAAGATGACAATTGGCTACGGGACAAGGTTTCCCAACGAGGAGTGCCCTGAAGCAATCATCGTCATGGTGTTTGAGGTATGTCATTCATTGTAAATAGCTGAGTTGGAAACTTTATTTATTTATCTCCTTACACTATCTTTATAGGTTAAGACATAACGCGACAGTGTATCGTTGTAAAACTATTTTAAATTGCAGACTTATATTCTAATTTGAACAATAATGTTCATTAGTTTTTATCAGAGGGTGGAATTAGGTAGAGTTAGTCATGTAGTTACACTGATTCATACAGCGAAAAAATAAAATGGATATGCCTCAAACCCCGAAATTAATTTTAAAGAGCAGTAAAAAATCCAGTGATATTTTTTAAATGAATAGATTTCTTTCAATGTACAAATGGATTTTAGACGTTCGGAGAAATTCATTGAAGCCAGAAAATATTTCAAAACTAATGGTTATATATTTTAATCCTCACAAAAGTTATATAGTAATATCGGAAGTGAACACTTCAAATCTTACTGGTAATGAATCGGACAAGGAAAATGATTTTGATGGGCTGTTTGAATAACCTCACGAGTCTAGGCTAGAAGCAAAAGTATTCGCTCGTATTTATAAAAAAGGCGAAATATGCGTATGAGAATTTGCTTAAGACTATCAATAATTTGTATAGTGATTTAATGTAAACTAATAAAAAATATCTTTGTTTTATTTGTCTATCCCTGAGGTTTATATTATTATTTATTTGTAATATTATTGGGCATACGGTATTGTCCATTAGAAATCCCGGAAAGGTCCACATTCATATCAACATTTCGTTGCAAGTACATGAATAAGTCTACCTGATTCCGAGCTCTGGTTATTATCTATACATTATCTATATACTATAATATATACATTATTAGTCACTGGTTATATCACTTCGAATATATTTCTTTAAATTTTATCATCCATATTTGTCGTCCATAAGCGTCCTCGCCAAGGGGTCCGAGCCTTTTTTTTGTTTCCCTGAAGGGGGCTCTCCTCCCCAGAAGGGGGAGGCCTACCCACTGAAAACCTCAGGGATGGCCTACCTCGGGTATGTAGGGAGCCCCGGGAATGCCAACCGACATCCGGGAATCCCCAGCCTCCGCTCTCCTGCTTGATACAGGGGAGCCCTCCTCGGGGGAGGCTACAATTCCTCCCCCGATCTCCACCACCGAAAGGGGTACGAGCCTACCCTATTTTAGAGCGCTTAGGCTTTTTTTTTTTAATGTTAGGAAAATACGTTACGCATACCCAGCGGCTCGGGAAAACCGCGGGGTTATGTCAGACTCTCTGCGCACTTGAGGGCCGAGTGCCAGCCAAGCGCGCGGCCTACCGACTAAAAACCTAACAATGCCCCTCACTAACGCCTTGCCGCGAGAGCTTCGATCGTCGGCGGGTCCTCCCCCCCATCAGATGAGGGGGGGGGACACGCCAAGGGGAGCTGTATCGCAGCGTGACAAGGTCATGGGAACTCGTGAGAATACTTCCACAACCTCGTCGGCGTCGAGTGCGCTTAGGCCTTAGTCAATTGTATACAGCAGATGTTTCACATCTGTTGCACAGCTTCCCTCACAATGCTTTTCTTCAAAGTAGAACCAGATAAATGATCATCAGATAAATGTATATATATAAACTACTCGAATCATCACTTTCGACCCTGATCTACAAAAGTAAGACTTCACTAAGCGTAACCTCATTAGACTTGGAAAACACACACACACACACAATGATACAAAAACGACAATTTTAGAGATAAAACATGTCACATAAATATACCGGATGGGTGTTATGTTAGTGGTACAAATATATTTTTTTGGGTATATAGCAATAGGCCTTAAACAGTTCCTTGTCCAAGTTATCACAAAGCAATCCTTGCCAAAAAAATATAGTTAGATACTTTACTGTGTTTGCAGATAGTGGTGGGCACGGCGATGTCAGGAGGGCTGGCCAGTCTGCTGTTTACAAAGCTCGTCAGGCCAAACCGGCACGTTTCTTCTGTGGGCTTCAGCAAAAAAGCTACGGTGAGCGTTTGAGAGAAGTGAGGAGAGGTAGAGCTAGGTTAAAGCCTTGGGCACTACCTACCTTAAGTACATTTTGTTTGTTTCTTTGGTGTTAGTTTTATTTTGTCTGATGTTTGATAATGGGCTTCTTGTGTTTTTTGTTTAAATTATTAAAATAGTTAGATACGTCAAAAGTACGAAAATTATTATGGGCGAACTATTCACGCTCACTTATTATACTAAACAGAAGACTTAATACCTTCTACATCGATATAAATTTGAATGGCTCACACTTATGTATGTGCTCCTGCTTTATCCTACTACTATTATAAAGGCGAAAGTTTGTAAGTATGGATGTATGGATATTTGTTACTCTTTCACGTAAAAACTACTGAATGGATTTGAATGAAACTTTACCACAATATAGCTTATACATCAGAATAACAGATAGGCTACAATTTTTGAGGTTTCTAATGTGAGGTCGTAAAAAAAACACATTTTTTGCGCTTACATTGCAAATTGTCTGTTGTGTCTGTTTATAGGAGCATACTGCAGTAGCTACCTATAGGCCTATGATTAGGGCTCTGCAGTGCTTAGTTACCGTATTTCTTACTTATTACTAGACTAGACGGGACGAACCTGAAGTCCACGCGAACGAAGTCGCGGGCAAAAGCTAGTAAGTTATACAATAGTAGTGCCAATTATAATCAAAATGATGGGCTAGTAGTTTATACCAGGGATAATCTGAACGTATCGGTAGAAGAACCTACTATGTCAAATTGTAATCGGGTATTATTTAAAATTGGATTCGACATCGCAATATTAGCAATATATAGGCCACCGTCATTTACTGACATAAATAGTTTTACAGAATCGCTAGATAACACATTACGGAACCTTTCAAGTTTCAAAAACATAATTTTGACAGGTGACCTAAATATTAATATTCTTCCGTCTAACAACGATACTGCTACTCATGAGTACTTAAACTTATGTTCATTTCATGGTTTGCTTCCGGCACATTTGCCTCCAACTCATTAAAGTGGATCCTGCTTGGATCATACAATGTTAAAAACCAATTGTCCTTCGATCACCCTTGTCACCAATTCATCAATAACAGACCATAAAAGTGTACTACTAACCTTAAAATGTAAATTATTTGATAAGACTCGCAAGCATTTATACAAAACTAAAATCAATTATAAAAAACTAGAGCATGACTTACGCAGCATTAATCTTGACCTAGTGTACAATTGTGATGACGCGGATGTTTGTATGTCGTACTTGATAAACAACGTACAACAAGCTGTAATAAAGAATACGATGCAGTTTCGAATAAGTAATAGGAACTATAACATCAAGCCTTGGATCACGCCGGGACTCATACGTTGTATGAAAAACCGAGACAAATTTCATATGAAAGCTAAATTGGATCCACTCAACTTTGTACTGCAAAGGTCATACAAAAGGTACCGAAATTTCTGTAATGATCTTTTGAAAAAAGTTAAATCTAATTACGACAAATGTGAATTAGAAAACGCAGGTACTAACAGTAAAAGGATATGGAAATACATTAAGGACATTACGTGTTTATCGCAGCAGCGTGAGTCATCCTCTAATTTACTATTAAAACTTACGTCTCAGCAATCTTCGGTCGATAGTGCTAACGACTTTTTCGTTAATATAGGAAAATCTCTAGCAGAAAGTATTCAAAATCGTTCTCTCCCTACGCCGTGGAATAACCAGATCTCTTCATTTAATACGTTGGAGTCTTTTGTGCTATTGGATACTAACGAGGTTGAGGTGGAACATATGGTTTGAAGGACAATTCTGCGGTAGGTTGGGATAACATATCTAATAAGATTCTAAAACAGTTTAAACACATCTTGTTAGCCCCACTCACATTCATTTTACAAAAGTGCTTGGCGGACAGAGTATTGCCTAAGTGTCTGAAAAGGGCTATTGTTGTCCCAGTGTACAAATCAGGTAGCAAAGATCAAATCTCAAACTACAGGCCTATTTCTATTCTGCCAGCTATTTCTAAGATATTAGAAAAAAATTATTAATAATAGACTCGTAGATTACTTAGATAAAAACTCAATGATATCGAAAAATCAGTTTGGATTTAGATCAAAACTATCAACTTCAGACGCAGTGCATCACCTCACTAATTATTTAGTCCAGGAATTGGATAAGGGCAACCGGACATTAGGAATATTCCTTGACCTTGCAAAGGCTTTTGATACGATTTCTGTACCTATCTTGTTACAAAAAATAGAATCATTAGGTATTAGAGGCACTCAACTGAAATTGTTCAAAAGTTACTTAAACGGTCGTACTCAATGTGTGAAAATTAATAATGCTATCAGTACTGATATTAATAACAATCCCTTTGGTATTCCTCAAGGAAGTATTTTAGGCCCGACGTTATTTTTAATTTATGTAAATGACCTCTATTCTTTAAGTATATGTTCTGGAAAAATCATATCGTACGCTTATGACACTGTTTTACTTTTCTCTGCAAACTCAGAGGAGAATGTATTTAAGCATGCGCAGCAAGGTTTCAATATTGTTATTGGCTTCATCATCATTTACTAACTTTGAATGTTGATAAAACTAAATACATTAATTTTTGTTTCCGCAAACCTAAGACCTTGTCAATTACTCCGGCTCTTTATGCTCATACTGCAAGAAAGAAAGCGACAACTGTAAGGGTCCATTCATTAATAACACTGATAAACAAAAATACTTGGGCATTATCATTGATGACCGCCTTTCATTTAAGTACCATATTGATGCTTTATGTAGTCGAATTCGCAAATTAATATTTGTTTTTAAGAAACTTCGGTGTATAGCAAATTTTAAACTAGTTAGACAGATTTACCTTTCACTGTGTCAATCAATAATTACCTACTGCATAACCTCCGCCAGCATTGCCACAATCAATGCCGGCGGAGACAGATCTCAACACACCACACCCCTACACTCGGTTAGTTAACACACACACATTTACAAACACACGCAAGATGTACAGATGAATAATGATTAATATTTTCAAATTTTAATTTAAGTTATTATAATTACATCTGTTTTGTTTTTCCTTTCAACATTTTTTTTTGTTAATATAGTCTAACACTTTATCTTCTTACCCAGCTAATTTTAAAGACTTTTTTGTTCAATTGACATAACACACGTGGTATATACACGCCCGAGGGACTCAAGATACAGACTATTATCTGGTTTGATCTACTAGTGTAACATCTTTTATAATAATCGAAATGAACCATGGACAACGAGTATTAAAATCATTTATTCTTTTAAAATCAACTATCAACAAATTATTTATTCACTAAATTTACAGTTTGCCCATTAACATAATAAAATCACATAGAGTTATTATTTCCTTTAAAGCGACAAAAGAAACGTAGCAGTATTCTAAGAAAGGCTAAAAACTAACGGCACATTGAAATCACTAACAAAACCATGTGGTGCGTTAAGCGACGATAATTACTTATCTTAATGCGATTAACAATTCACTGGCTGACACCAACTGCACTCGAGCTCTTCCAAAACGTCCTGATCGTCTGCCGTTCCCAGCAAAATGTACACTCCACTCCTCGTCAAGCATGGTATTTTCCGTTTGTTTTTATTTTTCCGTTGGTATCGTTCTCTTGTCGGTAAAGTGAGAGATCAAGCGAGATTTCATTTAATAAAAATCTTATAAATATAAACAAGAACGGAAATAGTGATTTACTAATTCTATTTATAATTTTTCTTTTTATATTTAATCAGTCTGTAATTTTTAATCTCAATATCTAGCTAATTCTCCCAATTAGTTTTTGGTACCGTTCTCTGTATGTCGGTAACTTTGGAGGTCAAGAGAGAATCCATTTAACAAAAATCACAAATGTATCTTGAGAACGGAAATAGTGAAGTATTTATTCTATCAATCAGTTTTATTATATTAATTAGGCTCCTTAATTTTTTATTTAATCGCACAAATTTTAATTCTCACAATTAATCAGGCTTCTTAATTTTTTATTTTTTTATCTTCTTGCATATTTATTTTCATATATTCTCACACTCGTCCATCCTGACGCCTTTGCGACTCTGCAAAGAAAATATTACGGGAAGTAATTTTGTTAATACAAAACACGGGACCTATATAATAAAAAGTATAATAGTAAGCCATAAATTCCTTCAAACTCGTTATATCACAAATAAACAAATATAATTAATATGCAACTGTAATTGTATTTTTTTTTTATACCTATTTACCTATACAATATGCAATGATTGCCTTTTGTTTAACTTTTGAGAACAAAATCCAATAATTACCAAAATATGCCCTCAACTTCAGTTTTACCACCTGATATTAAATACCAAAATATGCCAAATGTTAACCCAATATCTCAAATTCAGTTTTACCACCAGATATTTTGCCATTGACTCATTTTGCAAAATCCAAATACCAAATTTTATTACCAGAATATGCCAAACTTTATTTTATCCTAATATTGTTAAACCAGATTTGCCTTAAAACCACAATAAAAGCCAAGATTAACTTTCCAATAAATCAATAAGTTCCTCAGTACTATCCACTGAAACGCTGTCATCAGAGCTGTCATCAGATTCTACCTGAAATGGTTTCAAAGAGTCCGAAGACACCATCGCGCTGAAACGTTTATATCCCTTAACGCCTTTTAATGAAGAAATTATATATCTATCTTTACCAATTACTTTAGTAATTTTATAAGGCCCACTAAATTTTTCCTTTAATTTTCGGCGAACATGTATATTACGATCAGCTGCACCTTTCCACAATACTAGATCATTAATCTTATATATAGTCGGAGGTTTGTGTTTTGCATTGAAGTATTTCCGCATATTCGTCGCTGTCCGTTCCAAGTTAGCAGAAGCTTCAGCCCTTGTACGTGCTGCGGTCTCTGCGTCATCCAATACGTTATTTCCCATACCTTGATATCTGCTGCGGGTAGCGCTGAACATAAGCTTATAAGGTGAAAATTTTGTAGAGCTATTTTGTAAGTTATTCAAGCCCCATGTAATATTTGCTAGCTTTGTATCCCAATCCTTTTCATCGGACACGGTTGTGTTTAATGAATCTAGCAGGGTACGGTTATACCTCTCCACTTGGCCATTTGCTCGCGACATGCTACAGCATTAATTATATGTTTTATTTGATTATCCAAACAAAACTGTTTAAACGTTTTGCTTTTGAAGCTGGTGCCACTATCAGATATTAATCTTTTTGGATAACCAAATAAACAAAATATATCTGTAAGAGATTTAACTGCTTCTCTTGACTTTGTAGTTTTGACTGGTACAGCCCATATAAATTTTGTAAATGAGTCTACTACCACCAACAAGTAACAGTTTCCTGCTCGACTTTTACAAAATGGACCAAGATGATCGATATGTAAGGAGTGCATAGGTTCTGCCACCTTTTCAATAGGATGTAGCTCACCTTCTGGTCGTCCATATTGGCTTCTTTTGTAAAGACAATCCAAACACGAGTTCACGTACTTTCGTATAAATCTAGTCATTCCAGGAAACCAAAATTCTTTCTTTACTATTTCTTCACAACGTTTCAGTCCTGGATGTCCAATAGAATCATGATATTTCCTCATAATGTTCCATCTTCCATATTTAGGTACTACTAGTCGTTCTTTTCCCTCTTTAATAATTCTGTATAATCTACCTTCCTTCAATTTGTAGTTCTGGTTTATATCCGGCTCACTAATCCCTGATTCCAATTTTAACTTGATTAAGCGAATTTTATCATCTTGGTTTTGCAAACATACCAACCAGTCAAATACATCGATAACATTAATATCTACAACAGGAGCTGGGTCGACTGGAGTTCGACTGAGGGCATCGACGTGGCTGTGCGACTTACCTGGTCTGTGTTCTACTTCCATGTCGTATTCTTGTATAGATAGCCACCATCTCGCAATACGAGGCATAAGGTCCTTTTTTGAGAAGGTATCTCTCACTGCTGCACAATCTGTAACTACCTTGAAATGACTTCCAACTAAGTAGATTCTAAATCGTCTTAATGATTCAACAACTGCTAAAGTCTCCAGCTCGTATGAATGGTACATTGCTTCCTCCTTACTAGCTTTGCGGCTGAAATAAGCAATCGGTTTGAGATATCCTTCCTGCTTCTGAAAAAGGATTCCAGCTACGCCTTTGCTGCTTGCGTCAGTGTGGACTTCTATGTCACCATGTCTGCGAAATAACGAAAGAATAGGCGGGATGTCAAAATTTCCTTTAATTTATTGAAGGCAGACTTCTGACACGGACCCCAGTTCCACACTACGTTCTTTTTCAAAAGTGTGTAGAGATCATGTGTAATAGTAGCGTAATTGTTCACGAACTTCCTGAAATAACTAGTTAAGCCTAAAAACATTCTAAGCTCATGTATATTACTTGGATCATCATAATTGGTTACGGCTTCAATTTTCTTGCTTCCTGGTCTAATACCTTCGCCACTAATCTCGTAACCTAGGTAATCAATACGATTTTGAAGAAAATAACATTTTTCTAAGTTCAGTGTCAATCTAGCATCTCTTATTATATCTAAAACAATCTTAAGCAACTCGAGACCTTCTTTTTCGGTTTTTGTGGGTAGAAGTAAATCATCAATAAAAGGAAGTACTTTATCATGACGCAAAGAGGAAAAGATCTTATCCATAAGCCTTTGAAATATTGCTGGAGAATTCGCTAAGCCAAAGGGCATACGTAGAAATTCGTAGTGACCTTCTGGAGTAACGAACCCTGTTAATGGTACTGATTTCTCCGCAACAGGAATCTGAAAAAAACTTTGAGACAAGTCTAAACCAGTAAAAACTTTCTTGTCTCCGAGTTTCTCAATTTGTTCCTCGATTATAGGAAGCGGGTATTTATCCTTAACAGTAATACTATTTAATTTTCTAAAATCAACACAAAATCTGTAATCACCATTTTTCTTTCGAACTAACACAATCGGACTGGCGTAATTAGATCTAGATTCCCTTATAATACCGTTTGACAACATATCATCAATTTTCTCTCTCACTATCGCCTTTTCTGAAAACGAAAGTCTGTAAGGCCTATAACAAACTGGCTTATCAGAAATCAACTCAATATTCAATTCAATTTTGTCAGTTTTCCCCAACTCTTCTGTACTTCCTGAAAAACAATCCGAGTAATGATTTAAAATAGATATCAACTCGTCACAAACTTCTGTATCTTCAGACCCACATTTAATTTTTGTAATGTCGACACTCATTATCTTCTTAGAGGTATCTGAAACTCTAGGTAGTAATTTAGGACTATCTAATTCGTCTGTAACTAGGCCGCGAGCTATCACCTGGTCTTTTAAAAACGAAACCTGTTCTTCGCCATGGTTAACGACTAACAAAAAATGGGCATCTGAATTGGTTACAGTTGATGGGATACTATACGCTAAATTATTATAGGAATTTGTACGACCATCAATAAACAAATGAACAGAATTGTTCATGGTGATATCAGTATTAGTCTCTAGGAACAAAGCTGAGCGAGGTGGAATAACGGTGTCCTTAGAACATAGGATTTTAACTTTATTAATCTCTGCTTCAAAAGTTAATTTGTTAATATTTGTATCTTCAATGTCTGTTTTATTATCAATATCAACTTTTTCTAAGCACACCGTTGTTCCGTTAATAAGAAGTCTAAAATTATCGTTATTTAGTATAGGTTGGCCTATGAAGACATCTGCGCGATTCATAGGACCATCAATGACTACTGCATGTGTATATACCTTTATTTTATCTATTTCTATTTCAAATGATACTTGACCACAAGATTTCACTGGAGCCCCACCGAACCCACTAACTAAAATATGACAAGGTTGCAATAAGATGCCCAATCGTTGTACAAAACTATGAGTAATAAGATTGACCTGAGCACCAGTGTCTAAATATGCAGTACATTTAACACCATTAATGATAATCAGCTTAAAATAACATTCATTTACCTGAGTCTGGACCACGTTTACGACCTTCTGGAAACATTGCTCTTTTTTGTGGTTAGTTTTACCACAGATTTCACATGTAATTACGTTGGGGTTTTTGGGACATGATCTCACTACATGCCCGGGTTCGTGACAAAGAAAACACATTACATTGGGTCTCCGTTCCTTTGATTCATGACTTGAGAAAGTTCTTGAAGAACTTTGTACAGTATCCTTTGAACGAATATTGTTACGATAATTATTAGATTGCGCAAGTTTTCTATCGTCATTCATACAAAGGAAGTTGGAATAAAGCTCTCCTGGTGTCCTATAGTTGCCAGCTCTCGCGGGGGTTTTCATATGAAAAGGCAAGCCTTCAATAATACACGAAACTGCCTTTTCTCCGACGATCTCACATTTCGTTAACAAAGTGCATTTCGAGTAAAAATAATGAGTCATAGATTCATTGAAAAGCTTCCGTCTACTAAGCATTTCCTTTAAAACTTCTGCATAATCGATACTCTGCGGAAATGCTTCTAAGATTTTATTCTTCCATTCAGGCCAAGTAAACTCATAACTGCGAAGTGCATTATGCCATTGCTTTGCTAAGCCTACTAAACGTGCTTGCATATAATAACTTTTTACGTTATCACTCCAGCCATGTATTACACCTAATTGCTCTATTTTATTTATCCACTGTACTGCAGAAATTTCAGACTTCTCAGGATCAAATTCCGGTATAATATCAGGTTTAACAATCACATTCATTCCCGAATAATATGGAAATGACCTACCAGGATCCACAATATCGGGCGAAAAGCGATCTCTTCTCTCGTAGTCTTCTCCCAAAGTACGCCTTGGACGCCACGTTTCCCGCGAACTGCTCCTGTGGTCACGATGGCGTCTTTCTGCCTGCTTGCGATCCCACCGCACCGGACTGCGAGATCGGCTGCGACTCTCCGAACTCATAATGGACCGCGATTGGCTGGTCGTAATCCCACTTCTGAAAATTGTAACATCTTTTATAATATTCGAAATGAACCATGGACAACGAGTATTAAAATCATTTATTCTTTTAAAATCAACTATCAACAAATTATTTATTCACTAAATTTACAGTTTGCCCATTAACATAATAAAATCACATAGAGTTATTATTTCCTTTAAAGCGACAAAAGAAACGTAGCAGTATTCTAAGAAAGGCTAAAAACTAACGGCACATTGAAATCACTAACAAAACCATGTGGTGCGTTAAGCGACGATAATTACTTATCTTAATGCGATTAACAATTCACTGGCTGACACCAACTGCACTCGAGCTCTTCCAAAACGTCCTGATCGTCTGCCGTTCCCAGCAAAATGTACACTCCACTCCTCGTCAAGCATGGTATTTTCCGTTTGTTTTTATTTTTCCGTTGGTATCGTTCTCTTGTCGGTAAAGTGAGAGATCAAGCGAGATTTCATTTAATAAAAATCTTATAAAATAAACAAGAACGGAAATAGTGATTTACTAATTCTATTTATAATTTTTCTTTTTATATTTAATCAGTCTGTAATTTTTAATCTCAATATCTAGCTAATTCTCCCAATTAGTTTTTATTTTGCCGTTGGTACCGTTCTCTGTATGTCGGTAACTTTGGAGGTCAAGAGAGAATCCATTTAACAAAAATCACAAATGTATCTTGAGAACGGAAATAGTGAAGTATTTATTCTATCAATCAGTTTTATTATATTAATTAGGCTCCTTAATTTTTTATTTAATCGCACAAATTTTAATTCTCACAATTAATCAGGCTTCTTAATTTTTTATTTTTTTATCTTCTTGCATATTTATTTTCATATATTCTCACACTAGTATTTTAAAAATGAAAAGCCCATTCTTCTGTAGTATTGATACAAACGTAAAATATTTTGAGCCGTGTAGTTAGTGTGTTTCTGTTCTCCTCACCAGGTGTGTCTCCGCGACGGCGAGCTATGCCTACAGTTCCGTGTCTGGGACTTGATGAACGTACATATCATCAGCAGCACTATTACGGCCTATATCCTGAAACCTATTAGGTCAGACAATAGTACATTATATCATAATGGAGAAATTTATTTTTTAAACTAAGTAAGCGGGGTGAAGTTAATATTCGAATAAAAGAATAAAACAAATAATTACATTTAAAGCAACAAAATTTTGTAGTAGAAAAACCGTCGGTTCGTTTATATTCATAAATGTTCGCATTTAATCTTTTCGGTTGTTTTAATGTTGTAATTAGATATTTTTCCATGTTTGTAACTTCCCAGGACGCTGGAAGGCGAGTTGGTCCAGAATTACATCCACCAGCTCAAACTGAAACAGGCCAACGCCTTCCTGCTTTGGCCAATCACTGTGGTCCACGTTATCGATGCCAAAAGCCCACTGTATGACTTCTCTGCTCAGGACATGATGGATTACAGGTAATGGAAACGCTCCGAAAGTGCAAAAAGTTAACCTTGAAACCCACTGGCTTTCTGCGTAGCAGTAGTGCTAGGATAGGAGGATAGGAAGCATATTAGACAGTGAAACTTACCTATTCCAGTAAGTCTAACTCGAAGCTTAACTAACTAAACTAATTGAAATATTTTATAAGAAAAATAAAAAAAGACTTCAAATATTGTTAAATATAATGGCCACTGGCCAAAATTGGTGATTGATTGAAAAATACAGTTAAATTAATTCGTCTTCTTCTGGATATAGGCTGGATACCAAGGATCATCACAAAGATTGGTCCTTCTTGGCTAGCATTAGTATAACGAATTGTAGCTACTAGAAATTAATAAACCATGAAGAGGTTTTACATTTCTTAACAATCTTCTTCTTCTTTGTGTGCCTCTCCGACTTGCGACGGTTGGCCGTCAGCTCCGCATATTTTATTCTATCTTTTGCGAAGCGGAAGAGTTGGGCAGCACTCGCGATTCCGGTCCACTCTCGGATGTTTCTCTACCAGGACTTCCTTCTGCGGCCCACGGATCTCCTTCCAGCGATTTTACCCATCATAATAAGCTGTAGAAGCTCGTATCGTTCGTGCCTAAATATGTGTCCGAGATATGCTTCTTTTCTCTTTCTGAAGGTGTCCCACAATTCGCGCTTTCTTCCTATGCACCGCAGTTCTTCTTCGTTGCGAACCTTTTGTGTCCAACTTATTTTCAGCATGCGTCTATAGACCCACATCTCAAACGCTTCTATACGCTTTCTTAAGTCTTCCTTAAGAGTCCATGCTTCGCATCCATACATAGCAGTGGATGGGCCATATATAGCAGTGAAGGAGTCGAACTCGAAGTTTCACATTTAGGGTCCGACTAGTTAGTACCTTTTTCATGGTATTGAAAGAACTTCTGGCGACTTCTATGCGGGTTTTAATCTCTATATCTGATTCCCAGTTTTCGGTCAGCCATGTACCCAAGTACTTATATTTGGTAACATTTTCTAGTGTCTGCCCTGCGACCACAATGGAAGGACTTAATGTGTTTCGGGACACCACCATAGTTTTAGTCTTTCTCACATTGAGTTTTAGTCCTGTCTTCTCACTACACTCATTAACTCGGTCTACTATTCGTTGTAGGTCTAATTCTGATGATGCTATAATGACGGTGTCATCCGCGTATCTAAAGTTATTTATTAGACGACCGTTTACTTCGACGCCGCAGTCGAGGCCCTCCAGAGCCTCGGTCATAATAGACTCTGAGTAGATGTTAAATAGAGTTGGAGACAGGATACATCGCTGACAAACACTTCTCCTTATTTGAACCTCATTGGACTCCTCTCCTTTGACTCTAACAATGGCTGTCTGATTCCAGTACAGATGCTGTATAATTCGAATGTCCATATCATTCAGACCTATGTCTTTCAGAAGTGAAACAAGTCGATTATGCCTGACTCTATCAAAGGCTTTCTCGTAGTCAATGAAGCACATGAATACGTCCTGCTGCATATCTTTACACTTTTGGACGAGAACCTGTACTGCAAAAAGTGCCTCTCTTGTACCCACGTTCGAGTTCGTCATCACATTTCGATCGGATCCTTTCGTGGATGATTCCTAAGAAAAGTTTCAGAACCTGGCTCATCAGACTTATTGTTCTAAATTCTTCTAACTAAACCATCTAAAAAGTGGTAATGATTGGAAAAATAATATAATTCGATCAGCTAGTTAAATTTTGAGTTGAACTTAGTGGAACAGTTGGTGAAATCCCTGGGTACCGTGCGAGATCTTCATTTTTCTTTGTTCAATGGCTGTTGCACCAAGCTTTACCTAGAGAATATCGTAGCGTTCGCCGAAAAATCAAATGCAGACGCCAAGAAAAATGTATTCGAAAGAAAAATCTATGAACAACTACGACACCATGTTTTTGATTTTATTGATGAAAACCTCTACCGAGCCATTTTTCCCCTCTGGAGAGGCTGAGAATTCTCATGAATACCACGGCTACCAAGTGCCATGGTCCTCAGGAGACCTTCAGGAAAAGGCACGGTGAGCTATATAAAATAGGACATATGCGCTAGAAGAGGCACGGTACACCCAAATGGCTCCGGCCTATATTGATTGGATCCTACTCGTGACTAAGCAGAAGGCATTAAAGCGGGTTTAGAAGGTCCTGCATTAATTGATTTTTGAAGAATTGTATATTAAGCGTAAATTCTTTTATAGCAGAGTTAACAATCGTAAAGATTGCTCACCACTAGACTATTTTATCATTTGCTAACGTGCAACAACTAAATTCTGCACAATCAAGGGAATCTGTTTTAATAAATGCTATCCTCGTGGCTTGTCAGTCACACTGTCATAGTTTTGACAAATGAACCATGACCACACACCTGTCAAAGCATTACGAGACTATGAGCGACTATAATCGTTGCTTTTGTGTAACATGGTGTTAAGTTACAATATCCAAAATATACCTTTACTACCTTTTTATTGCATTATATTAACTAAATTAGACTGCCCACTACATATGGTAAATAATTATAGTCGCGTTTCTATGAGATTCGCAGTCAATCTGCGCCCCCCACAAGAACTTCCGTGTGGGTTGCTAACATGTGCCTTAAGGGGATTACATGGCCCAATGACCTCGACGATTTGCTTAGTGGCAAACATGTTTTCGCGTCAATGCCATCTGTTTCTCGACAATCGCACTACAGTGTGCTTCAGTCTCAGATAAAGCAAGAATACAGATACGTTGTTAAATTCAATTTATGTTTACCTATTTAATTCATTCTCTGAGCGATCTGTTAATTTTTAATGGAAAAAAGTTGGTTTTTCTAGTAAAAATAACTTTTACTTTATTTACTTTGAGAAAACAATACATAGGCTACTAGTGATGTTTACAGAGTATATATTAGGTTAAAGATAAGAGAAAAAGCATATTAAGACAACTCAAGTCAATGGAACAGAAGGCGCGAAATTTAAATATTACAACACTCTTCCTAAATTTGAGCCTTCATAAAAAATATATGCTTTAAACATTGACAAAACAAAACTTTAACCAATAATTAACTGCTAGAAATTACATCGACAGATTTAATTCCAATTTTATCTCTTAAATAACAGAACTTAATTTTGCATAGAGGCTTGGTAAAAATATCTGCATATTGTTCATCACTGCACACATAGTTTAATTCGATAATTTTATCATAGTATTTTTCTTTAATGAAATGAAACTTAATGTCTATATGTTTACATCGTTTGTGAAAATTAGTATTTTTGATTACACTGATTGCACTCTGATTGTCTAAATTTAAACACACAAACTTTTGATTGAATGTACCAATATCAGATAGTAACTGTTTAATCCACATGACTTCTTTTGTAGCAGCACAGGCTGCCATAAATTCTGCTTCAGTGGTTGATAGGGCAACTGCCTGTTGTCTCTGACAGGCCCACGTTACTGCTCCTCCATTTTTAATAAACACGTATCCAGTGACGGAACGTCTTGTGTTAGGGTCATTGGCAAAATCTGCGTCGCTGTACCCAGTTACAACATTAGGCTTAGTTGATCTTGTGTAGTACAGACCATACACTTTAGTTTCCTTTAGATACTTGAAAATTTTCTTCACAGCATTCCAATGAGTTTCATTGTATGAATTTAAAAATCTACTCACCAGGCTGACAGCAAAAGAGATATCTGGTCTGCTTACTGTAGCGAGGTGCATCAATGATCCAACAGCTTCCCGATATGGAATGTTCTTTTCTGATTCACCCTCTCCTTTTTCCAATGTTGTATGTGGATCAGCTGGAATGCTTATTAATCTTGCAGGTTAAGCCTTCAGGTACGGCCATGTATATGTCCTCTTCAAGCTCTCCATACAGAAAAGCTGTTTTTATGTCTAATTGTATTATTTGCAGGTTATTGGGCAGCTTCTGCAAGTAATAATCGGATTGAATCATATCTGACCGTGGGTGCAAATGTTTCCTGATAGTCAATACCCTTAGTTTGTGAGTATCCTTTCGCACAAAGCCGAGACTTGTATCGTAGTCCAGAAGATTCTTCTTTGATGCGAAATACCCATTTACATCCAATTATTCGCATGTCAGGATTATCAACTAATGTCCATGTTTTATTTTGTTGATGAGCATCAAGCTCTTCCTTTATGGAAGTTATCCATTTTGGAGCATCAACAGACTTCATTGCTTCTTCATAGTTATCAGGAACTTCATTATTCAATAATTGTTTATTAAAACACAGGTAAGAGCTTTCTTCTTGCTCCTGAGAGGCTAATTTACATTGTCTTCGTGTTCTGACTGTAACATTCCTTTCTGGTGAATATTCTATGCTTTCATCGGGGAAGTACTCACTGTCTGACTGAGATTTATTTTCAGTTACAGTATCAAATGAGTCATCACTTGAAAGTTCTTCACGATCCTTATTTTGAATGCTACATTTATTTGTAGTTAATTCAATAGGCACATAATCTCTCTTGACTGTGGACTCTAAGAATATTGCGTCTCTACTTTTTATTGTTTTTCCTGAATTAGGTAACAAGAAACGGTACCCTTTAGTGTTTTCACAGTATCCTATAAAGATCACTTTTTGAGATTTTGAGTCCAATTTCTTTCTTTTCTCTTTTGGCAAATGAACCATCGCCTCACATCCAAATGTTCTCATATGGCTGACATTGGGTTTTTGTCCAGTCCACATCTCTTCTGGAGTTTTGTAGCACAGAGACTTAGTCGGAGAGCGGTTAATAATGTAAGTAGCCGTGTGAATTGCTTCAGCCCAGTAGACTTTAGGTAGTTTGGCATTCAAACATCATACATTTTGCTCTTTCTATCAAAGTTCTGTTCATCCGTTCAGCTGTGCCATTTTGTTCTGGAGTGTAAGGTGTGGTTGTTTGATGTATTATCCCAGCATCTTTGAGAAAGTTTGAAAAATTTCTGTTTACGTATTCAAGCCCATTATCAGTTCTGAGGATTTTAATTGTACGGCTTAACTGATTCTCAACTAATTTCTTGAATTCAATAAATTTTTCCAGAACATCTGATTTGTTATGCAGTACATATATAAATATCTTCTTTGAGTAATCATCTAAAAAAGGTCACGAAATATCTAGCTTTGCCGAATGACTGAGTTTCCATTGGTCCACAAATGTCGGAGTGAATTAATTCAAGCAGGTCTTTAGTCTGAGACCCTTGACTTTTGAACGGTAAACGTGTTTGTTTTCCTTCCTGACACGTTATACACTTCACATTACTTGCTCGTAAACCAAGTTTTAAATCTGCAGTATTTTCAGTCAACTTATTCAAACTTTGAAAATTTAGATGGCCCATCCTTTGGTGCCACAGGTAAGTATCTTGCTCGATAACATCTGATATGCAAGCATGAGCTTCATACATGTTCAAACGGTACATATTATTTATCAAGCTTGCTGTTGCTACTACTACATTGTTTATGTTTAGTATAATACAGCCATCTTTATTGAACTTTACTTGGCCACCATTCTTATTATTTGACTCACCGACAGCAGGTTTGTAGCTAGTTCAGGCACATAGAGCACATTTGTAAACAGTATTTCATTTGGTTGACCTCTCTCATTATCAACACATAAGCTTATTTTTCCAGAGCTTTGAACAGGTAATGATTTATTATTTGCAACTTTAATAGTTTTTATATCTGGATTTGTTTCTTCTATAAACAAATTCTTGTGTTGGTCATGTGGGCCGAGGCTCCAGAATCAATATACCACTCATCGGAGTAACAGGAAGAGGCTATAAATACAGCTGCATATGATGATTGGTTCTGTTTACTTTCCTGATTCTTCTGATACTTGTTAGGTTTTGATTTACACTCAGGACTTTTATGACCATATTTGTTGCAAGTATAACAGCGAGGTCCTTTTGAAAAACTTTTATTTTTATTATGAAACTTCTGACTCGACGCGAAAGCAGTTGAATTTGTTGAATCAGATTCTATTTGTTTGACATCTTGTAGAATTTTAGATTTTATTGAGTCAGAGCTAATCTTCATACCTGAACTTTCAATGGCTATTATCATTGGCTTGTAACTTTCTGGAAGGCCGGACAATAGAAGTGTGCCAAGCCACTCGTCGTCTACATGAAAGCCAATATTTCTTAATTTGTGAGCTGTTGTCATTATCTTGCTGACATACTCTTCCACATTTGAACATCCTGCTAGTGTAGTATTGCACATAAGTCTCGTAGGAGACCACCCGGCGTGTTAGTCCTGAGTCATCGAACGCACGAGATAAGTTATTCCAAACCTCCTTTGCAGTGCTTGATTCTTGAATATGAATATAATTCACGGATCCACAAGAAGATTATCTTTGATCTGGCCTTGGTGTCACGCTTTTGATCGATTTTTATCGATGGATTAGAAGGTTCGACGCAGTCCCATAACTCTTCATGTTCCAAGTAAGTTTTTACTGCAAATCGCCAGGTTGCATAGTTATCACGGCCGGTTAATTTTTCTATTAATGCCAATGAGTTATTTGACGATGACATCTTATTTGTTTATCGGAAAACTTTTCTTGAAAACTGAGCACGTTGTGGTTGAGGTTATGTGTTTTGAAGACGTATTTAACACTGATTTTAGTTACTGATTTTTACTAATCGGACTACTGGGCCCATAACCTGTTAATTTTTAATGGAAACAAGTTGGTTTTTCTAGTACAAATAACTTTTACTTTATTTACTTTGAGAAAACAATACATAGGCTACTAGTGATGTTTACAGAGTATATATTAGGTTAAAGATAAGAGAAAAAGCATATTAAGACAACTCAAGTCAATGGAACAGAAGGCGCGAAATTTAAATATTACAACACGATCTATAATTACTTTTATTTGTATACTATTTGTATGATATTTATTTACTTTGGTGATATACGTACACATTTCAAATATGTACTTGAGTAATTAGTAATAAATAATAACTACTCACACTACACTCACGTAACATAGGTTTTTTATTTGCTTTGATCGTATCATATTATGTGTTTCAGACGAATAACTCAAAAATATGTCCCTGGTCTTCATCTAGCACAAAAGATAAGTCTCGTTATTCAGTGAGGTAATTCGGCTTCCAGCAGTAAAGGCCTTAGCAGGTGCTTTTAGGGTTCCGTTAATTCTTATTACATGGCGAAAATTATACGGGTTTCTTAACCCGTATAATTTTCGCCATGTATATCAGCTGTCCGCGACCTCAAAAACTATTAGTACTAGATAGCTGTAATTTAGTATATGTCTGTATATGAATCATGTTACAAAAGTAAAATATTGAAAAAAAAAATTTTGGATTGCTTCCATATAAGTGAGATTCAATTTTTTTTGCTCAACTAATTTATCTTGTGGGTACTGTGGAGTATCGTTGAATAGGTCCTTATAAAAATAAGATGAGGTTCAGTATACCTTTTTTCTATTTACTTTTTTTATTATTTGTATATAAATTGCATTTCTTTGTTGGAGGCAAGTGAAGTGGCAAGTATCTGCTAAAAATATGTATAAAGGTATGAAAACAACAAATTTAATTACTATTTTAATGTGTCAAAAATCTAAATACCATGAACAAGTCGGTTGGTCGTTTCTTTGGATTGGTATTGGTTCCAATGGTGTTCCATTGGATTGGTATTGTCCAATCATTCAATCCATTCTTTTTTTGTAATTTTTAAAAACATGCAACGTATGTACAGTCCTCTCTCTGCCAGTCTGTTTGACACTAAAATTGTTGCTTCGAGCCAGGGTTGTCAACCAAAAAAATAAAGATATCTCGTATATTGACTTCCAAACCTCGTACATAAAAACCTCGTACATATATATATATATATATATATATATATATATATATTATATATATATATATATTATATTATATATATATATATATCACGTTGTCCAATAAGTTCTTACCGTTTTTTTAAATTTTTTATAACTTTATTTTTAAACATAAAATAACAACTTCATGGTGGATCGTTGATTTTTATTGTTTTCGCTCAATACGTTCGGCACCCAAGCTCCGAGTTTTTGAACCTTTCCCATTGAGTGGGGGTGTTCTGCTACTGTTGATTTATTGGATCCTATACGCTCTGCCAATTCTCTGGTTGTTTGATGCGCGTCTTCGTGCAGAAGTTGATCCAAACGCTATTCATCAAACTCACTTGGTCGCCCGGAACGAGATGCGTCCTTGAGGTCGAAATTGCCACTTTTGAACTTCGCAAACCAATATCGAGCCAGTTCTTTCAGCTATGGCACCCTCTCCGTATACGGCACAAATCTCTCTAGCAGCTTCCGTGGCTTTGGCACCTCGGTTAAACGCAAAAAGTAGATAGTGTCGAAAATGCTCGTTTTGATCGACTTGACACTCCATTTAAATGCTCTAAAAATTAACAAAAACTAATCGAAACAAAAAAACTAAATAGACTTTCTTGTAGAGCGAAAAATTCTCTTTCGAATAACACAAAACATTATACCAAAAAATTTCATTTCGATCGCTAATTTTTTAATTTAAAAAAACGGCTAGAACTTATCGGACAACCTAATATATATAGAAACAAATAAAATTACAATTTTATTATTATCGAGAAGTCATGTGTTGCAACATGAAAATAAAAACAATAAAGAGGAACTACTATAATAAAAAAAACTGATCTAGTTCTTGCAGGAGTAACACCACCCAAATGATCGTGTGGTCTACAGTTTGGTGAAGTAGCGAAAGCTTATTTGGAACTAGCTACATAATCCATTAAAAAAAATCGCATGGCCATAATGTTATCAAAATCTCGTACATAATTGTACGAGGTTGATAGCGTCCTCGTACATCGTACGGAAGACCACAAATCTCCTCTGGCTCAACGGGAAGGAGGAGGTCACCTGCCGATTGACTCAGATACTCACCGGGCACGGCTGCTTCGGTGAGTATCTGTGTCGAATAGGACGGGAGGGATCGACACATTGCCACCACTGCGCATCCGACCCCGACTCGGCCCAGCATACGCTGGCGGAGTGTCCCGCGTGGGCCTCCGAGCGCCGAGTCTTGGTCGCAGAGATCGGGCGAGATCTGTCTCCGCCGGCATTGATTGCGGCAATGCTTGCGGACGAGGGAGGTTGGAGGGCTGTGGCCTCCTTCTGTGAAGCAGTGATGCTCCAGAAGGACGCCGCCGAGCGGGGTCGGGAGATGGCCGATCCCGCTCGAAGGAGGCGGCACCAGGCTCGGTAGCACAGCTGCGGCGCCGCCGCGGGTCGCCGGCGGGCGCGAGGAAGTCGCGACCGCTACGGCGACCCGGGATGGACCACACCCCTTCCGTGGCCGGGGAGCGTAGTCAGAATCGAAAGCTTTCTTATGGTGCAAATTTCATAGATTAGCAATAAGCAGTTTCAGAAAGAAATTGCAATTAAGTTTTAAAAAGACAAGATTATGTGATTTCCTTACATGAGTCAGTTAAAGATATTACGATTTTGATTAATAGGATTAATTTTATGTATCCTTAAGAATAAAATATATATATTTTTGTAACAATGACACTGTGTTTATGAGATTTCAGCCATGTTATCCCCTTAAGATGTAAAGTGACTGCCATATCTTATCCTTCAATCTTTAACACAGCAATGTCTCACAATGCTGTTTTGTTGCAGTAATAGAATAGTATGCAAACAGACATTCTTGGTATAAGGTCTCTCTATGGCAATATCCCTCTTAATATTTTTTCGTTTACCACGTTATTAACTGACTTATAATTTAGGATTAGAACTGCCTAGTAAGTACTTATGGCAGTGATGAGGCAGCCCCGCACTTTCATACTAATTTATAGAGCCATACGCTTTTAAACTTTATGTGATAAAATCCAAAAACAAATATGTTCTCTGACGCAAAATTTAAAATATCATAGAGATTTAAATAGAAACGAAAAAAATTTGAATTTCATAGGTAAGGAGTTAATATATACATAGATTAAAAAAAAGTCGGTTAAAAGAAGAGAACTATAAGAGTAAGTAAATACAACAACACTATCTGGGTATATTTCTTCAGATAGGGTCTTATTGTATCATGCGTGTGCAGGTTCGAGATTGTGGTGAGCCTGACTGGCTCCTCCAAGAACATGGGCACGGTGACGCAAAGCAGGACCTCGTACCTCTCCAAGGAGATCATTTGGGGCTACCGATTCAAGAATGTATTGACGTAAGTTTTTGTAAAGGCAAAGATATATATTATCGCTGTAAAAATTATATCATATTCTTCCCCGTATCCCCAGCTATCCGCATACCAAATTGAAGCAAAACTCAACCATATGCTTTTTATCTGATTCCCCGCTGAAAAAATATACAGCAGGAATAATATATTGCCAGGGTATGCATTAACAATTGTGTAAAGAGTACAAAACGACGAAAGTAAGATGGAACACAGGGTCATAGAGAGTCGAAAGCACAAGGGCCTTAATACATAAATATTTATGTATTGAGGCTCCAGTAGGCTTCTCCCATATATAGGGGAGAAGCCTACTAGAGCATAACTAGCGTGTGAAAGAATTAATAACGTGTTGTTTGAATTTGTACATCAATTTGATGTCGGTGTCACATGAACCATCTGATAATGTAGCATATTAGTAAATTAATAAATCGATTTATTTTCCCACAGCTACTCGAAGAAGAAAGAATCATACATAATCGACGTAGACAGCCTAGACTCGGTCGAGCAAGTGGAAACACCTCTCTGCAGCGCTAGTCAGCTGAAGACTTTCGAAGAGGACATTAAATGTTCGCGGCACGTCCTCACCACTCCGACGTATATGTCTCCATCGCCTTCATACCAGGATGACTCCTCACAGCTAGCTGAATCTATAGCCTCTTACCCGAGCTTTAGCAGGACCGGTACGCAGAGAAGCTACGGGTGGAATTATAGGACGTGCCCTGATAAAGTGACACAGTAATCATTTTTTTTGTGTGTTCAATATATTGATTTAGTTTTCAAAACTAATGGCTGTTTGTATTTATTAATTTGCATTTCATTTTTAAATGCCAAATAAATGTGTATTATGTGTGTATAATATGAAAAACAATCAAAGAATTGAGAAATAGAAAGAACCCCATATATTTTTAACTATAAGCTAAATGATGTTCCTATTACGTACGGGGTAGTTGAGGTGGGGGATTTGGGAGTTAACGATAAGTCCCAAATCCCTCACCACTGCAACCCGGTTATAACAACTACCACACAGTGTATGTATATAAATCCCGTGAGCCTGGCAAAAATGTTTATCCCAAATGGTGAAAAAATGGAAATTAAATTATTAAACCTCACTAAAATTCATAGTAATATTTTATGCCATAAATCTGGTACCATAAGAGTAAATATGCGCATTGTTGTTGGAGTGGTGGCAAAATGTTTATTTGTTAAAAATCATTGCCATTATTAAAGAATCTGTAATTACAGATAAATGTGCCAAGTCTAATAAAACAAATTAAGCGAAAGTTTAGTTTGGTATTGTTAAACGTTTAATTCAGGAAACTACGAACTAAACTAAATAAAATATGGTATGACAGAACTAAAACTTTGTGGTTTTACTATTCTAATGCAAGATATATATCAAATTAAACTTGGACAATTTATATATTTAGTTGCTTTCCGATTTGATGTCATCTAAGTATAGTTTGCATAGTAAATTTTGTTTTTTACTCGAAAATTATTACATTACCACGGAGTAAAATGTTATGAGTCAAACGTCAAATAAATACGTCAAAGTCGCGTAAATTTAGTTTGGGCAAAATTGCTTTTAAACTAAACTAAACTATTTTCATTAATTTGATGTATAGCAAAATTGTCACTATAGTATCTTCACTTAGTTTAACTTACCACAAAATCATTTGACTCAAAGTAAACTTATATATTAATCCTTTAATGGAAATATTAATTTCGTTAATTATCGTTTAACGAATTTAAGACTTAATATAATATTAATCTAAATTAAATGTATTATAATATTCAAACGTATTTAAAACTATAATTAAGTATTTTCTTTACCAAGCAAACATTTTCATCATCGAATCAGCAGGTCTCTTATGTAACAAAATCAAATTAAAAAATTTATTCTTCAAATAGGATATTTACATCATTGGTTCACAAGTCTACGGCGGGAGACCTTGTACTGAAAAGAGCCAGCAATTAAACCAGCAAGGACAATTTTATTTCTGCCTGTATTTTTACAGAGTCGTCAATTAGAAGTTGGCCTCAGTTTAATCTTGTAAAGGAAGTTGGATTTAGACTACTTATCTGAATAAGTAGTCTAAATCCAACTTCCTTTACAAGATTAAACAAGTTCACATTATATCTATAAAAGCTATAGTTAATATTTGGCAGCGTAACTATTGAGTCAATAAAATTAAACTCAAGCATTGTTATCACTTAAATAATCCTTAACAGTATAACATTTTCATAAGAGTACTTTTGACATATTGGCGTAACGTATATCTTTATAAATTGTAGCCTATATGTTATTCTGAAGTATAAGCTATATTATTGTAAAGTTTCATTAAAATCCATTCAGTAGTTTTTCATTAAGAAGTATTCAATTTAGTTAAGAGTAACAAACATCCATCCGTACTAACTTTCGCGTTATAATATTAATAGGCATATAACACAATTAATGTATGTTCCCTATAAAAACAAAATAATAACTATTTTTGGAGCAGACCCACTGATGAACACTGAAACCCGATGACGTGACACTCAAATGAAGCTCTAACTACAGTAATTAAACCAGCGAGGTATGCACAACCAGGACCACGTCAAACATTACATTTATACTACGAAAACAGCCGTTTTACGAGTGACGCAAGTGTGGTTTCGAAATATCTTGCATCTAGTGTGTAATATAATGTGTCATTTGTTGTATCTCATATTAGTGTTAACTCATTGCCGCCAGGCTCATAACAAATTAGTATCACAACAAACCGTATGTCCAAGCTTTAGATACTAATTTTGCTTGTGAACATACACAGTATGTTGTAGCGAATGCTTCTGTGTACAGGGATACAACAAAATGAAAATACTATTAGTATTTTATACATCTATTTATTCTAGTGAACATCAATAGTGAATATCTAGCTTGTTCTTTTCGAGACGCTCCCAATACAGACTTCCATTACAGCCTTCAGGACTAGAATAACGAATGGCAGAGGATGAAACTAAATGTATACAGTATATCTCAATTGTAGGCATAACATTCAAGGCATAATACACAAAAACTATGTGTTATTATATGTATATATTATGTTTATTTTATACATAACAAAAACATTTCATAAATACCTGTACGAAATTCATTTTAAAATTAGTTAAATAACAATTTCGATCTCTATAAAATAACAAATCTAGAAACTAATAAACTGTTCTAATTCACCAACAAAATAAAAAATATCCATCTGTGTGTGCTGCGCAACTCGTTCTAGTATTTTACACCAGTTTAATAAGTGAGGAGTGAAGCTAAGTATATGTACAATAACTAAAAAACGATCTAAATAAAGACAATCAAACAAAAAAATTGCTACGAGTCTGTAGAAGAAAAATATACTAATAAAAAAAATGTTCAACACACATGACAGTTTAAATTCATACTTATTTTAAACACACCATGAAGTATTTTAGCATAGACACAACTCAAAACTCTACCCTCTAACATAACAACCAATTTCGGGGACTGTCTAATGTGAATAATAACTTCCGGCACTCCATGAATTTCCCATGGGGGTCCATTGTCTTGCAGGAGGGCAGCCAGAGGCTACCCCGGGTATTTATGACCCAGCTGTGGTTCCCCATGCAAATCCTCCTACCGCAGGTGAAAAAATAAGATAATATTGGTGGTCATAATAATTCACGCTACTTATTATGACCACCCTGTTAAACAACTATCAACCTTATTTAAGCCATGAAGGTTAACAAAATCGAATGCAGATAAATTGTCGCTTTCAGGATATAACGTACACACAACTGATAACATGTGTAATTTTCTTCCTTTTGCATCATTATATAGGTGCAAATTTTTAAAGTGTAAGAGACGAATAGCTTCAATATCGTGTGTGCTGAAAGAAAACATCGTGAGGCAACTAGGAAGCCACAAAGGAGCATGGGTCAGTAAGTACCTCCCAAACAACAACCAAGATTACTTGCTTGCTCTCCCTGACACACATCTGAACAGCTCACTGTGGGGACCAGATCATCAATCAGAGCATATACACCACTATGGGCTTTACCGCTTCACCTCCTCCCCTGAGGGGGCGAAAGTTCAGGTAAGCCGCTAAGGCCTCTGGTGTTCCACCGGGCCAAAGCCATTAGGCAATGTTGAGTTGGTTGGTATTTCTAAAGTGTTCGTGAGCTATCTAAATCTGTTCTATCTATTTGGAGAGCTGTGAAGGAATAATTCTAAAACAATTGCCGACTACGAGTCATTACATTACAATAGACAAGTTAGTTATTTCCGTCCTGAGATTACTTTTTGAGTTTTCATCTTTATATTGTAAAGTTACCTATCTTAAAGTTAACCCTAAAATATTTGAGTACATAAATTTGTGGAATTTCTTTCGCCCCTTCTTCTCCACTAAGATGACATTTTTAACACTGAAAGTGATCAATCGAAAAGTATGTAGGCAGAGCAAAAGGAGCTTTTGAATAAAGTCAAACGATCTAAGTATGGACATATAACAAGTAGAACTTAGATTTTATTTGTTACTGACAAAGAGACTTATGGCCGTTTTCACCAACCTTGTCTTAGCTTAGGTGACTCCTAAGTGACATGCTGTCACTTTTTATATTAACTGAAAAGAGTGAGACAGCATGTCTCTTAGGAGTCACCTAAGCTAAGACAAGGTTGGTGAAAACGGCCATTAGTTCTGTTCTTGCATATAAAACTATATATAAAGTAACACAATTGACTAACGTTGAAACGGTAAGACTTTGATTATATACACGTCCGGTAAGATTGATCTAATTTAGTTATTTTCATAGTGTAAAAATCTGCCACGAATATTAAAAATATTTATACTTCAAAATAGAGTGATTCGCTCTATTTATAATTTAAGACAGACAGAATCTCTTAGAGATTTATTTAAGGAAATAAATGTATTTGCTTTAGCAGGTCAATGTATTTATGAAAATTTAATTTTTGTTCATAAGAACTATGATACTTTCAATAGGTTAATTTTCAAATGCACCATTTAAAGTTCGTTTGTTGGAAAATGTTTAACTTTCTACAACACACTTCCGAAAGTGTTACTGGCCTTTTAATAAATTTTAAGCTTGTGTTAAAAACACTCTAATGAAGAAACAATATTCTTTGGAATACTCATTTAAGATATGACGTATGAATTCATTGACCTTGATCAATGATTTCTTAAATGGTCTTTGTTCTTAAAATCATTGCACACAAGAATAAAATATTTATGCAAATTTACACAGTCGTTCGGAAGTTATGCGCGTACATATATTTTAACGATTCATTTTTCGAATTGAAAGTTCACGTCACAGACTGTTAGAGAGTATAATTATAATCCAGATTGACTAGATAATAGATCGTCAAATATAAAAAAATCAGATTAATGTGACGCTCACGTGAAATAAAAAAACATATTACATTGGACTGTAGAATTCATTCCATTGTAACTTACATTACACATAACTTTCTCGTTATTAGAATCTCATCCACATTTTCCTTGGCTTTCAAATTTATTGTGATGTATGTAAATAAGAATTGCTAAAATAGCATTATATTTCAATTGTATGCGAATGCCATTAATATTTATGGTAATATTTCGAAGTAGGTACAATAACTTATTGTCATCGAATGCTCCGTGCTCCATCAAGTGATAAAGTAGTCAAGGCACAATGCAGCTTTCTTTCGCGGTGATGTAATGTTAGGGCGGAACGTGAATAATAAAAAGCGTCTGATTCCTCCATATTACCATATAAATAGTACGGCTTAGACCTATCCTAACTTGATTCTTATAATCTGTCATACATATGTCGTCTAGCTGTCGTAGACAATGTAGGTACATTGTCCACGTATTTTATTACAATACACAAGTTCTCATCGCGAGAGTCCCATAACATAACATATACACGATAGGTCTTCAATTAATATTTTCATAAGCATTCAAGATACATAAAATTTGCAATTCATACTGACATGTCCCATTAGCTTCTTCTAATTTGTTATTATTTCTGTGTGTGCCAATTCTCTAATATTATAAACGCGAACGTTTGTATGGATGAATGTTTGTTACTCTTTCAAGTAAAAACTACTGAATGGATTTTAATGAAACTTTACAATAATATAGCTTATACATATCAATAACACATAGACTACAATTTGTGAAGATATAAGCTATGCTAATCGAAGCTACTCGAAATAATAATCCTGCACAGACGAAATCGTGAGCACCAGCTCATAAGTAATATTTACTTAATTATTTAATCACTTCAAATTTGTTCAATGAACAACTTTACTATTGTTATTACTATAGTAAGTAATTAAGTATAAAAAAGTTCAACATTATCAATTACACCAAAGTTGAACAAAACTCTGTTGTTTAAAAGAATCACATGTGAGTATTAGTCTAAGAAACACTTAGTTAACAATGTCTATCTACACCACTTCAATTCTGTTAAAATACCCACCTTATTAATCTAAAATATTAAATAAAACAAATGTAAACAAAATAATTTAACACAATCTGAGTCTAAACACCTTTGTTTGCTCAAAGTAATCAATGCAGGCGAATATTTATTAAATATTTATGCTAAATTATATATATTAATAATAGCATTACCTTGAGCTCCTGCAAGCTGTGTTCCATAAATAAGATGAATCATAAATTCGTAGGTATTGGTTGTACCACATCTCCTGTACTATACAGCGTTATGAATGAGTATTTATTTAATGCTGCTGTCATATCACTCGTGGAGTGGCCAGCGCGCGCGATCGACGGACGCATGACACGAGACGTCAAATTTTGGCGCCAAAGTCACGGAACATTTCACAGACTAAAAAAGTATTGCTCGAAATGTGCGAGTGTGAGAGAACATTTTTATTTTATTGCAGTGGTGTCTTACAGTATTAACACAGTATTTGAAGTTATATTTAGTCGTGTTTAATTTAGTGTGATTAAAATGAAGCCGTTATTTTTTATTATGTTAATAGGATACACTGTCAAATGTGACGATTCCAGGTATGTCGACTTTTAAATTTATAAGCAAAGGAATTATTTTTTATATATATTTTTTAATGATTTACTTATAAAATTTCTCTAATTAGTAATTAAACGCGGTAAAACGGGTAAAAATATTTAAAGACATCTTTTGGCAATTATGTTGTTTGATGAATGTATAATTGTTCACATAGTGAATATATGTATATAACAATTTTATCAAAAAAAGTTCAACATTTAGCTGTCTTTTATAAAAAAAAATCATGTTTCGACAATAATGGATGGAGAATCAAACCCACTATATACCTCAAAGCATTACTGCTGCAGCAATCGTAACACAGAAATATGTTAACATTATTTATAAAAAGTCAATAACACTTAGTATCAGTCAGTGAATTGTATAGTGTCGGCTGCGCTGAGAACTAAATCCAGTAAATATTATTCTAATATTGCTTGTAGATTACAACATTGTTCTGAAGGCAAAGCATTCATTCTTTTTAGGCTGCGAGGGAATCCAGAGATAGTAATGTAGTTATTAGGGAGCCTTATTCAGAGACGAAAATGCGACTTATCATCCGAATATTGGACGTTTGAGATCATTGAACGATTGCATATTAGAAAATTATCTTTGAGAAGAGATTGTTTGTATGAAAATGAGACGAGTGCCGCATTTTTTTTTTATAAAGGAGTGTCATAAATTGTTACTTTAGATGTTCATATGTACTAGAAAAAAATGATAGCAATCATTCAGAAATTGGGATAGCCTTCTCGAGAAGAACAGACACGAAAATCGGAAGGTTAACATTTCAATGTTCTAAATTGTACAAACATTCTCGCAAAAAAAATTGTCAATACGATTTAGCAAAGAACACTTAGTTTGCTCTTTAAAATTCTATACATTAAAACTAAAGTGAATGGGTGGATATGTACATATAGATAATACTGAATTTATACTCTCGTTATATAGGAAAGCGATATTTTTCCTCAGTAAAAAAAAATCCTTCTTAAAAAAAAATTATCGGCTATCAAATTTTATTATAACTTAGTCACATTTAGTCATAATAAAGCAACCGTTACTACAGTTGTTGTCGCTTTGTTGTACTTTCTGTACTATTGTTGCTTTATTATGATTAAATATAATAATAATCTAGTAATGTATATGCCATATCTGTGAATTGTTTGAATAGAATTATTATAGAAGTTATATGGTCCATGTAACTGTGTTACCGAATATTGATTAATTAATAATTATAGCCTACATTTTTTATTAAGTATCAACATACAGCTACAAAATATACATAAATAAAAAATAATAACATAAAAGTAGATGATATTCACAATTACATTTAATTCCTTTTCACGTCTTAATTAATTAATAATCATACAAATAAATAATCGCGAGCCGCTGAATAATAGTAATAATAAATATTTTTGTTGTATAACAAAGTGACACACAAAACAAGACTATATATTATCTAGATTAATGACTAATATAACAGTAAATAATTTACTGTACAGAATACATAAAAAGATGTTTAAACATTGTAACTACTAAACTATAACTAAATAATAATAACTATTAAATATTTCGACGACCTCCGTAGCTGAGTGGTTAGTCTGTTCAACCATCCGTTTCAAGGTGTCCTCATCACTGAGGTCCAGGTTCGAGTCCCGATGGGGGCAGATGTTTGTGTGATGACTACGACCATTTGTATCTTAGTTATGTTTGTTAATATATATTATAATATATATATATATATATATATATATATACATATATATATATATATATCAAATATATTTATATATGTATACATACATAAACATAAACATAGGGATAAACATGTTTATCCCTTACCCTAGATCCCGCGAACAAGCTTTACAGTACTTACTTTGGGCTAGGCTAATTGGTGTAAATGTAAGAAATATTTATTATATTATTTTTATATATAACTAATTTATTAGTCATTTGCATTAATAATCACATTAAATTAATGACTGATTTTGTAGTAAATTTTATTCATAATCATATATTTTGCATAAATAGTATATTTTGTTGTTTAAAATGGTAAATTAGTGCAATTGATAACTATTATCAATTTTATTCTCGAGGCCTACAAACGCGGGAAAATTTAATGTAAAATAATACGTTTGCACATCAAGATACTAATCTTTGAAATTTCGTTAACATTGAAAATGTATTATTTTATTTAAAACTGTTTATTTTCATTTTTATACATATAACAATAACAATTTCATCTTATCTGCAATTTTTAACTTAACACCGAACGCGTTGAATTCAGTATCTATTAGAAAAAAGATAATATTATTATTGCTTTAAGCTTTAATTATTGTAATTTGCAAATACATAAGTTCAATGAACTAATTACATGAAGCGAGAAAAAATCTGGACATTTGTATATAAATAAACTCTTCCTTAACATATATCGCTACGCTTCTGCCAAAAAGCTGCCAGCTTTAACTTTCGTAACTGACTGACTAACAAAATCTTTTTATAGATATTGAGACCGTTGACCTATCAAGATTCAGCAATAATAGCAAATTATTTTACAAAAAAACATACGTAGGTACATGATCGGATCTTAGTATAGGAATAATGGTACGCACTACCAACATAAAATCATGACAGATTCCGGATGTGACAAGAATAAAAAGTACTTTTTCTCAAACAAGCTTAAAAATGTGAGCACTGTTTTGACTGAACTGACCAATTCACGCGAGCAATGGCTGGAAATTTTTTTTCAAATCCATATGTATCGTGTTTTGGCGGTCAAATAATCATATCTGACGTGTAATTTAAAAATGGTACGATCCCTTACTCAAAGACATGGCACCCTAGGAGGTAACATTTAAAAAAATATATTTCAATTTCTAACTGAGAAGCAAATAGAAAGCTGTTTATTGTATATGTGCATAGTTTTAATTTCCAGGCATATTTGTCGTCTCCCACGTTATACAATTTTTGAATATAAACATGCCTATTTATTGCAAAGGAATTATTGTATAAAAATGTTTTTTTTTTAACATCCATCTTAGAACCTGGTAGCATGTTAGTCACATGGCCGTTTTCTTACATTGGTTAAATGTACAATATATGTATGTAGGTAATTTCCAGATATGGGAAATGGCAAGAGGATGATAATGATGTATGTAGGTAATTCATTGTCACAGCTGATATTCTTCTGCCCACCGAGGAACGGCAACTATACGGATTGATCGACTACATATTTCTTTAAACTTTTTCGCAAATGTATGCAGGTTTCCTTACGATGTTTTTCTTCACCTACACCTAGATAATGTTAATGCGATAGAAAATAAATTCATTTGAATAATAAATTTTGTTACAAACAGTATCAATTAAATAAATATGTATGTCAAAATTATAAACATTCCCTTGAAATGTGTCTAGCACGTTTTTTTTTCTGCTAACATGATTTCCCATTGTTTAATTCATGGGCCATTGAGCAGAACTGCTCGTCATCCTAGGCAGACCTAGCAAGTAATCATTTGGTGAATGTAATTTCTTGTTTGGAGTATTTCTTGATGTCTTATCGAAGCAATGACAAATAAAATGAAATGGGAAAAATCTGGCGTAAATTTTTGACCTTAAATGAAACGTCCCTATGTCCACAGTCACCATATCAATGATTTCTTAATTGGTAATCTGTTCTGCTCTCTTTCTTTCTCTATGTATCACAATATTCGAACAAAGTACAATATAATCTTGATATATATTTCCTATAAGTCTAAAAAATAAAGTGTCATTAGAATTCCTCATATAGTCCCCACACCACCCATTCAAAACATTTTTCGTGAATAATGCATTTAACCAAAATTAGAATCGTAATATTCTAACGTGCCTACTAATCGACTGACCTAACATTCTTATCCAACTATGTATACGGTTATCATTTTTGTTATTAATAAAATTTATTTTCAACAAGCTCTTGATCTATGCCTTTGTCATGTTTTATTTTTTGTTCTACCGATCTAATTATTTAATAATAAAATTTTGTAACTCACAATTAACCACTTGCAGTAACACGCAATAAATCAAATTTACAAAACACAATGTTTTATATTTTTGTCAACAAAACATAATATATGAGATTATATAATATCCCTAATCGATTGAACCCACAGATATATTAGTGATTGAACCAAATTGACAGCTGTGTACAGTAGTTAGCTGTCACTGAACTATTGTCATCTATAATATATTTATTTATTGAGAGATAACAAACAGTTACAATATATGTATAAAATATAATTTAGTTTGCTATTATCTATGCATGCTAATACTGCAACCAACAACGTTATCCATAAATTTAAAAAAAAACATATAATGTGTGCTACACACACTTTATTATATGTTTAAAATAAAACAAATTAAATTAAATATATGTATAAACATAAATAAACAACATTTAACTAATTAATATTAATTACATACATATGATTATGTAGATGTTATTGTTTGAATTATCATGTAATATTTTTAACAATTCTAATTAAAATTTACTTACACATAACTAACACATTTGTCATAGGGTAGGTACACCGCTACGCTTGTTATGAAACATGGAATTATACTCAAACAAATGTCAACACACTGTCAAATTACGGAGTACCGCGAATTTACGTCTCATGCCACAAGTTGATAACGAAAACTGTGATTCGTGTAGAAGTTTCATTTTAATTATTCATGCGAATATCACATGAACCATGAACCTCGCCTGCTATAGGTGACTTACCGTCAGGTGGGCAATCTGCTTGTTTGTCCTTATAGCTAAATACAAACGTAATACATTAGGCACCCAGATTTCCAATTCAGTTGAACAGTAAACATCAAAGCGGGTGCCGCGCCCTCGTATAGCACGCTATCTAGATATAAACTAGATTTATCTCGTTTGCACAGGGCTGTCACTCCTGTCAAACAATTCGCTTAATAGATTATAACATTTATATAGCAACAGCCAAATATATAACCAAATATCATGCCTGCTTGTATATTTAACATATCTCATATCTATTTTTGCATCGAGATGACTAAATAGTTTTGTTGTCATAACCAAAACCGACTCTGAACACAAATAATATCATTTTTAGAATAAATTTAGAGAGACGTGCTCAGGCCTTGCATTACACTAGCTGATCCCCTGGATGTCCCGGGAAAACGGTAGCCAAACTCGCTTACGGTGAGCAGACGCTAACGAGTTCATAGAACTGTTCCCTTTAGTTCCCATGATCGTATCAGACTCTGGTAGCGAATGTTGGACGGTGATGTGTGTGGTGGTGCCAAGGCGCTTATGAGGGGATTTGTCGACCTAAACATTGTTGACATTAACACTCGTCCAAATGATAAATATTTTGTTCCAGTTCTGCAGAAATTTGTTTCAGTTTGTGCAAATGTGCATATGAAAACCTTCTTCTTCTGCCCCTTCGAACTTCACTCCATTCACCTACACTCTATTCTATAATAATGGGCGAGTCTAAATTTATCGAATTTGAGGAGGCAAAAATGGCCATAATCTGATAACATGTAGACACAGCTTCAAACTTTAAGACAGGTCTTATATAGCTCGTAATAGAGGCGGTTTTCGTAGTGTACGTGTAAAGCTTGACATTCTACTATAACGTACTTTGATCAAATTTACAGATCGTGGTGAGGTCGAGCTACAATAATAATAATAATTATTTGCTAAAACATGGTTACATAAGATGTTACAGTTTATTTGATTTCCAGCATATTTTATTGAATTTCAATGTGCAAATATTATACATTTTAAAAATATTAATCAGGATTCATACTATCAAAATCGTCATATTAATTCAATTAAAAATGATTACAAATAATAATTAATAAAATAAACATGTCATAAGAAATATTAAAAAAATACATTATGGTCAAAATAATATTATTAATATTCTAGTAAAATGTCAAAATAAAAACATTCATTCACATTAATATCTCTTTATAATTACAATACAAAGGTAGTAAAAGTTAGACATGTCAGCTTGCATAAATTTTCGCTAGACTTGCCACACCCTTAGAGTTCTTTCCATCGCATACTCTACAAAGAATAAATATAAATTACCAACTAGTGTCAAAAATAAAAACCATTATTGTTAGCCACTTTTACGACAAAATACTCCCTTTACTGTTTTCACCATCCCTAAGGAAGTTAGTTTGAGGGCGTATCACTGTTAACTCAGAACCCCGAAATTTTCATATTCTGCATAATTAATAACAAAATATTAGCAGCAAAGTTATGAGCAGCACATTAAAAATCATTCATTTCTTGGGCTTCTCAATCAAAGTCAAAGTCAAAGTCAAAATATTTATTTCAAGTAGGCAATTAGATATGCTCTTTTGAATAGTCCAAATTTTTTTTTCCTACTACCCATTCGGACTTCTTTTAGTTATAGAGAAGAACGGGCGCAAGAAACTCTATAACTTTTACAGAAGCAACGACATTTACAAAAATATATATCGTTACCAAGTCATACAAAAGTCAACTTATAGGTACAAGTATAATTACAAAGGTTCATGGCAATGCCTGGTGGAACTAAGAAACATTAAGTCCAAGCATTCATGTCTTTTATAATCAGTAACCGTATAATAGGCTTTGCTAATAAGTACACTTTTAACAATGATTTTAAATTTATTTAGGCTTAATTGTACAATTTGCTTGGAACTTTGTTGTAAAAACGCACACAGTTACCTCTGAATGAATTATTAATTTTATGGAGTCTAGTGTGAGGCAAATGTAATTTATTCTTATTTCTAGTATTGAAGCTATGGACATCACTGTTTTTACTAAATAAATGAATGTTTTTATGGGTATATATTAGATTTTCATAAATATATTGAGACACAACTGTCATTATACCAGTGTCTTTAAATTTATCTCTTAAAGAGTCTTGCATTTTTAGATTATAAATTGCTCGAATGGCCCTCTTCTGCAGCACAAATATAGTTTGAATGTCGGCAGCATTTCCCCACAGCAAAATACCATACGACATTACACTATGAAAGTAACTAAAGTACACCAATCTAGCTGTTTCTACGTCAGTTAATTGGCGTATTCTCAAAACTGCAAATGCTGCAGTGCTGAGCCGTTTTGATAGTTTATCAATATGTGGCCCCACTGAAGTTTGGAATCGAGAGTAATTCCTAAAAATACTGTGGTGTCCACGAGGTCCACATTTCTATCCTTTATAATTACTTCGGTTTTCACCTGTTTTACATTTGGCAATACAAATTTGATACATTTAGTTTTACTTTCATTTAGAAGCAAGTTATTAACGTTAAACCAGTGGACTACTTTAGAGATTGCATCGTTCACAGTGTCATTAATATTTTGTCTCCGTTTAATTTTGAATATAAGTGATTATCATCTGCAAAGAGTACAATTTCGTGTTTATTATTAACATAAAAGGGAAGGTCATTTATATATATTTAAAATAAAAAGGGACCAAGAATTGAGCCCTGTGGGACGCCCATCTTAAGCAAAGATCCCTGAGATCTCGTACCATTAATATCGACTCTCTGAATCCTGTCACTCAAATATGAAATAAGAAGGTTCAGAGAAGAGCCTTTGAAACCATAATAACGTAATTTCTTAATCAGAGTTTCATGGAGAACACAATCAAATGCTTTGGATAAGTCGCAAAAGACACCCAAAGCATCGTGTGAATCCTCCCAGGCGTCAAATATCTTATTTAAAAGCTCTACACCTGCATCAGTTGTTGAGCGACCCCTACTAAAACCGAACTGATTATTATGCAGAAGATTATTAATACGAAAATAGCTTTGCATTTGGTCTAACATTATTTTCTCAAAAATTTTACTAAACGTTGGTAGCACTGAAATAGGTCTAGTTTGTGGATCAATGAGCTACGGAGTTTCCCAAAGTCCGCGGTTTTCTTTTTATTTAATGTTTTAAAAGTCTTAATTATATTAACCGATTCAATTTGTCGAAATTTAAAAAGAGTCTGACTATCCTTAACATTTTCTTTTAGGATGGATTCTGCTACAGTTGGGGAAGAGTTTAAAAAATTTGTTGATAAAATAGGAATATTGGTAAAAAAGGTTTCAAACTCTTTAGCTACCTCACTATCTGAAGTTATTCTTTTAGTTCCTATATTTAAACTGTAGTTACTGTCACGAAGTTTAACTCGTCCAGTTTCAGCGTTAATAATGCTCCAGGTCATTTTAATTTTATCAGCACTGTTTTTAATTTTCGAACTTAAAAAACTTGACTTTGCTTGGCGACAAACCATTTTAAACAATTTAGAGTATTTTTTTACATATTCATAAAATTCTACACTCGTGTTATAGTTACGTTCATTATAAAGTTCAAAAAGTCTTTTTCTACTTTTTATATTTCGGGTGTGGCCCACTCACTAAAAGTAACAACATCATTAATTGAAATCCTTTTTGGCACAAAGATATTATTGAATTCTTTGCAAAATAGATTAAAAAAATCATTGTAAAATTTATTTGGATTATTTGTGTATTTTAAGTAAGGTATTTTATCAAAAAGGTTACTTTAAAATGTTCTAATCTATTTATAGTTTTAGGTATAACAGTGATGTCTCTCTTTGCCTCATGTTTACACTGATGTGGGACAGCGATTATTAGTCCACAGTGGTCAGAATCTAATTGATTGATAACTTGTTTAGATTTTAGAATAAGATCTGTATAAATATTGTCAATACATGTGGCAGAGTTAGCAGTTATTCTGGTTGGCTCAAGAAAAATATTTTTGAGATTGTATGATTGAAATAAGCTAATAATTTTAGTACATAAACTAGAATTTTCCAATAAATTAATATTAAAATCACCACATATAATCAAACTCTTGCCCAATTTACAAATCTTCCTTAAAACTTCATCCATGGTAGCCTCAAAGCAATCATATAATGCTGAAGGGGGCCTATAAATGCTTAATACAACAAGATGCTCCAGTTCCACACAAGCAATCTCAATCGTTCGTTCAACTGAGAGATTCACAACATCTCTGCGTTCTTTAAATTTAATTTTCTTTTTCAATAAAATTAAGGAGCCACCACGTATTGCATTTTCACGACAAAGAACTAGCTATTAGATGATTGTTAAAATTAAGCATGATCTGATAATTTTTAAGCCAATGCTCTGTTACACAAAATATATCTATATTATTACAATTTATAAATAATTCAATTTCTAAGTCCTTTCCTAACATTCCTTGAATGTTTTTGATGCATTACTTTAATTACATTTTTACTATGTAGATTAGTACTAAGTGGACTCTTTAAATTTATTTCAGTATTACTAATGTTTTCTAAGCGAGAGGAATTATCTTTTGTCTTAGAAATTAATTTAAAGAAATATCAATAATATTGTCAGTACAAGAATTACTGACAGTCAAATCTATAAAAGCACATTGCTCAATAGGAGCAGTTATTGTAGCCAAGTTCTTGGCTGTTACTGAAAAAAAATAAGATAGCGATACTGCTATTTGTCGCTTAAAATAATTACAAATATAATATTTATTTTTAGTCAAATAAAAATTACTAACTAGTCTGTTAGTGTCAATCATATGCATTTTTTATTATCCTTGAAATGATTCCTTATTTCATGGAACGTCTGCACTACTTTCTGGTCATGTCTCCGAGTTTTCCATTCGCTGTACGTCGCCGAGTAATGCCTAATTCCAGCATATTGATTAATGATGAAATGATTTTTTACAATCTTTATGTGAAAGAGGCAAGATCTGGAATCTGGAATAGTGTGGTTTTTAGAATGCCTTTTCTTCATAGTAACTTTTTAATATAATCTTATCTTGTCTTCTATAGGTAGATATCATTCTAGTATGTAGTAATTGATGTAACTTCCTACTGTCATAACATAGTAGCGAGAGATCGTTCGTCGTATTTCGTTCCGATTCTGTTTGGTTAGCGCATTGCTCTCTTTCCGTCCCGTACTTTCTGTATAATCTGTTTCATTCACAAATAATTTCGTGAAATATTAAAACACGAGTATGTACATGCAAAGCAGGTCAGTTTACATATCGAAAAATATAAATATGCGTCTATAATGACATAATATTAGTTTTCATATCGAATGATACTTTTAGAAATACATAATGTTTATTATTATGTTTAAGTATGTACATATTGATGTATATGCGTATTTTATATACCTATATTAAAGTATGTATATATTGTTGTATTTTAGGAATATAAATGTACACCACCTTCCACCCAATATAATTTCAAATTGGTTTGAGGGTTAGCTGGAAGAGTTCTGTTGAAGGGATTTTATTTTTGGTTAAGAACGTATTTTAGCTGAGCGTACCAACCCTAGCGCTGCGTACTCGCCCGGGCCGATCAATAAGTGCAGCGGCGGCACCGTAACGGCGAGCCCGCCCGTAGTTGCGCCCTACATTAGCATTTAGTTGTACGCTTCTTATTACGCTATTTTACTATGACGTATTACGTGATCGAATTTCTGCATGACAACGTATTTCTAACAAGTAAATAAACAAACATTGGACTTTGGATTCGAACGTGTTAGTTCTGCATTCCTGGTACGGATGGAACATTCCGACGCTCTTTTATAATTATGGATCAGATTCCTCTGCACTGAGAGCTTTCATCTTACACAATATATATTCTATCTTAATCTGTACTGAACTAAAAGAAAAAATATATCAAAATTAATAAAAGCCTTAGTCTATATCTACACATTACTGAAATCTTCCTAATAGGCTTTTATAGAAGCCTGTGGTAGGGGTCCCAACTCTTCAAAATCTTCATATTTTTTAATTAAAGGCCTAATTCAACCTAAGGTATACTCTGGGCCATCTCGTACGAGGCGGCGACGGTTCTGGGACGCTGCCCCCCATTCGACATCCTGGCCGACATGTATGCGGCGACGTATGTGTCGCAGCGTGTCGACCGGGGGAGCGATGGGGGTAGCGCCCTGGAACCCCCGCACGAAGTGCCTAAGCGGGAGTGGCACTGACGTATTGTAGCGGCCTGGCGTGCGCAGCTCGAATTACGGATCTGCGCGCGCCAGCGGGCCGTCGGTGCCATACTCCCGCACCTCGAAGCTTGGCTCCACGGGAAGGAGAAGGTCACCTACCGATTGACTCAGATACTCACCGGGCACGGCTGCTTCGGTGAGTTTCTGTGTCGAATAGGACGGGAGCGATCGACACATTGCCACCACTGCGCATCCGACCTCGACTCGGCCCAGCACACACTGGCGGAGTGCCCCGCATGGGCCTCCGAGCGCCGAGTCTTGGTCGCAGAGATCGAGCGAGATCTGTCTCCGCCGGCATTGATTGCGGCAATGCTGGCGGACGAGGGAGGTTGGAGGGCTGTGGCCTGTTTCTGTGAAGCAGTGATGCTCCAGAAGGAAGTCGCCGAGCGGGGTCGGGAGATGGCTGATCCCGCTCGAAGGAGGCGGCGCCGGGCTCGGTAGCGGCGCCGCCGCGGGTCGCCGGCGGGCGCGAGGAAATCACGAACGCGGATACGGCAACCCGGGAGAGACCACGCCCCTTCCGTGGCCGGGGGGCGTCGTCGGTGGTGGAGATCGGGAGAGGTATTGTAGCCTCTCTCGAGGAGGGCTCCCCTGTATCGGCGGGGGAGCCGAGGCTGGGGGTTCCCGGAAGTAGCTTGGTGTTCCCGGGGGCTCCCTACATGCCCGAGGAAGGCCATCCCTGAGGTTTTTAGTGGGTAGGCCTCCCCCTTCTGGGAAGGAGAGCCCCACATAGCCGCCGGCTCGCCACAGCCAGGGTATGCAACTTAATGCATTTTCCTCAGGAGGAACAAAAAAAAAGGTATACTCTGGGTATGTCAATTGTTACCCGTTATAACCACAAAAAAAAACGAATAACATACGAACGAATGATCATCTCTGATTGTCCGAACAACAGTACAATTAAGATTGTTAAGGCGACAAACTTACGTAATATTCAAATGGTCATTGTCCATAATAATTAATAGACCATGAATCAAGTTTTTGTGGTCATTTCTCGGAACAATTGGCGACATGTCCGTATGATGTAACAGAGCGATGGCCTGCGGCAGCAAACACAGTGTCAAGGATATGCCATTCAACGGTTATTTGGCGAAGCTACTAAATGGATCTTTGAGTGACCGTGAAAAAACCTTTAAGAATTAATAATACAAATGCGAAGGGAACTGTCTATCTGTCCCGCTTTCAAATCAAAACTACTCATCTAAGTTATATATAGTCTAGAATCTGAGAAAGAACATATGCTACTTTTTAATGTGACAAAAAGACTATAAAGGTAAATTGGGGATAAAATTTTGTATTTTTACAACAAGGTTTCAAAAAGTGTAATTTGTCTTTTCACAGATTTAAGTCAAGTGTGTAATAAGGAATAAAGGTTAGGTACTGTTAATCATTACTTAAATGATAACAATACTTGAGTTTAATTTTTTAGTTACGTTGCAAAATTTTTTGACTATAGTAAATAACATATCATAACAATATTACAACAATATTTCTACCGTGGAAGAGCTATGCTTCAGCACAAATTGAGCCGGCTCGACCGGAATGATACCACGGCCTCACAGAAAACCGCCGTAAAATAGCACTTGCGCTGTGTTTCGCCGAGTGAGTGAGGGTACCGGAAACCCAACCCCTCCTTCCCCCCTTATTCCCTTTTAAAAGGCCGGCAACGCATCTGTGACTTATCTGGTGTTGCGGGTGTCCATGGGCGGCGGTTATCGCTTACCATCAGGTGATCCGTTTGCTCCTTTGCTGCCATATCCCATAAAAAAAAACATAATGAAACTATAGCTTTTATAGATATAATGTGAAGTTGATTAGACTTGTAAAAAAAATTCTAATTAACGACTCTGTAAAATACAGGAAGAAAATTAAATAGTTCTTGCTGGTACCAGTACCAGAGCACCCGCCGCAAACTTGTGAACCGATGGCGTAGCATTTTTGACGTGCAAAAGTGATTGTAAAATCCTATTTAAAGTATAAATAACCTTTTTAGTTAGAACTTTTAAACTTATTTTTTTAACTTTCCATTTGATATAAATAAATGCGACATTCAAAGTTTGTAAAAATGTTACTCTAAAACGGGTTAAAATTGGGGATGAACGTTTTTGTTTGACTAGATACACAAACTACTGAACTGATTTTAATGAAAATTCATAAGGAATAGTTTTATCGACCCGGAGGAGTACTTAGACACATTTTTACTACAGGACATTTACCTGTGGGATAGACTGATAAACAGCTGGTCGGATTTAAAAAAACATTATGAGACATGTGGAAAAACATAAGATAATATTTACCGCGAAAAAATATAACTTTACTTCCGGAAAATCCAATATAAGGCGGGCGAAGCTGCGGGCAGATATTAAAATGCACTCAAACACAAAATTCAATATATCGTTGTCATCGTTGGGAAAAGGGAAATATAAATTGCAACATCGATGTCAGTAATTCGATTTTGAGATTACCATTATGTTCAACTTTAATAATTTGAATTTAAGGATTAATCAAAATTACGTTAAATCCTTAAGAATATAATACGTAATGATCACAAGTATTAATTCTAGATTTCTTTTTTTTAAATCGATGGAGGTCGCTCCAATAAAAAGCCTTAGCACACCCTATTCAGTTCTTTTGTGCTCTTCTCTTTAATTATCCATAAAATCATCTCTGCCCTCGACTCAGTCAATGATCCTTATCTGCTTGTTGTATCCCGTTAACATTAATCTCCTGCAAGTCTGACCATCACAAGTGTTCAATGTTTCCTTCTTGTTCCTTGCAAGGCGTGCATATCAGTACTGACATATCCCATCTTGGTTAATATAGTCCTAGTGTCAAAATATCCTCTTAAAGTCAGTCATTAGGCGAATCTGTGCCCTGTGTTAGAATCAGTTATTGTACGAGTATCATACCTGTATCATACCTTTTTGAAAAGCCCATTTCAAATAGATTTAAAAATAAATTTAAGTTAAATATTCTTAGAGACTTTGTTTGACTATTATACAACATTGTCGAACAACTTAATAAATAAATATTATACAACATTGTCGAACAACTTAATAAATAAATATTTCTTACACTTGCACCAATTAACCTAGCCCAAAGTAAGCTTTGTATCGCTTATGTTATGAGATCTAGAGTAACGGATAGACATACATATATAAATATATTTGACAGAAATATATATATTAACAACCATGACTAGGGTACAAATGCTCGCATTCATCACACAGGCATCTGCCCCCATCGGGACTCTAACCCGGGACCTCAGAGGTGATGACACCTTGTAATGGATGTAATAACGCCGAGAGCTTAACTGACGTGAAATAAAGCAGCAAGCCTGCTTTATTCGCTCGTTTCGTAACACAGAACAATAGATGCAATACTGTTAACGTTTGAAAAATTGCAGATTGATTGTGCAAATATCAATTGTGATCTTTGGAACTGCAACACTTTATTCGTTGTCAAAGTTCAGTGGAAACTATTTGCTTCGTAATCAAAACTAACATTGATTAAGCATAAAATATGATGTGTTGGTGATTATGTCTGTATTGGTGAGGCTGCAGTACTGCAATATTAGCAGAACAGCATACCACACTGCGGTATGACCGATCGGGAGGCAGATAGAGTCAAGTTCATTTAAGGGGGTTCCTCGCTATGGTCAGCGACTTGCTACTCAGCTCGTGTGCGGACGATCTGATGGTATTCTAAGGCCTAGTGAAGGAAGATTGTCTCTACAAAAAGGTCAGCCACGCAGTTTAGGATCCGATTTTGCGGCTAGGATTCTTTCCTCCCCATTTTCGCTCAGTAAATCAGGCCAGATATAGAGTTGTGGTGGATTCCCTATTCTATAAATTCTTATGATCTGTACGATATGTCGATTGTTATTTTCTGACGTATTCATTATTTTGTACCACTGACATTTTGTATAAACTCTTTTTTTTTTTGGACTGACTTATGCTTAAGCCGCAGATGGCTATATTCAGCTCTACCTTGAGTATGTTTGTGGCACGAGAACTGAAGGTTTTGCGCCTTATCTACTGACGGACCTGACGCGGTTCTGGGCCATTAGGGCTAACTAATGTGCTATAAATTCTATATACTTATCATAGAACATGTGCATTCTAGAGCATGTAAGCGTGTTGGCTATTGTACTGGTTATAAGTTTATTCTGTAGTTAAATAGACGAATAACTGTAGTTTAGTTTTAGTTTTTGTACTTTTTTCTATAAAAATACTTGTATGAGTTATATGTGTGTATCTATAAACTAATCTAATAATATTCATATCTATCGTTCCAGTTACTACGTAGTGGAGATACCAGAAGAGCCGGCACGGTCGCATAAGCCCTTCAAGGTCTACTGGAACGTGCCAACAATGCAGTGTCGTTCTAAGAAGATTCCCTTCACAAAACTCTTCGAGAAGTATGGAATTATCCAGAATGCAAATGATAGCTTCAGGGGGGAGAATATTGCGATACTCTATGATCCGGGATTGTTTCCGGCCCTTTTTAAGAGCGAGAACGGGTCGTTTAAGTTCAGGAACGGGGGCGTCCCTCAGGAAGGTGATTTAGAGAAGCATTTAGAAGCGTTCAGGGATACGATGGAACAGAGTATTCCTGATCCAACTTTTAACGGTAAATTTTCTGTTGTTCTCTATTTTTATAATTGTTTATTACAGTTTTGGTTCCGTAACCAAGGGACTAATTCCTAAGCTTATCTACGTTATAATTATATAAGTTTGTCAATAAGAGCTGGTTCATTTCATCAGAGAAGGAATATTTACACTATTATTACAGTACCGCTGTAATATTAATGTAAAACTAAATAAGAGAGATAAAGGCGTTAATGTTTTGAATGGAAAATCGTATTTCGACTAATAAGATTCGGGAATATTATAACGAAACTGGTTAAAAATCTTTACAGCTCTGGCCTAATCTATAGACGACACAACAAAACCCCAAGTTGACAGGATCCTATATAACTTCGATTGCCAACTCCATACTGTCATTATAATATACACTTTATATCCATCGCTGTTTCATACTCGCTACTTACACAAAACTAGCAATAGATGTAAATTACAGATAGGAGTTGTTAAATGAGGTCATGTATTACTGTAGACAATTAACAATATGTTCTCTCACTTTAATCCTCACGTGTCAAATGAACGTTCAGTGCAATATTCTAATGTAAAATAACACAAATACATCTCATCTTAATTAACATTATACATTTTAATTAGGTTTTTATATTAATTGAATATATACTTAAATTGATTTATATATTAAATTTAAAATTAATTTTAATTGAAATAGTAAAGTATATCTACATCGAGAACACTTAACTTATATGGTATTAGTGATGAGTACGGAAAAGACATCCCTACAACGAGCGAAGTCGAGGACATCTTAAATTGACATCATTTAATAAAATGGTTGAATTTAACCACAAATTCGTGGTCTCTCACTACTCGACGGTCTTTCCAGGGCTGAATAAGATGCACGCATTTTTACTAAAAATATACCTAATCTGTGCTAGGATCGGCAAAAATATATTTTGCAGCTGTCAACTTTCTGCTATTATAGGGCTACCATCCATCCGAGTTTCCCCGGACCGATGCACTAAAACTTACACCGAGTCCTTTACTGTTTTTGATGCACACATATGGAATCATCAATTTAGTCAAGCTGTAAAGGGTCTAAAAACTACAATAAATGTCCGGGTTTGCGATCACATACGTACACATAATTTATGTGAATGAAACTATGAATTAGATATTTCACCGCACGTACGAAGTAAAATATATTGTAATCAAGATGTAAGTGAATAGAAAAGTATTGATATATTGGGGGTGAAAGCACCAAAATCCAGGGAACTTAAGCTTTCGGTCCTGGAGGGCAAGTTTTAGAGATGGCAGCTTTACGCCAGTGGCATGGAATTTAGTGCAATAAGCAAATCGAATTAGCGAGCTTCAATCGGTAAATATTTCTATATTTCAAATCCTTCAAGTTGCTTCACCAGACTATTTTTAGACCAATCCTTGATTGAACAGAGTAGACATCGGCAACCTTGTACAACAGAATGGTCGATTCGATTTCCGCTTGTTAATTTGCGATCGTTGAACGCAATACACTGAATAATTATGTACATTCTGCTATAAGTAGAAGTTTTTAAAGAATAACCGCCATAGAAACTATTCGATTTTACATTACACCTTAACTTTTATTAATGAAATTATTGCTTATCGTTAAATTTATTGTATATATTAAAAAATCAATCTTATCTTCAATAAAATATATTCAAAATCAGTCACAATTTAGTATTTATTCCTATAACTTTTTGAAATCCAATTTTGTTGCCTTTTAAGTTATTTTCTTATTTTGTTTCAGCTCGTCTGGTTACCAAAATGCTTGTAATTTCTTTAGGCAAGGAATAAGTATTGCTATACAGTGTGGTAATTCTACCAGCATTTTGGGGACACTACCCAATGACGACAAACTGTTAGACTAGTCTTTTTATATACGTACGTACGTAATTAACATGTCTTTGTATTATGGATATAAATAAATTAATCTAACGATGTTTTATAATGGCTCTTAACTTATACAGTTTACTTTCAAACCCCTATTTTGCGCTATTTTATTTTTAAGAGCAATGGTTTTTATCATAACTCTACTAAGTCCATTATTTATGAAACACTCATTGCAAAGCTGAACATAGCCATCTGAGGCTTCATAGGTCCTACGAAAAAAAAATATATTTATGAATGCAGCCCGGGTCATGGACAAAACACGATATGGTAATATTTATACTGAACTGGATTGATTTTATTGAAATCGGCAGATACTGCAATTACAAAATCAAATTTAAAATAATGTTTATTCAGTATACTATATACCTTTATAAATAATCAAAACAAATTTAAGCATAAAAAAACCATGTAATTGTATACGAACAAGGAACAAAGTTGATTATATTTATAAAGATACTAGCTTTCCGCCCGCGGCTTCGCCCGCGTTATATTCGAATTTCCCACAGGAAGGATATGTTTTCCTTCGGCAAAATTATCTTACTTCCTTCCTTGGGTCCTCGGGTTTTACGATAGGTATATACGGGGTGGTTACCCCGTATATACCAAACGTAGTCCGTCCGACCAACCGACGTACCAACTCTAGTCTATCTGTGTATTAAATTTTATTTAAATCGGTTCAGTGGTTTTTACAATACTGCCATATAACCTTTCACCCCCTCCTTTCAACCCTTTACAGTCCTTTTCTGCTTTAAAAGGTAGCCTCTGTCCTGTCTCAGCCTCTAGACTATCTGTGTACCAAATTTAATTCGGTTCAGTAGTTTTAACAATATTTCCATACAACCTAGCATCCCTTCTTTCAACCCTTTACAACCCTTTACAACCTATTTTGTAAAAAAAAGTAGCTTATGTCCTTTCTCGGGCTCTAGACTATCTGTGTACCAAATTTCATTTAAATCGGTTCAGTAGTTTTAACAAAATTTCCATACAACCTATTATCCCTCCTTTCAACCTTATACCACCCTTTACAACCTTTTTTGCATGAAAAAGTAGCCTGTGTCCTTTCTCAGGCTCTAGACTATCTGTGTACCAAAGGACATAATTTTTTCTTGTATGGAGAATAGGCCCACTACAAAATGTAACGTTTATTAATGAGACATACGTTAAATTATTTCTTATTAACCGTAGATATTATAAGGAACATTAGCTTGTTTTTATCTAACGGGAATATTGAGGAATCAATTAAAACATGAAAATTAAATAACCTAAAAATTCTTAGTAGTTAGTAGCTTTATTTTGATTTGTATTCAAATTGTTTTTTACGTAAATGCTATTTAACACTTTTTTATTCTTGAAAAATACAATCGTCTTTGGTCACTACCAAACGCCCGAAATCGAATTATTTTTTGCATTCTAAATACTGGATACGGGAAAGAAAACGAAATCAAGCCGTTGGAAACGTAAACACAGAATTCGGTTGAAAACAAACCGACGTCAATTGGATGTCAGTGTAGGTTCTTCACCATTCTGTCGCTGTCAAAAATGATGACGCGTTCCGTTTCACGACGATACTGGACTGACGAACTAATAGTTAAAATAATTTAAAATAGTATTAAAATAATTATTGAGAGTTCAATACTTTTAAATAAAATAAAAAAGAAATAATACACTATTCTTTATCTATTATTATATATATATATATATATATATATATATAATATTATTAAATCATCTTTCATTTTGATTTAAAAAACGTTAGTTCCCTTACCTCAAATGTCAAAAGTCATTACTAAGTTTAATTAATTGATTTTATTATTCCCGTTTCATTTTTACTCATAATATCGTGCAATTGCTTTTAATAATAAATTGATATTTTAGAGTTCAGTAATATCAATAAACGTTGCCGTTTTCTAGTGGGCCTAAAAAAAATTATCTCCTTTCATTTAAATCGGTTCAGTAGTTTTAGCGTGAAAGCGAAACAGACAGACAGAGATACTTTCGCAATTATAATATTAGTATGGATATGATTATAAAGATAACTGTCACATTGAATTTTAATAAAGCAGCAATTTGACTGCACTGTCTGTCAGTTTCTATTAAAATTTAATATTATATTTCTGAGATTATTCCCTTTGGTTATTATAAAACATAGTCTTTCATATTCTCATGTCTATTATATTCTCTTCGCTTAGGTCATCCGTCATAAAACTTGCAGGTCGCCGCGGCCAACTCTAATGACATGTAAAAATCATGATTTTTTAAATCTAACCAACCTGGTTTTATTTGAGTTTAAACCGCTTAAAGCGTTTTATAGTTTACTAGCTGGTGCCCGCGACTTTGTCTGCGCAGGATTAGTATTTCATGTAGCTTATATTATATTAGCGTGCCGGATATCCTTATAAATTGTTGCCTATGTGTTGTTCTCATGTATAAGCTATATTATTGTTAAATCCATTTGGTAGTTTTTACGTAAAAGAATAATAAACATCCTGCCATACAAACTTTCAGACTTATAATATTACTACCTTTCTGCCCGCGGCTTCGCCCGCGTGGATTTCGGGATTGAGCCTATAGAGGGTTAAGGGTCATAGCTTTTGCCCACAACTACATATGCGCGGAAGTCGGTTTATGGCGCGAAGGTTTTATCGCGCTTCCCGTGGGATTATCCGTTTTTCCGAGATAATGGATTTCGAGTTAACAGATTGCCCAAGAATCACTCTATCTAGTGATGAAAACAGCATGAAAATCTGTGCAGTAGTTTTCGAGCGAAGCCTTTATTGCGCATCCCGTAGGATCTGTCAACTATTCCGGGATAAAGCCGATTATTTAATCCGGACTTTTATCTTTACGTCTGCAAAATTTCAAAGCAAACGGTTCAATAGTTACGGCGTGTAACCGGAACAAACAAACAAACAAACAGAGTCACTTTCCGATTTATAATATTAGTAAGGATTAGGAGTTTGATATTAACAAGAAATATCTAATTCTGCATTATTTCCTTCCGGAAGGTTAAAAGCCCCTAAGGTTAAAATGGCTATTTATCATGACGCCCTTCAAGCAACGCATTATAAACATCAATAATTGATAAGTACGCTGAAGCTATGCAAATTTCGACCTTATATGCCAAGCCTAGTAATTATGACAAATGCGGGTGTTCAGTTTATTTTCAACCAATGTTATTTCAAAGATATTTAGATTATACAGGAGGAACGCTGTCTGTACCAGGACTCGTCTGCTTAAATCATTCTTGTCTCCTGCCTCTGCTGCAAAGCAGCAATGTATGTAAGATAAGAGGCAGTGAAATTATGGGGCACTGTGACTTTATCTTATGTTAAGTTAATAACTTCTTGCGGCACATCTACTATAGGCGCCTGTAGTAGGTTACCATCAAGTAGGTCTGTAGTCTGCTTGCTTGTCAACAAATAGTTATAAAATGTATTGTCTGATTTTTACTTGTGCAACTAAATTATCGTGAGAAATTAATAGTTACTTTTTCACCTTTTTACTTTCATACTCTCACACATACAATACATAGTTCAAATTTAAATTTCACGAATATATTTTCGTGCTACGCAACTTATAGCCTCGCTTCGAAGGGAAGGAAACCAGTGTGGTAGAAGGCTCATGGTGTTTCCCTTGCTTAGAAAATAAGTAGCATTACTTAATCTTATCATGTATATTTAACATAAACTATTAACATTTTTTTTACCTATTAGATTTGTGACTGTGATCCGAACAATCAAAAGTGTGTAATTTGTTTTATTTATTATAACATAGGTACATGTGTAACCCTATTTTTTTTTAATTATTCCCTATCCGAAGTTCTTTTTGTATTGGTGTACAGGTACCGAGCTACGAGTGCTTAATAAATATATCGACACCCATCACCAATGACTCCAAAATTGACCAACCTTTCTCATGCCCTAGCCGGCGGAGCCAGTTACAACACCACACCACACTACCTACCATTTTACCTTAGCCACACCACAACAGATTTTATTTTTATTTTTTGACAATTTTATTTTAATTACTACTAACTTTCCACCATCTTCATGCATTTGCCATTAAGAACGAGATATTTTCCCATGGTGAAAATTATCGTATGATCCCCGGACCTATACCATGAAAAGACTATAAAAGAACCACTATACCAAGTTACACCAAAAAAAAATCTGACTAAAATCAGCGCAAGTGCTTTCATCAGATCAAAATCAATATGTGTAATCAGTATAATGTTTATTCAACTTTACGAGCATTTCTAGATAAATTAAATAATTACATAACAAATATTACGTAGAGGAAAAATAACAGAATAAGTCTGCACTTATTTGGAAATTGATTTGTCTACCTAATCCAGACTTGTCCGGTATAGACTAACACTTGCATGTTTAGTATATTATTTTTGTATATTAATTTATTTGTGACACGGTACAGAGTTTAAATCGAACTTAGTTTCAAATTGGCAATCACAACCGCCGACAAGAATGTGTTACTGAAATATGTATATAATATACTAGCTGGTGCCCGCGATTTCGTCTGCGCAGCAATGTTTCGAATACCTTATAAAATCAAAATTAACTTTATTCAAATATGACTTTATAGAAAGCTCTTTTGAATCGTCCAAATTTTTTTATTAAAGGGCGCAAGAAACTTATCAGCTTTATCAAAAGTAATAACAACATTTACAATAAATTATGCCGTTATTATACAATGTACATATGTGTTTACAATTTATAAGGGAAAACAAATATTTACACTTTAGAATGTATCCTCAAATCAACACCAAGCATTGGCATCATTTAAATAATCTTTGACTTTGTAATAGCCCTCATTAGCGTCTTTTTGACATGTACTTATGAGGAATTCATAAGCGTAACGTATATCTTTAAAAATTGTAGTCTATGTATTATTCCGATCTATAAGTTATATTATTGTTAAGTTTCATTAAAATCTATTCAGTAATTTTTACGTGAAAGATTAATAAACATCCATACTTACAAACGTTCCCGTTTATAATATTGCAGAGATATATAGAGATAGATATATTTGATATATTTCTCTGAACGAAATATTTGAATTATATATTTATTTTGGACTGCAACCTATATTGTAACATGACTATTTATATATGTCGAGTAATGTTTGATATCGATCCCGATAACTACGTACAGTTGTGAGTTAAGCCGACTTATTTTTATAAACAATGGTACAGCGGCTGCGCTGAACTAACCGAACACAACGCTCATTCAATTACTTTTACCTGCTGACTCCTAGAAATCTAGACAAATTATCATTTGCGTTAGACTCGTTAAAAAAATCGTTTCGATGTGCAACGACAATGTATGGAAATGATTCCAAATTACGGAATCATTTCCATATATTTTTCCTCTGGTGTGTATTTATAGGCGGTAATCGCTTACCATTAGATTACCATTTGCTCGTTGGCCCCCCTATAAAATAAGAACAGGTGTTCCATTAGCTTGTTACATCATATCACATATCCCAAGCAAGGCAACATATCCAACTAAACCAACTAAAGGCAACATATACAACAAAATGATTTGGAAAGATCCCCTAACAAGCAGATTGCCCGCTTAAATTAAGTGAATATCGTGATCGAGAAAGTGAAGTCACCTATAGTGCAAGTCGTTCCTGTGAGATTTCCAACAAATATGCAACCCCCACAAAAAATATGTTAGAGCGATTAGGCCTTAGTCAATCACGCTGGCCCAATGTTGATTGATTAACTACATATATGTTTGAATTTATTCGCAGGCGTATGCAGGTTGCCTCACGACGTTTTTCTACGCCGTACAAGTGTCATATAAATTTTCATATGAAATTCGACCAAACACACAACAAAACAAAAACAACAACAGGTCTACAAATCGGATGATTTGATCAGCGCCATCGACGCTCCATAATATAATAATAATAGTAAATAATATTAAAATTCTTAAACGTCAATTAATGCCTCTAAAGACATACATTGAATGAGGAGTATTTATATTTTGATATCCTAACTTAATTAGGGTAGATTCGCGCCCCTCGGTAGTAGTTGTGATGTTAATAATGATGAAATCTTTAAGTCTAAGGTTCTACTCTTGTATTTGCAGGGGTTGGCATCATCGACTTTGAGTCGTGGAGACCCGTATTCAGGCAGAACTTCGGGGTGCTGACACCCTACAAGGACATCTCTTACCAAATTGAGAGGAGAAATCACTGGTTCTGGCCGGAAAAAGCTATTCAGTCAAGTGTAAGTACTGCTATAGTGACGTGAGCTTTTTGTATGTACGTATGTATTAAATACGTTATATGGTAACGACATAATTTATTGTTAATTATTTTGATAAAGCTGATAAGTTTCTTGCTCCCATTCTTCTTATCAGTTAAAATAATACGTCCTAAATGGGTGGTAGGAAAAAAAATTTGAACGATTCATAAGAACTTTCTATAAATTCATATTTGAATAAAGTTAATGTTAATTTTGATTTTGATATGTTATAGACTTCCGTTGACCGGCCAAGTGCGCATTGACTGCTTACACCTTTGAATTTCTTCTCAGGTGTATGCAGGTTGCCTCATGATGTTTTCCTTCACCGTAAGAGCGTCAGATAAATAAATGTACATATGAAATTCGTATGTCGTTAAACACATTGGTACATGGCAAACATGACTGTCTGCTTGGATACCTCCTCTTACCTAGCAGTGATTCTGTTTGAAGGGTATATGGTAGTGAAATTACTAGGGTACGCAACTTTAAGTCTTATGTCACAAGTCATAAACGTTTACTGTTGTTCTCTGATGGTTGCATTTTGGCAACAAATCTCAGAGCAACTACATATGCAAGTGGGCATTTGCTTTTCAATCCAATTTAAAAAAACCTCAAAGAATTCCGCAGACGCGGATTTTAATTGCGTTCCCACGAGTTAGTAATATTTAGAACACGATTAAATGAATGAAAAACATGGCATGCTTTCTCCTAAATCTGTCTAAACATGTCTCGTAGCACACTGACCGAATGAAACAGGTCCGACATTCCTCAAAGTGATGTAACCCGCACTTAATGGCGGCCCTGCGCCTGCGCCGGTTATAGATGCGCGCCCTAATTATAACAGACAATGCCGGTCCGCATTCTAGTGTATGCATCGCATTATAAAACAACAAAACAATTCTCAATTATAAACTCATAAAGACCAAAAAAAGGTTTAGTTCTTATTCGTTCGAACTAGACGGTAAAGCTTCAAGACTGAAAGAAACTTTTGTGTCGTGTTGTGTTGAAGCACATTGTTACAATACGGTTTGTCATTAACTTATTCGTAACGATTTTAAATCCACAAATCCATAATACACTTCTGACACGACATGATACAAAACTACAACATAGCGTATTTCTGCTATAACTAAGGTTGTAAAGTATCACTAATTTATGGTACAAAAATATATTGTCCTTAGAATATTATAGAAGAAACTTGAACTTGCTGCACCGCGCCCTCTCCTGGGCAGCGGTCGCTCCCACTACAAGCCACGAGATTATTAGGACCAATACTTAGGCTAGTTTGGTGGGTAGCTCACCTCAGTCAAGCCATCTCGATCTGTCTGGTGTCAGACATAACCACCGTAACACTCCTAAGGTCAACAACAACAAATAAGGAAAACAACTTATTTATTATGAACTTATTTTTCGTACTGAATTTTAATAGACCTATATATATATAGGATAGGTCAGCAAACGAGCAAACGGATCACCTGGTCGTAAGCGATAACCGTTGCCCATGGACACCCGCAACACAAGAGGAGTCACACATGCGTTGCCGGCCTTTTAAATGAGAATATACTCTTTTTTTGAAGGTTTCGATATATATAGTGAGTAGTGTAGTGTAGTATGTGTGTATACGTACTTAATTCACATTCAATAGTACATACTGGTATAGGTCTCACCTGTGCTCTAAATGCCTCTCTTAACTCGCAAAAATACGAGTACTATAAGTTTGAAGAACTTTCTAGAAGTACTCTTTTGAGCAAGAATTTGAAATAAAATTATATAAATTAATTATTTAAAAAATTGTCTTGCTTATACCTTTTTGCAAATTCTCTCTGAAACGGCTTATTAGCATGAATTTTGCGAAAAATAAAATATTGCAATGTCTTTTAGAATTTGTATTAATTTCGTCGGTATTCTTTTAAATGATATAGAAGTACCTTCAAAAGTTTGTATTAAGCTAGCGCCATTGCTACTAATTTCTTTTTAAGTACTTTTCAGATACAGTCTGAAAGTCACTGAGAAATGTTATATCCTTAACAACTTCAACGACAGGTTAGATATAGCAGTAAGGCGTCAAAATTGAGATGTTCATATCCATACTTGGTCCGAATAGGTGATATACTGATGGAAGGTCAGGTAAAGAGTATCCATAACCGACCAGCGTGCATGAAAGTATTAATGAGACTCGGGGAAACTAGGGAAGTATATTTCGATCGTAGCGAGTGGAAAATTATGATCTCTGCCCGTGGGGGTCCACGCGAAAGAGACATGGATGTAAGTATGTATGTATTAAATAATTTTGTAGGACACTAAAAATAAGTATGGCTGCACTAACTCCGTAGCAGAATTAGTACACCGGTTTTAACGTGTCGCCATCTCTGAGGTCTTAGGTTTGGATCCCGGTGCAGGCAATTCATATATATTATATAAAAATAAATATTTATATACATATAATATATGTATGTCTATCTGTTACCCTAGATCCCATAACACACTGTAAGGCACATTGCTATATTTGGGTTATTATTGCATAATTGGTGTGAGTGTAAGAAATATATATATTTTATTTCATATGTCAATTATGTTTTGAATCATTCATTATAAAAAAATATTTGTGAGCTGTACATTCAACCCAATCAAACTCAAATTAATAAAACTAAAAATAATATCCTTCTGAAGCTAATGACTGCATCGTATGTTCTCTTGAATTGGATTAAAAATATATGAAGCACACGCGCAGCGCAATGCTCCAGAACAATGCATGTAGGTCAGCGCATATCTGGTTACAGAAGCTCAGTGCTCATCCAGGAATGTTTTATGGCACGATTAAAATATCCAAACAATGTTATTGTTGAATATTTTAATCGACGACATTATAGGCAACGGATAGAGTACAACAACAAATACGAAGTACCCACTTACACCCTACCTAGGGTTATCTCTATCTATATTTATCCGATTGAACTGAACATGTTTTTCGGTCATGATGCACGCGTCTGTTAACCAAAGCAAGAACGTTCAAAATCAAAATCAAGATTAATTTTATTCAAATATGACTTTATAGAAAGCTCTTTTGAATCGTCCAATTTTTTTTTTACCGCCCATTCAGGACGAATTTTTCAGCTGATGAGAAGAATGGGCGCAAGAAACTTATCAGCTTTAACAAAAGTAATAACAACATTTATAATAAATTATGTCGTTACCATACAACGTACATATGTGTTTGCAAATATACGGGAAAACAAATATTTACACTTTAGATTGTAAAGTCTTCAAATCAACACCAAGCATTGTCACCATTTAAATAATAATTTACTTTGTAATAGCTCTTACACATTAGCTTCTTTATAACATGTACCTTGAACTTATGAAAAAGCAATTCAGCTACACTATGTGGAATCTTGTTATAAAAATTTGTACATTTGCTTTTTGTTCATATATATACTGGCCCGCTAAAGTCATTATAAATATTATCACTTGCTCGTATATTATAAATAGCGCGGACTGCTCTCTTTGAAGGACAAAAATACTTTCTATGCTAGCAGCCGATCCCCATAGTAGTAAACCGTAGGGCATAAACATTGACATTACTGTTTGACATTGATCATTATAATTAGTAATTTTAGGAGATGGCAACCCTAGTATTTACCGGAACTCTGTTTGCAATTTTTCTTGGGAAAATAAACTCGACCGTAGAACAATCGATACACTGCAATTTTGATTACTTTTTAATAAAAAATCATATATATATTTGTATGTCATTTTTACAAACATACTATAGTACCAATCATATAATAGTATTCTTACTAATATCAGATATAAACGCGAAAGTTTGTATGGATGGCTGTTTGTTTATTACTCTTTCACGTAAAAACTACTAAATAGATTTTAATGAAACCTTACAATAATATAGCTTATACATCAGAATAATACATAGGCTACATCTATACTAATATTATAAAGCTGAAGAGTTTGTTTGTTTGAACGCGCTAATCTCTGGAACTCCTGGTTCGAATTGAAAAATTCCTTTTTTAATGAATAGCCCATTTATCGAGGAAGGCTACATAACATCACGCTGCGACTAATAACAGCGAAGAAATAATGGAAAATGTAGAAAAAACGGGGAAAATTATTCATCTTTGAGGGCTTCCGTTACGTGCGCTGCGAAAACGGTTCTAGATACCAATAAAATATGTAATAAAATATGTATGCAATAAAATATGTATAATAAAATGTGTGATATAATAAATTATTCCTCTTAAAATAATCTAAAAAAATATCCGCGACAGTATATGTATATGTCTATCCTTATGTTAACTCACTCTAGTGAGATAGACATCGTTTTTATGGTGATCAAATTTGGATATGTCGCGTTGTCAAGATCGGGTAACAGCTGAGGTGGTTGTTTGCAAAAACAAATATGATGTTCAAAATAATTATTCCACGCGGACGAAGTCGTTGGTACAGCTAGTATCTAATAATATAACATACCATATTAAGCGTGACATGAACTAAATAATAAAAAAATACGTGACTCACTTGCCTCAAATTCAGCAGTTCTGGTTACACTGACCTGGTGACCGGACCTTGACATGCCAAGTCCTGTGCCATATCTGACTCAACTTCCGACAGAGCACGTGCGAATAGTAAATAATTTGATGTATATATTTTATCTATAAATTAATGTGTATTTTGCCGTTAACTGCGAACTGTTGCATCCTTTGTTGGTAAGTCTATCACATAATATGATGCATTTAAATTAATAAATATTCTCACAATCTCACCAAATAGGCATACCCAAAGTAAGCACTGTTAGGCGTGTGTAATCAATCTCTGTAATGTGATATCATATGTTGACATACAAGCAGACTGCCCACTTGAAGGTAAGTGGTCACAGTTGCCTATAGTGCATGTGGTTTCTGTGAGATTCGCAGCAAATCTCCACAAAAACCACAGTGTATGTTGCCAACGTGTGACATCCCTACTAATAGCTAGTCAATATATATAAGATAATTTAGTTTTTGTATATAGAAACTATAATAAATTCAATAAAAACAGTGATCTACATAATGTGAATACTAGAATCAAAAATAAACTTGCCGTTCCAATGTTCAGGTTCCATAAAACTAGCTGTTCGTTCTAGGGGAAATGTATATTTATGTTTAACAAGCTTCTGCAAAGTGTCATTGATTTACCTATATATAAATTTAAAATCCATATCAAAAAGACACTCTTGAGTAAAGGTTATTATTAAAGTAAGTGACTATCTAAATGATCATACTATTTGGGAATAGGGACACCATTCATAGAGCCATGTTTGGTAACAACATTATTTATAATATTGTATTATCTTTATATATGTATGTAAACATACATACGACTGTAATCGTATTAGGTATGATTGTATCTTATATTATATTGTATTTTTATATTATATTATTATAATTATTGACATTGAAAAGAGGAGATAAAAAATAGGCCTTCAGAGTTTCTTGTCTGTTCTTCTCGAGAAGGCTCTCCCAATTTCCAGGTGTAGAGACAATATTTTTTTTTTCCTTATTCGTACGTACGGACAAGGTTTTTGTTTTTTTTAAACTTCTTTTTTGTTTTGTTTGTTTTGACGTCAATAAGTACCTGTAAAGGTCAATGTTGAATAAAGATTATTTTGATTTTGAATATTATAAACGCAAAAGTTTCTAAGTATGGATGGATGTTTGATACGTTTGCACATAAAAATTATTAAATGGATTTTCATGAAACTTTTCAAAATTATATGTTATACTTTATTGAGTTGAGTTGAGTTGAGTTGAGTTTATTGAGTATTGAGTATTAACCATAGGCAACAATTTATAAAGATATTGTGCGAATTGTCCTTATTCTGACGAAGTCGCGGACACAAGCTAGTAAGATATAAAGTCACAATACCCCCTAATTTCAACACCTATCTCACCCTTAAATAAGATGATTTAGGGCTCAATCAGAAGTTCATCGCTCATTGGTCGATTTCACATAAACCTTTGAATGTTTTCAAATATGTATGTAGGTCGCCAACACATTTGCCTTCACCTGAGGAGCATACGTATGAAATTCGAATACAAAAAGTACAGTGATTGACACGTACAAGCAAGAATCGACCCCAGACCTCTCTACTAGAAAGCCAGTAATAGGTACCGAGATAATCGGGAGGGATCGACACATTGTCACCACTGCGCATCCGACCTCGACTCGGCCCAGCACACGCTGGCGGAGTGCCCCGCGTGGGACTCCGAGCGCCGAGTCTTGGTCGCAGAGATCGGGCGAGATCTGTCTCCGCCGGCATTGATTGCGGCAATGCTGGCGGACGAGGGAGGTTGGAGGGCTGTGGCCTCCTTCTGTGAAGCAGTGATGCTCCAGAAGGAGGCCGCCGAGCGGGGTCGGGAGATGGCCGATCCCGCTCGAAGAAGGCGGCGCCGGGCTCGGTAGCACAGCTGCGGCGCCGCCGCGGGTCGCCGGCGGGCGCGAGTAAGTCGCGACTGCTACGGCGACCCGGGATGTACCACGCCCCTTCCGTGGCCGGGGGCGTCGTCGGTGGAGGAGACCGGGGGAGGTAGTAAGCCTCCCCCGAGGAGGGCTCCCCTGTGTCGACGGGGGAGCGGAGGCTGGGGGTTCCCGGAAGAAGCTTTCTGTTCCCAGGGGCTCCCTACATGCCTGAGGAAGGCCATCCCTGAGGTTTTTAGTGGGTAGGCCTCCCCCTTCTGGGGAGGAGAGCCCCACATAACCCCGGCTCGCCACAGCCGGGGTATGCAATTTAATGCATTTTCCTCAGGGAAACAAAAAAAAAAAAAAAAAAAAAGGTACCGAGATAATGGCGCAACTTTCACTTACTATTTGGCACTATTCATCTTAAGCTTCTGACCCTAGATAATTAGCCTTCTGCTGCCAGGTATTAGAAGAAAGTAATTTTTTTCATTAAATATACTCTTTATAGAGAGGTTGATGTTTATTATATTTATTTGATAGATTAATACATTTCTTTAAATCAATCTTAATTATTGCCTTTTATCGAATTTTCTTAGAGCTCTAAAAGCTAAGCTAAGCTAAGCCTGGTCAATTACAAAATTTGGCGAACAGGTTTATATATGGTCGTGGCCATGTATGGGACCCCCGTGTGGTCGCAAGACTGCGCGAGGTCCCCCCGCTGCAGAGTTCTGCTACGGAGCCTGCAGCGGATAATGGCCATACGGATCGTACGAGGCTACCGTACAATCTCGTACGAGGCGGTGGGACGCTCCCCCCCATTCGACATCCTGGCCGACATGTACGCGGCGACGTATGCGTCGCGGCGTGTCGACCGGGGGGGCGATGGGGGGAGCGCCCTGTAACCCGCGCACGAAGTGCCTAAGCGGGAGTGGCACCGACGGATTGTGGCGGCCTGGCGTGCGCAGCTCGAATTACGGATCTGCGCGCGCCAGCGGGCCGTCGTCGGTGCCGTACTTCCGCACCTCGAAGGTTGGCTCCACGGGAAGGAGGAGCTCATCTACCGATTGACTCAGACACTCACCGGGCACGGCTGCTTCATTTATATATATATATATATATCTTGTAATAAATGTGCTTGTTAACGGCAAGTAACTACGAGTATTATGCTGAGCTATTGCCTTATTTCGCCTGCCATGGCGCACACACACACCAGCGTTTGTGTTGCTATGTTTGCTCTATGCTGTGTTTTTATGTTGTGTTCTATATATTGCGTTTACTGCTTTTATTTAATGTCATGTCTTTGTTTTATATTATTTTATTTGTTGTATTTAATTTCAAGTAACGATTATTTAAATAGTCATATAGATATTACTGAAAAAAATACATATCAAGCCTCATAAAATATGTAAAAAGTTGTAATTTTGTGCTTTGAATTTAGATCTTAGACTATCTTCATACCAAATTACATTGGAATATGTTAAGGCAGTTTTATCAGATTTATAAATAGGCAACAACAACATATTATCTCGTGTTAAAACACCCTATGACATCACGGGGTGTGAAGCTATTCCCATGCAAAATTACATCAAAATAGGATGAGTCATTTTAACATGCAAAACTTTAACAGATTACAGAGATTAGAAAACAGAGATTTACTGTCCTTTATATTTTATACAAAAACTACTCCGCTCCTAACGCTGCCAAAAGACGCAACTAATCTGTTCAAAGAGAACTTATAGATCATATAACCTCCAGGCTCGCCAGCGTTTCGAGGAGTCAGCGCGCGGCTTCATGCAGGCCACGCTGTCGTTGGCGCGCCGCATGCGCCCGCGCGCGCTCTGGGGGTACTACGCCTTCCCCTACTGCTTCAACATGTCGCCCAACAACATGCTCGAGTCCTGCGCGTACGGCGTGCCCAAGGAGAACGACAAGTAAGTTATCTTGTTATATTGATGCAAGTTCTCAAAATGAGGGGGAAACGCTCTTTATTTGACTCGAGTTTTTTTTTTGTTTATCATATCTGATTAACTTAACTAACTTAAATATTAAAATGTGAGTTCATATATATCAGCATAAAATTTTGTGAATCAAATATTATAATACTGATTTCTGTTCAACAAGTTTTTTTTATTAAAATTCTACATCGAATGTCGAAAATTTTATTAAATAATAATTTAAACATATATAATAAAACATTAAAAATATGTTTATTTTAGTACTGATGACTGGTAGAGTCTGTTGTCTTGGTGTGTGGTGATTACTCCATAATCACCACATCTTTTTTTTTCCGCTGAGGATAATGCATTATATTGCATACCCCGGCTGCGGAGAGCCGGTGGTTATGTGGGGCTCTCCTCCCCAGAAGGGGGAGGCCTACCCACTAATAATCTCAGCGATGGCCTTCCTCATGCATGTAGGGAGCCCTCGGGAACGCTAAGCGACTTTCGGCAACCCCCGGCCTCCGCTCCCCTGCGTTGCTCCAGGGGAGCCCTCCTCGGGGGAGACAACTACCTCCCCCGAACCCCTACACTGACGACGCCCCCCGGCCATGGAAGCGGCGTGGCCCCTCCCGGGACTTGACTTCGTCCGCCGGCGGCCCGCGAAGGCGCCGCTGCTGTCCTTTTTTTTTTTTTTGTTCCCCTGAGGAAAATGCATTAAATTGCATACCCCGGCTGTGGCGAGCCGGCGGTTATGTGGGGCTCTCCTCCCCAGAAGGGGGAGGCCTACCCACTAAAAACCTCAGGGATGGCCTTGCTCAGGTATGTAGGGACCCCTCGGAAACATCCAGCCACTTCCGGGAACCCCCAGCCTCCGTTCCCCTTCCTAGAGGGGAGCCCTCCTCGGGGGAGGCCACACTACCTCCCCCGGTTTCCTCCAACGACGACGCCCCCCGGCCACGGAAGGGGCGTGGTCCATCCCGGGTCGCCGTAGCGGTCGCTACTTCTTCGCGCCCACCGGCGACCGAGCCCGGCGCCGTCTCCTTCAAGCGGGATCGGCCATCTCCCGACCCCGCTCAGCGGCCTCCTTCTGGAGCATCACTGCTTCCAAGAAGGAGGCCACAGCCCTCCAACCTCCCTCGTCCACCAGCATTGCCGCAATCAATGCCGGAGACAGATCTCGCCCAATCTGTGCGACCAAGACTCGGCGCTCGGAGACCCACGCGGGGCACTCCGCCAGCATGTGCTGGGCCGAGTCGAGGTTGAATGCACAGTGGTAGCCGTGTCCGGTGAGTAACTGAGTCAATCGGTAGGTGACCTCCTCCTTCCCGCGGAGCCAAGCTTTGAGGTGCGGGAGTACGGCACTGATGGCCCGCTGGCACGCGCAGCTCCGTAATTCGAGCTGCGCACGCCAGGCCGCCACAATCCGTCGGTGCCACTCCCGCCTAGGCACTTCATGCGCAGGTTCCGGGGCGTACCCCCGTCACTCTCCCGGTCGACACACCGCGACGCATACGTCGCCGCGTACAAGTCGGCCAGGATGTCGAATAGGGGGGACCATAATCACCACATCTAGATTTTATCGAATTGTGCAAAATCACTCCCCAGGTCAGGCTTATTAAAAAGATGATCCCACCATTTAAAAATGCAAGATGTTGCCAAGGCGAGATCGTGGACCGGCGTTATCAAAGATATCAGATCTCACGTAGCACCAAGATTCAAATCTAATTCTACGAGCCCTTTTCTTTTTGAGGGGGGGAAATGCGACCTTGTGCAGCATGACACCGCGCTGGCAAGACGCGGCCGTGTGTGGGGCTCTCCGGTCAAGAGGACCGGCCTACCTACTAAAACTCCCCCCGAGTTCTCTGGGCCCATACGGGGCACATGGCGGGGTGCGCTCTCGCAATTCGACCGCCATGTGTTCCGGGGCCGGCTCGACCAAGAGTTGGTCAAGCCACCGCCAAAGGAGGGACTGTCCGAGAACAATTCTACAAGCCCTGACTTAACACACACTGCGCCAAATAATTCTTTGGAAATATATTGTCACTTATAAATTGTCAAATTATAAACACAATATACTTTAATTAAATGCTTTATGGCCGTTTTCACCAACTTTGTCTTAGCTTAGGCGACTCCTAAGAGACATGCTGTCTCACTCTTTTCAGTTAATACAAAAAGTGACAGCATGTCACTTAGGTGTCCCCTAAGCTAAGACAAGGTTGGTGAAAACGGCCATTAGTCCTGTCTATTTAAGTGTAAACTGTTCTGTTATCTATGTTGCATGTCATGGTCACGTCTTGTCCGTCGTGTCCCGTTTCAATTAATTCATTTACACTATACGGTAATAATACTGATAACTGTATTTTATGCAAAATTTTAGTTTGGCCACAATGACCATCGAACCCAACCAAAAATGTTAAGAATGAAAGACTCAAAGTTAACCAACGAGCAATAAAGAGAACTAAGTTTCTCTGTGTAATCGGATCAGAAATTTATCAAATCATCAGAAAAACGAGAGTCATCGATATAGTTCACATGATTACTTTAAGTGTCAGTACTCACAAAACTGATGGTTGTTAGGGGTAGAAGGTTCTAGAATTGCAGGTTTATGTCGGGAAATGCAAAGCTGTTGGCACGCCTACCAACAGTTCACGACAGTTTGATGAAGATCGCTGGAAGGTTTAAATACTACCAGTACAGGATCCATATAACACTTCGGGGAGACCTATGTCCAGCAGTGGTAATCTGATTAATGAAGTGACGTGAATTGTCGCATTATATTCGATGTAAATCGTTGCGTGTTATGGAGCCCAAGTAAAATCTATACTCCTGAACTTCTAAGCAAAATTGAGTTTAAGGTTCCATCCTTATTCGTGTTGCTTCACTTTTTTAATATTTATCAATTTTGATGAGATATTAATCATGGTTACTTATGTTTGATTTAGTTAAAGGCACAATCAAATACATTTTATGTTTTCTAGTTGAAATGCAAAACATATTTGTATAAATATATGTTTGCTTCATCTTTGTAATATGGGTCAATCTACATGTGTATGGGGAGCCTTTAGATGTTACTACTATTATATTATATTGTAAGCTTCCATAATACAAAAACATTTTGGTCGGGCCTCAAATATTTGACGTCGGTCTCAGCATATCCTGGCTGTGGTCCGGCAGCACCGCGCTATATCCGTCCGTGTACACAGCGCCCAACAGCCGCCTCGCGTCGCTCGCCGCGCTCGTTCGAGGCAGAGTGCACGAGGCTGCTCGTCTGAGGCCAAAAGGCGTGCCGATACTCCCATACTTCTGGTATCGTCATCGTGATGGGAGTTACCTTTCACAGGTAAGAATGATCAAGATGAGATATAAATATGTAGTTAACTATTAAGGTAATAATCTATTTTTCGCATTATATATACACATTTTTCCTACAAAGGGAAGTTCAAAGGTGTGTGTAAATATTATGTATGAATAATATATATAAGGACCCTAACTTGGTTAGAGTAGATTCGTACCTCTCGGTGGGGACATTTAGAAACTGTGATGATTATGAAACAACTAATCTTATAGGCGAGAGCGAGTAGGATTCTAAGGAAGAATATACAAAAAATTCTTTAGAATATAGAACTATGACTTTGTTGCTCGAACTTAAATTAGGAACCACCTCTAATTCTGTTCACTTTTATTACCCTCTATAAGAAAATACAAGAAACGGTAATCCGTTGAAATTTTTATTTATCAGCCTGTTCATACAACTGATAGTATCCACATTCTAAATTTAAATAATATTGAAAGGATCCTATTTAAGTCCCTTATTACGAAATATGTTCCTGTTTTCGAAAAGATGTGAAAACAAATATTTCATTATCATTATATCATACTATCATTTGCCATCCTTGACATAAATTTATTATTTCTATCCTCATCCATCGAACTGTTACACGGCGCACTTGAGTTAATTAAAAAAAACCTATGTTTAAGTACTTTTTAAAGTATTATTTAACATCAATTTCTGCATTCAATTTCGCAATCACTTTTACTGCACTCAACTACTGTCTCCTTTAGAATTTGAATATAATTGGGATCCTGGGACCTAAACTTTCAGCGTCTCCTCGCTGAGGCCAACCGGCATGCAGAATCCGGATCGTAGTTGGGCAGCGAATCGACAATTCCGAACTGATACTGACTAATTTAGTAAAAATAGGGGGTTTTATATTACAAATTGCTGACGGCATAGTACATTTATTAAGCATTGGTGCCTGGCCTTTGGACTCTAGTCAGCAATATTTGGTGAAATTGCAAGATGTAACAGAACATTTAATGCCCACTTTTTAGTCAATGAGACCAACTTTAGCAATACCAACACCACGCGACACCTGCTAACGCTATGGTACCAAAAACTGGCATAGGGCAATCAAGCCACATTGGATACGTTAATTGATATTTCCCGTTCTCATTACAGGATGAGCTGAACACCGTGTTCTCGACTGTATACAATTCTGATGCGTCCGGCTTCATCATATGGGGCAGCTCCAACGACGTGAACACTGTAGAAAAGTGTAAAAAACTACATAAATTCACTGAAGAATTATTAGGACCTACTGTATCTAAATACACTAAAGGCAGCGATAATTTTGATATTGGTACAACAATCTTAAGATCATCAACAGAACAGAAAAATAACAAATCAACAGAATCTGACGAAAATACGAATAACTATTTAGAAAAACCTAATAACTATACACAAGACATACTTAATTTAGTTGAAAGCAACAGAAATAAGCGAAATGACAGTAAGTATAGCACAGAACAAGAATACATAGACTTACAGAAAAAAACGTTTCTGGAAATGCTATTCAATATGCTCACAAATGAGAGAGAAACTGAAAACGAATATCTACTAAATTCAGAAAATGAGAAAAATAAAACCAATAAACCTATAACAAGTACTGACTCAAGTAATATAAATGATATCGCTTCAGAATTTTATTCTGTAAATACTGAAAACACAAATATTTATAAATATAGTTCTACTGAAGAGTCGTCGACAAGTGAAATGAGTACTACTGTACAACAAAAGTCTCTATCGACAATAACGACATACCCATTGAATAACACTAATAACATTTTAAAATCGATGGAAAATATACATAATAATTCAAATTACTATTTTATATTTAATAGCAATATAATCGATGATAGTTTAAATAATTCAACTGCTTCACAAGTCACAAATGTGACAGAAAATTATACGCAAACCGATATTCTTAATACATTATATAATGAATCTAGTCCTAGTTACCCTATTAGTTCTGAGTACAGCCAACTGGAAAATACAATTAAACCTGACAATCAACTATATTTAACATCTACTGATATTCTAGTCACAAACACGGAAACAACACACACTATAAACGATGCTTCCGAATTTAGTTTAACGGACGATATTTACTATCTTGAAAGTACAACGCGATTTGATGAATATTTATATGAAAATTCAAATGAAGGACATGGAAGAATATCAACACGGCCAGACATTGAGACTACTACAGAATTACCATCAGAAACATTGGACAACTTATTGGAAAATAATATAGATGAAAATTTTTATAACGACATCATGTCGCTTGCAATTAATATAACAGAAATTTTCTCCATAGGTTTTACAAATATACAAGACGGCGATAAAATGCTTCGCATAGATGAAGTAGAAACCAATGTAAATATAGACAACACAACCGATGCGACCGAAGAAAGTGACTTGCGTGATGAATTGAGTAAAGATTACGAAGGAAATCCAGCAGCAGACGAAACTACTACCAACTCAGTAAGACTGGTTGCATTGAATTAAGAACTTTTGTCACAATCATTATAGCATGTTTTCGAAGCAATAAGTTTAACATTCTTAATATTAGTACTTAAACTGCATTAACTAGTATCAGAGTAGAGCACGTAAACATCGCGGTGTCAGATCCTAATTAAGAAAGCATGATATATTGCAATAGTTCCATGTCACGCTAATATCCGATATAATACACATGCTTTTAGTGAAGCTAGAATCAGACGTTGTGTTATTGTGTACCTACAAATAAACTTATTATCATTTCAGTTGTATTATAAAAGCCAGTTTTATATTTTAATCAATGTTTAATTATAACAGTCAATTACTCTTATTGCCAATTTAGAAATTCGTACTTACTCATAATATTTATGTAGTTCCAATATCTTCACCTTATTTTCATCTTATCAGTGTTATCGTTAGAAAAATGCCTACTATATTATTATCTGTTTTTGTCCATTCTGTGATCATTAACTGGGAATGTTTTTTCGTATTTATATAATATTCTTATTTACACCACCTGCATGTTTAGTCCCCATTATATATCAGTTTGTGTATGTCATATTAAGTCTGCAGTAATGAATTAATGCCGTATGGTCCATAAATTATTTGAATTTACAGTGTATCAGCAACAAATTTAAATAATAAGTTAATTACAAAAAAACACAGTTATCAGTAATCCAGTAAGACATTACAAACACATAACGTACTCATCATAATTTACATAATTTATAAAATGAAAACAAAGGTTTCACCTAATGTTTTAAAAAAATGTTGCGATTTCAAATTTTTTAACCCTTTACTATGCTGATGTCTTGGTAAAACACTATGAAGATTTATTTCCAAAGATGTCTGATTTCTTGTGTTGTCTATTCAACTTTCCATTGTAAATATTTATCTGCGTAGGTAACCAGTTTCTGCGTCTTCGGGAACTACATGACGTATTGCCTTATCTTCTATCTTCTTCTTACTTCTGTGTGATTTTCTTATCTAAATAAATATGATTTATCTGTGATATAAAATGTTAAATTATTTTTGTCTAGCTTTAGACTCTGTAAATAATTAACATAATTTTAATTTGTGAAATAAATTTTGATTCATATTTTGTTCTTCATTGATTCCTAAACGTTATAGAAAATAATGAATGTTTACAATAATATAGCATATACATCAGAATAATACATAGACTTGAATTTTTAAATATATACTCCATGCTAACATAAGCTACTCGAAATACTAATACTGCGCAGACGAAGTCGCGGGCTCCAGTTACTATTCCCATGACTGATATTTTATGTGACAGTATCGATCATGTGATGATATGATAACGTTTGACATAAGTCAGCTTTGATTATATCGAACTTTTTGTTTATTATACAATTATTAAATAAAATTATACTAGTAATAAGTATACCAAAACAAAATAGATACTCTAGTAAAATTGTATACCTAATGTGACTTAAGACACTTGAAAATAACACAATAATATGTAAAGAAGAAAAATAAAGTACAAAACAACGCAGTTGAAACATTTAATAACAAACAAAACACACATTTATCATGAGGGAACACCGTGAATGAGCGAGAAACAATAATTCTTGAACAACAATGGAATCTCATCGTCCGATAAGAAATTTCTGTCCGGTCGGACACTTGCAAATCCATTTGCCTTGGGTTCGATGACCACTTTGTACTTGTGTTCGGCGCAAGACTTGAGGCGGCAGAAATCCCGATGGATGTCGTTCATCGTGGAAGCAGTGAGAAGCAGCGGGGCTCTGTTCTTGAGGATGCAGTTGATGGTTTTAGGCCACGGATCCACGTCGTTATACGTGCAGCGGCTTATGTTCGAGTTGAAAACGCATACTGTACGGAAAGGTAACAATATCAAGAAAAGTAGCGTATTTGAATATATCAAAATAACTAGAACAAACAGATGACAACTCACGTATACCGTTTTCGGAGAAAAATATGTCGATATTGTTATTAACTCATTAACAATATTTCCCTGTGGTTGATTCCTAACTATAGAGACAATATTTTTTTATGATACAGTAGACTTTTAAGGGGATTGCGAGTATATAGTTTAATACTCAAATATATTGTAGTTTAGAAGATACCAAAATAACTTTTTATACAAGAATTATATCAAAATTATATGTTACATTCATAGCCCTAAATAAGGAATTGTATAACAAAGTAACTAATAAATAAGTATTTTAGCTTTATCTCACATGTAATGCAGTAACTATATACTCGTACAATCAGCAGCACGTCAAAGTACTCAGTTGGAATACCAAAACAACTGTTCTTCTTTCTCAATGTACTCAAGCAGAGATGTAAGTTGAGTGTTATTCTATAACACGGGCCTTAGACACAAAGCGCGTCAGAGTGCATTCGATCATACTACAGTGCAACCTCGTTATAACAAATCGGACGGGAACAAGAAAATATCCGTTATATCAAGTAATTAGTTGAACTGAGCTTTTGTTATTATTGAGGTTTGGTTGGTTTAAAAATCGTTATAAAGAAGTAAAACAATAGTTTTACACACCTCCACATTACGTACTTATCTTGTTATAGCGAACAACTTCGACTTATAAATGATGTAAAATTGTTTTTGTCAACATAATTAATGAGGTTTCGCTTTTCTGCGACCGATAAGGAACACCTTATACATTTCTCAGCCATTTTAACATAAATCTTTAACAACAGTGAGGAGCAGAAGTGTTTACATTACTTTCCATCAAACAACAATGATTCGTTTACGAACAAAAGCGTGTCGAAACATATCGCGACATGAATCACATACTTTATATATTGGTAGGAACTTAATATAAAGGTTTTTGGTTGACAAAATTCGTTAATTAGAGGTACGTATACTTTTCCTGATAGTTGAAAATTCGTTATAAAGAGGTGGTAGGTACGCAAAAAATGTTCGCAATGTAATCGCATGTAAGGGTATATTTTATATTGAGCCTTATGGACAATTCAAGGGAATTACTAAGAATTTGTTAAATCAAGGAAGTCGTTATATTGAAGTACGTTATTTTAAGGTTGCACTGTAATTAGAAAATGTAACAGGCTAACTTTTATTAGGTACATTACATTTAGTCTCAGCAATAAGACTGACAGAATAATATGTAGGTAGTGATGTATGTGGTAGCTGCTTCACAACGCGTGTTGTAATAACTGCTGAATAAACGAGTAGTGTTAGTTAGCTACGTAGTATTTATTGTACGCAGTAGGCGTTTTGATACTTTATAAAAGATATAATTTATTTGGTAATGAAGAGAAAGGAGTGCATAATCAGCACTAATATTTATTGGACAAAAAAAAACTTCAGAGACACTTATTGACCTCAAATAAATATAACATTTAAAGGACACAAAGAGCTCAGACACATAACCTTATACTTAGATACATACAAATACAAAAATAATAAGTTTGACTACATTTGTTTGGAAATTACGAGAGCCTTTTCAAGAAGAACAAGCAAGAAACTCTGAAGGTCTAATTTTTTTACTCCTCTTTTTCAAAATTCTATAATAACTAGAGATCGGATAATCGGATGCATATTTACCTAAACTTAATTTTTGGCTCACAAATTATGGAAGCGGCTTTTTAAAATACATTTTGTTGAATAAAAATCCCGGGAAAATACGGGACTGCAAATTTAACGTAGTGATATTGTTTGAAAATTACTAAATTAGCACGTGGTATTTATTTTCAAAAGACCGAGACTCCGGGCTCATTTATACAACTATGCATACGTATTTACATGAAGTTTAGTACCGAAATTCCGGGATTTTTATTTATGGAAATAAAATAAAAAGACTGTTCCATACTTTGTCAAAAACTAAATTAAGTAAATAAATAAACATCCGGCTATCCAATTCCGCAATCCCGGGATTTTTATTTAACAAAACAATAAAAAGCCGTTTCCATACTTTGTCTTAAACTAACTTTAGGTAAATATGCATCCGATTATCCGATCTCTAATAATAACACAATTACATCTATATACATATCAACAGAATAAACATACCGCTTACACATATGTCCAGTAAAACTTACTTATTTTTTTTATATATATAATTAAATTTTAATCCAAGCATATTTTTCTTGTTAAAGTAATCATTGTACAAGGTCAATGATTACTTTAACAACATATAAAATAACATGCCCTTTTTTCATTAGAGTATTTTAACAAGTGCTTTAAATTTATTAAAAGTAGTAACATTATGGAAGTGTATTGTACAAAGTTACACATTTCCCGATGAACGAACCGATTTTAATCCATACCTAAGTTGGCCGGTACGAAATCGTCTGATGCGCAGTACTGGTGGTAAGTCATCTTGTCCTGGAAGCTGAAGGTTACGCGGCGATCGTGCTGACGGCAGCTGTCACACACTCTGAAAAGTTGTCCTTTTTACACATTGGCCCATTAGATTTTTTTTCTGTATCGTCAAATCAAAAATTGATCCTTCAAATAGGATTTTCACATCCATTTTTGCATAACAAATATATCATTGGTTCACAAATCTTCAGCGAAATATCTTGTACTGGAAAGAACCACCACGGACAATTTTTTTGTTCCTGTATTTTTACAGAGTCGTCAATCAAAAGCTGGCCTCAGATAAATAGTCTGAACTCAATTTTCTTTACAAGTTTAAACAAGTTCACATTATATCTATAAAGCTTATAGTTTCATTATGTTATTTCCTATAGTCCAAATAATTGACAACGTATCTATTAAGTTATTAAAATTAAGCCCAAGTATTGTCATCATTTAAGTGATTCTCAACATATAATCACATACATACACCCAAACCGGCACAAATTTCTGCAGGTCATACAATATGTTTTTTGGCCGATGACTCAACCACTGCACCACCCGTGTTGTCTAAAGTTTATGAACATAGACCAGTCATTCCCAAAGTGATCTACTGAAACTCCTAGGGGTCTATGATAACCTGCAAGTCTACGTCAGCGAAAAAAAAGACTGGGTTCCATGAAATGAAAATGAGGGTCCACGCTATTAAATCTCAAAAAAACAGATAATACCTATTTATTAGCATTATACTATCTTCTAATATAAAGACATATACATTATTTATAAAAATACCTATGAAGTAAAATAGTTATTATATATATTTATAAAGTGTTGTAAGTTGTAGGATGTAGGGATTCAATATCAGGTAAGTAGGGGGTCTACCCAAAATCGGAAAACATGACAAAGGGATTAGGACACAAAAAAGTTTGGGAACCACTGACATAGACCATGGCATTATTATGTATGTCGATACAAATTGAAGCGTTAAAGAAGAACAAAAAACTTATACTTGCTTAAGAACAAACAAAAAACTACAACTGTTGGGATATCGGGAGAGCCTTCTCGAGGAGAACAGGCCACAAATACTGAAGGTCTATTTTACAATGGCAACCAATGTTGAAACTGGAACCTCTATGGCTATTAGCAATGTGTCTAAAATTGTTCTAGCTGGCAACAACACTACTAACTACAATGACGTCTTCAAGTTATGATTCGACGTCAGTGTCTTATTGCAAAACAATATTATAGTCAGCTTTCTCACTAATATCGTTGTACATGTCGTAATGAACTTAACGATATTTGTATTAAATACAGTGATTTATGACCTCATATTCAAATATTTTTTTATAATTACATAACGTTAGCTGACCTGTTAAACATAACTAAAAATAAACATCATAAGAAACAAGTGATGTAAAATATTAAACTTATAATAATAAAAATTAAAAATAAAACCCAAGTCTATCAGGTCAGCTGGCATGTCATGGCATGGATCCTATTATGCTGGAGGCTAAACCTCTCGTTACCTTCCGCTAGTGCGATACGTTGGGCGAAGGAAGCACCAGCCCTGAGGTGTCCAGAGACTCTACCACGAGTTAGCTAGTGTTTTCGATAGGTATTTAAAGTATAGTAAACAATAAATGTCAATTTGATATAAAAGTATAATACGTTTCGGCTGTGATATCACGATGGACGCAATGGCCCTCCTCAAGAGGTGGACTGAGGGGGCCACAGCCAGGGGGGTGAGGCTGTAGTTGCGGTGTCGTTAGACATCCACAACGCCTTCAACAGCCTCCCCCATGAGTTCATAAAGGAGGCACTCAAATAGCACCAAATGCCCCCGGACCTCTGCGCCCTCGTAGAGGACTACCTGCAAGGTAGATGAGTCCTCTACGAGGGGCCAGACGGGTGCGTCCATACGTGGATGATGGCGGCAGGTGTACCCCAAGGTTCCGTACTGGGTCCCCTGCTATGGGACCTGGGGTACAACTGGGTCCTGCGAGGCAACCTGCCAAGAACGGAGGTTGTCTGCTTCGCCGACGAAACATGGTGCATAAGGAGCATTTCCCCCCAAAAAAAAAGGGGCTGTGATATAAATTTTCTGAATATTTACGCTGTCGATATCGTTTGCAAACGAATGTAAGCTCATGGTAGCTACACTGTAGTTAGGACTAATCGTGCTGATAAACCTTAAAAAGTTCTTTAATTGAAATTTATAATTACCTGCATATTCCTGCGGACTAAGGCTCGTCTTCAAAATTCAAACTTAGAATTAAATCGCTGCTTGAATACTGTTAGAAAGAAATACACATAGCGCACTACCTATTACTCGTAACTGTAATTTAGCATAAGTTTGAGTTTGATTTGAGGACACTTACCCAGCGAGGTTGATAAAGACCTAACTTAAAATTTCGTGCTTCTCGCTCATTTCATCATTTCAGCTACAGGTAGCAATAGTTTTGTCAAATGTTTTATTGTACACATCACTATATTTATTGTTATATATGTGCATAGGATTTCTGTGACATTCACTACAAATCAGCAAATCAGCAACCCTCGCCAAAACCACTGCTACTTTTCAAACGGAACAAAGCAATACGAATACTTTTGTTTTGTTACAGAAAGAGGCAAGAGAATGAATGCTCATAATAATTATGAGGACTGTACATTCATTCAGACATTCAGAGTTTCTTGTTTGTTTTCATCTGAAAGACTCTCGACCTTTTCTTTCTCCTTAAGGTTATGTACCTCTTAAGCTCTGTCTGTCCTTAAATTTTACATTTGTTTGACGTCAATAAGTGCTTGTAAAGGCTTGTGTTGAATAAAGATTATTTTGATTTTGATAGGAACATCATACAGGAATTTTTGCGATCTCATTTTTATCAGTAATATTTGTAGAAGTCGAGATTTCAAAAATCTGATTTAACATGTCATTAATTTGTTTAGCATGAATTGGAGCTGATTAAAGTTTTCAAGGTTTATTTTAGTACCATTGAAGTTATAGAACCTAATCCTCATTAAATATTAATAGCATTGTTACCTTCTCACACGTAGTGGCCAACCGTTCTCTACAGGCGCTTCGCAACTTCAGAAAAGCCACACTTATTTCTGAGACGCCACAAGAGACATGAGAGAAAGAAAATAAGTCCGGACTTACGTTACTTGAAATTAAAAGAAGAAATAATTAAGCACAATTTTTAAAACAACAATACTAATAAATAATAAAAATATTTAAATAATTATTTTAATATAGGTAATAGACACAAAGTTTCACAAATTTATCTATCAGACCTTGAGTTGACACTTTTAATAACAACTTTTTACATAAATTATAGTTTGTTTTTACTTTAAATATTAGTTTTAAACTTTCTGTCCACGGCTTCGCCTGCGTTATATCGGATTTTCGAAAAGGTAAAATATATTTTTAGGTAGTAAAACTGAACTTATGTTCTCCCCTGTATCTCCATCTTCATGTCAAATTGCGTCAAAATATGGTTAGCTGTTTTTATCATATTTTCCCGCAGCTAAAATATACTGTGGTATCTCTGGGTGTCAAACTATCCTTATTTCAACTTTCAACAGTAGGTTGTAAGCTTAATCAAACAAAAACTTACATCCCCTATACTTGCCCCCTTCAAAGTATAATTTTTACAAATTTTAAATGTCGTATTTATTTATATCTAATAAAAATCTGAAAATTTTAACCACTTACACCCTTTTTTCGCATTAATAAAAAGCCTTACCAATACCTTTCTCTCCTGGACTATATACATATATGCGAAATTTAATTTAAATCGATTCTGAAGCCTTGGCATCAAAACGTGACAGGCAGACACTGTTACTTAGCATTTATAATACTAGTAAGTAATCACTATAAAACTTGTATTATGGGACCTAGAGTAACGGATGAACATACATATATAAATATTTTTCATAGAAATATATATTAACAAACATGACTAAGGCACAAATGCTCGTATTCAGCACAGAATTGCCCCCACCGGGAGTCGAACCCGGGACCTAGGAGAAGACCGATGTGCTAACCACTCGACTACGGAGGTCGTCTTGTGGTGGTGTTGTGCCTCGATAGGTGGCGCCTCGATAGGATCTTGAAATTGAAATTATGAACTTCTTAGACGACTGACGGGACTTTATTGCTCAGTTTGAATTTACGTTTTGTTTCAACATAAACTTTAGTGTCATAAGAATTAAAGTCAAGCACTTTTGTTAATTAGAAAAATCATAGACTTTGTAAAAAACATTTTTCATAATTGTTTCTAGATTGCTGAAGCGTGAAATTTTAAATAAGTTTTTAGTTTATTAATGTTCTTGTGTTTACAATATGACTGACTTGACGTTAGATAAAAGGTCTAGCGGCAGCTGCGAAGGGTTGAGGTCTGTCGCCACGAGCACCAGGCGCAGCCGCCGCGCGCCCACCACGTGCAGGAAGAACACCTCCCACTTGTCCAGGGCGTCGGCCTCGAACTGAAGCTCGGCCCCCACCACGTGGATCGTCATTGTGGATTTCTGGAAGTTTTATATCATGGTTATCTTAGTTTGGAACTAGTTATGAAACGAAAAGTATATTAATTAAAGTCAAAATATAGGTAAGATAACAGGCATTGGTATTTTGAATATTTGGGGTGCTTAGCTTCTTCTTAGCTTCTTTATATCTTTTATTTTTTTTATACCTATATGCCAACAAATAAGTAAACTGCCCACCTGACGGAATGTGATTATAGTAGCCTATAGTATGCTTGGATTCATGAGATTTGCGGCAAATCCATTACCCCACAAGAAACAAACTTCTGATAAACCCATCGACCTAGAAAACATCAATACAATCACTATAGCTTTGCGGTTGAAATAAATAGAATGTACCCAAGCAACCTGAGAATACAGCCTGAAGTCAGTCTACGAACTAATGTGACTCTCCTGAATGCAGTTTTTGTTTTCTGCCACTTCCTTCATTCTATAATCGCAACATGACGTGCTACAAGTTACAAGTACAAGTACAACTGAAATCTTTAAGCGCCCTCGGCTAATTACCTGCTCGCTGGTCCTTCAAATCATCGTTTCCAACTTTGTTTCCGCTTTCTAATGATGAATTGACGAGCTACTTTCGTAGCATTAGTGTGGAGCGATCTCCCTTCTTCCAATATAAGCGCCAACAATTGCCATTATCGAAATGAGAGTTTTTCTAATCTGGTTACCTACCTTCAAGATGCCATTGGGCAGCGAAGACTGCTTGATGAACGTCTGGTAGGCATAGGCTGCCGTGAGTGGAGCTGTCGCAATCTGTGTCAGTGCAGCGTACTGGATATCATTCATGTCTGAAACATGCATCACAGAATAAATACTCATAGTCCAAAGCATCAATTTTGCTCAGACACTGCTACACGTAAACGTTCTCCAGGTATCCTGCTGCTAGCCTCAAGTGCATCCTTATGATCCTACCTCCGCATTTCTCACTCAAGAACCATCCCACCCTAAGGACGGTCCTCGAGTTCAAAAACGATACATACATACATGACAATATATTTGTCTATACATAGCAATCATTATTATTGTATATAATACCACATGGATATATAATACCACATGGATTATTTGGTATGATGTTTTGAGCTAATAATAAACATAGAATTAAAAAGAGTAGCAATATAGTTCTATCCTCGGTTTCACACTTTCGTTGCTAAGTCTTAAAATTGCTGCAGATGAGAAATCAACTGACCAATCCGTCAAAACTTTTAAAAAAGACGCTACGTACATCGTTCGTTATTAATAGCATGGAAAAGCAATTAACAACATAATTTGAATTTTTTTTTCAAATTACTATCACCAGGGATAAAAACTCACCTATTTTCTCCTCGTACATGGAAGCCAGCACGTCGTTCAATTTATCTGGTATCTGATAGTCCATCATCACCTTCCTCGGTAACATCGGCTCCAACCGGCCCTTGGTCTGTTGGTAGCAGACCAGTTTCTGGTACAGGGAGTAGGACTTGCACCAGCGCTGATGCAACTTTGGGATGTGGTCTGGGTTGTCAGTGCAGAATGATATCTAGAAAAAATATTTCTTAGTACATATTAGATGTGCTCGTCACCTTTATTTCAGTTATAAGAATTTAGTGCATAACTCAGTTAAATTTATTTTAAAAGTTAATTTTATGATTCCAGCTCCAATAGTTTAGTACCAATGTTACTAACTCAGACAGTTGGAAGATTTAGGATTTGGGAAACATAATTTTAAGAATAGCTAAAAATCAAAAAAGCACAGCCTTAGGATACAATTTTCTCACCTCTCTTTTCTCTTATAAATATTATATGTTCCGTCAATATGGGGATCCCCTAGATCCAATTTGAATCAAGAAGCAATCGACATAATTTGCACAATATTTTCAATTCATATTAAATATAATCGATCTTTGCGATTAAATAAAACTTGTAGATCTTCACCAATTAAAACTCAATTTAACTAGTAATTTAATTATTACCGACATTACTGCGGCATTCCATACCAATGGTATGATTAAAACGTTTCCATTATTAAAATAGAATGGTACAACTATGGTAATATGGTATCTCAACTGGGGACGATATTAAAAATTTACACCTCCAGCTCAATTCCTTGAAACATTGAAATGTTTGAAGAAAAACAAAATATTTAGTTTACGAAAAGGCGGATCAATAAAACTATATGGATGCTTTTTGTAAAAAGTTATCCATTTTCCCATCGAACGAACGAACCTCTACTTTTCTGAAGTCTAAACGATGCAATCCATTGCAAATTATATATTTATCATAGCATTATATTGTATAGTAGAGTAGTAGTAGAACTGTACTATGACCCCATCTGTGCGATTCGAGTTGGATCGTACTTTTGACAGAGATTCAGTTAAAAGTTAAATCATGAATATGCCATTGGTTCAATTTTGTATAACAACACTAGAGAATTCACACCAAGCCATCATGGCCGTTCTAAATGAGCGGAGTTGCAATTTATCAACCTCAAGAGTGAATTGTCTGATTGATCAATCATTGGCACTCATAGATGTAAACACATTCTTACCTTCGATTTAATTTTGAGCAACTAATTAATCAATAACACAATAATAATTTAAAACGTCAGATCAATAGAATAAATTAGAGTTATTAGACAAGAATTATCTTAAAAAAAGCTTCTTGCTCTAAAGACTAAGTCATATTGCTGGAAAAGAGGAAATTAGCAATACACAATCAAATTAAATAATCTATTACATCAAATTCAATAGTCTTTACCTGTCCACAACCTTCACAGTCCAGCAGCTTGTTCTGGCGCCATTCCCTACAAGAAGACTCAGCGCAAATCCTGGGGTACAACAGCGCTTCCTGCTCCCATGGTGCCAGTCTGCGTTTCAGCACCTTCTCACACGAAACTATCATCTGCATTCGCAGGAGACGATAATTCTGACCCTTGACATCCTTTGCATCAGCGTAGATGTGTTTCTGGTCTGAAAACAATTTAAAACACAGACTGCTTACAAGCAATACGAACATGGATCGATCTTTACACTACTATCTACGCATCTTAGTTTGCATATTAAGTTTTGATTCATATTTCATAATCTTTGTTTAAGGGACGCTTATTACAATTTCATTGTAAATTGTGTGAAAAAAATTCTATCCTAAAGATACCTTTCAAATGTACTATGGTTGAAATTGCGAAGCAGAATGCTTGATGTTGACTCCAGTCTTCATCTTTGTGTTTTGTACTGCAATAAAATATCAAATTACAGTAAGAACAAGGCACTCTAGATTGTTTCAATTCTTTCTTACAAACATGGCAGGCACTCTGTAAAAAAACCTTTCGAAAGCTATATTTATAAACAAAATCATCATCCTCGTTCGTCACTACTGAAAATGATTCGTCTATTGATTTATTCTTCATAAACTTTTTAATATTATCAGTTTGCGATTCCTTTGATTCTCTATTTGTTTCGATAGATATCGCATCTTTTATCTTTACTTTGGCAGTTATTTCAGTCGGTGTTTTATTTTTTTCTTTCTTATAATCGATTTTATTCGATGGTGCAGGAATATCGGAGTGGCCTAGCAAGTTTTTTGGCTGCGAAACAGGATTGATCTTGTCATCTTTTTTGTCGTTTTTACTATCGACTACAGGTACTGTTATGTTTATTTCTGGATTCACATGAGATGATTCAATCAAATGATTAGTTTCATTTGCAATTATTTCAAAGGATTTATTTACATCATCCGCACTTGAAGTCATAGCATCTTCAAAATTCTCAATCGGGTCGAAATCTGTTACTATTTGAGATGAATCGCCGTCAATTATTGAATCATTATTACTAACAGAAGGCATAAAATGCTGTTGTTTGCTATTTTCTTGTGTCATTTTCGATTTATCTTCAGACTTTTGCTCTGTCCTTGGTTCTTTTTCGTCCTTTTTAGATTCAGTGGAAACAACTGTGCTTGGAGCCTCTGATGGTAAAACAACTGAAGGATGTTCATGTTTTCCTTTCTTTTTGTTTTTCCCCTTATGCTTTTGGTCTTTTCTTGTTGGGCATATAGGACGTGAGCTTTCTTCAATGGCTGGACCTGACAATAATTTGTTATCTGTCAATTTTAAAGATTCTGTATTTTGCACTGATAATATATTATCGACTTTCGGTATTTCAGTTGTTAAAATTGGATTTTTACTTTCTATAATAGATACTTTTTGCTTATTTAACTTTTCAGGCTCCTCAACATTTTCAATTTCACATATTTTTATCGTATTTGTTTCTTCTATTACAAGTATTTTTTGTGTACTTAATTCTATAAGGTCATCTAATATTTTAGGTTCCAATATCGGTTTAATAAGTGGTTCACAAGGGGCATCTAATGGAGCTTTCGTTTCGTTAGGTGACGATGGTTTTTGAGCTTCATAATCTTTATTAAATTTTTCTTCACATTTCTCGATTGCTGTCAACTCTGCAAGAGATTTTTCGATAGAAAGTCTTAAGTCTTCCATATCCTGATTTACTTCCATCATTTTGGATTTCACATCAGTTTTTTCTACTTCGCATGAATTCTCTGGCTTACATTCAGCATCAATAGGATTTTTATTAATTATTATCAGCTCAGGTGGGGTAGTAGGGGTTTCTCCAGATCCCTTAATGAAAGGTGTGTCTAGTACATTAAAAGGTATATTCAACTTCTCCCCGTCTGCCATTGAAAACTCTTGTATAGCTGTCATGTTGTTGTTCTTATCAATAAGATCTTGACTAGTTGCCCTCGGATATTCAATAAGATCAGGAGTAGCACCACAAATAGATTCTTCAGATTCATCTGCGTGCAAGCTTCTTATTTCAATGTCGTTTCCAGGAAGTCGGTAATGGGAAACATTATCGATTGTCTTTTTTACAATATTATGGTCATCATTAACAGGAAAATTTTCAACTGGGAATGCGACTTTCTCACTATCTGTAATTAATTTTACATCAGTTGATGGTCTGGGAGACTTTTTTCTTCTCTTTTGTGTTTTAGTTTTGAGATTCTTATTATCTTCCTCAATCTGTTGATTTTCCATTTCTCCTTTTTGTTCTTTTTCAAGCGTTTCTCTTTGTGCAAGTTTTTCTTCACATTTGTGAACAGTAACTGTTTCTTGATTTATATCTGTTTTGGGCAAATTTGAATCTTTTTTTATATCTTCAGTTTCTTGCATTACTTTTGTGTCTTTTTCATATTTGTTGCTTTCAAAATCGACTTTTGTATGGGACTGCTGTAATTTCACTAAATCAGGCGATGTTATCTTTTCTTTTCCCATTTCACTGATTGAAGCATCTTCCAAAACTTTACTTTGAGATTCTATTTTTTCATTTCCTATACTCGCAGAAGTTATCAGTTTGTCCACTTCAGCCTTAAGTTGACTACACTGATCATTGGTGCATTTTTCTTCATAAGTACTAAATAACAGTTGCTCTATTTTAACATCCTGTGATTTATATTCCAAAGATTCAATTGTTTTTTTATCCTGGGCATCATTATCATTCTCCATATCTCTTTTTTGATCTCTAGTTTTATCTTTACCTTTTTTATCAACTGGCTTAGCAATTTTCACGTTAGATTTTTTAGTTTGTTCAGTAGCCATTGTATCTTCAAATTTTGTAACATCTCTTAATGGTTCAGCTACAATCATTTCATCAGTTGGTACAAGCATCTTTGAGCTTTCAACATTAATCGATTGTTCCACTAACTCAATATCATTTTTAGTGTCTATTGTAGGTATTGTCTGTGTATCCAATTTATCATCTTTTCTAGGTGGATTTTTCTTTTCCTTTTTATTCTTCTTTTTGTTTTTGGTAAGCTCTCCAGTAATTTTTTTAGGTAGATCTGTAGATCTATCTGTAGGCAGAGTACTAGACAGTACTGTAGTACTGTCTAGTACTTTTCCTACAGAAGGTTCGTGTGAAATTGGTTCATTAACAGGCATAGTTTTTGATTGAACAATTTTAGTAATTTCTTGATCAGATGTTATTGACTTCGTAGCGACTTTATCATCTGGTTTTTCGTCTCTTATCAGTTTCTGAAAAGCTGTTACGCAGCTTACTTGGTCCTCTTTATCAGACTTCTCAGAATCATTTCTGTTTTTCTTTTTCTTGTTCTTCTTTTTGTGCTTCATTTCTTCAGTTGTTGTTTCTTTCGAAATTGTAATTATATTTTCACTTTTGTTTATAACTGTTTCTGCTTTTTTCTCTTCAATAGCAACTACCTCAGCATTTTCATTATTCTTGCTCTCATTTTCAGACGCTTTTTTATTTTTATTTTTTGTCTTACGAACACTCGGAGTTACCTCGGGCATATACGGTATACCTTCAGGATTTTTTTCATTCTCATTCTTTACTTCTTGGTATTCATATTGTAATTCTTCTTGCTGAAGTTCTGGTTCTGGATTGTATGATGTAGTCTCAACACTAACTTTTTCTTGTTGGTTTTTCTTTCCTCTACTCCTCTTGGGTTTTTTGGGTTGCTCTTCAGGTTTGATCTCGATATCAACTTGTGGTGTAACTTCACTAATTATTTCCGGCACTCGTTTCCCACCTTCCGGTAAAATTTGCTTATCGTATTCTATTGAAACATCAGTTTTTACTTGTGTTTCTACGATATTTTGAGGTGGGTTTGGATTAGGGGGTTTGTTCGGACGATTCTTATGTTTATTCTTTTTAGAATTCATTTTCTCGCTATTTTCATTTGAGCTCTTTCATGAAACTCCGTCTAACGTGTACGCAAATACAAATACAGTGTCCGTCTGACCGATAATCATGTGCCGTTTATTCCTGTCCCCAGTATATCGTATTTGAAATGTCATCTAGTACGTTAATTTAAACTGAACCTTGTAGTGTCGGCTTTAGCGGATCTATTCGAAAGAATGGTGGTTTTGCTTCAGTTGTTTTTTGCATTCAGTTGGATACGAGGAAGTGACTGTTGCCAAAAGTGCATCGGGTCGTGGTAACAGAGCTATTCTTAGCCGGACGGTTTTAGCGTCGGAGACAATACAGCTATCTCAGACAATGATATTGACAATATTGATAATATTGACGAATTAGTTTTATACATTATTATATTATACGTAAGTGTATATGTAAGTGTTAAATAATTGTTTTTAATCTAATTGAATGCGGATAATCAAAGATATTGTTAAAATGTTGTTACTATTGTTTATTAGTTATCTATTAAACGAGGTTCATTATTTTGTATAAAAGTAAATCACTTTATTTAATTAATTGTATCCTATATTTTAATTTATTGCAAGGTATTAGGTTATAATTTCTATAATGTGAGCATAATATTTAATTTAATTAGAAAACTTAAAAAACATTTACAATTCATTCTCAGTGCCGAATACAACACACCCAAGAGTTCACTGAAAAACAAGTTTACATTCTGTTTCTCACATCAAAAATTGCATTTTTTAACATGTCCTTTGATTTATGAATAATCAAAGCAGTTACATACACTTTCTGGAAGTATATGGTAAAAACTAAACACATTATAGCCATGATTTTTTTTTTTAATTAAATGAACGGCGATTTTATTTGTATTACCTTTTAAAAAACCTAGTGTGGTCGCCCCACATTAGGATTTTTATACTATGTCTTGGGTACATAAACAAAGAATCTCTCGTAGTATACATACACCAAGAACGGAATAATCTTTTTTCATAAAACATTTTTAACCAATGATATAAATCTGTTGCTAGTTTTAAATGATTGTATGCGCGTGTCCTGCGGTTGATTTTTTTTTTTTAGTTGTGCTAATTTACACGGGTACCTGTTTTTGGTAATTTGTATCCTTTTGTGGCTTAAGGGTAGTCATACTCTCATTAAAATCTCTTCGGCAGTGTCGTGTGAGGCGGGTCGTTACGTTCCCTAAAACATGGTTGAGCGAAGCGATGGCTGGTTCATGCGTCATGCTCGTGAACGGGTGCTGCCAGCGGAGATGAGTCTGCTCTTTGCTATACTGGGTACTACTCGTATTTATTATAATTTTAATTTAACTTTAATATATTCTTTTAAAACTGTATGACACGGCATTCCTAATATAGGCATGTTTTCAAAATAATTTTTTATTAATTATATTATGTAATGGAAAGTGACTTCATGAATTATCAATATTGAAGTCATTTTCCAAATTGACGACTCTGTATATATTTAATACAGGGAAAAAAAACAGCCCTTGCTGAGTTTCTTGCCGGTTCTTCTCAGTACAAGGTCTCCCGCCGTAGATTTGCGAACCGATGGCGTAGCTTTTCGACATTCACAAGTGCTTGTAACAGCCCAGACTGAATAAATGATTTTGAATTTGATTTTGAATTTGAATTTGAATTTGTAAAAAGGCAAATCGGTAACACTTTGTGGAATTTAGTTATAAAAAGTTATGCATTGCCCCATAAAATAGCCTAGTTTTTCAGAATGTACTTTGGAACGGCAAGCTTTTTGTAAACTCAATGTATTGATCCGTTTTCTATAGTACAATAATATAATCAAACATGCGCCATCTAGCGGAGAACATATAATACTTAGAGAAAGCATCGCTCGAAAAGCACAAAGTTTATAAAGCACTAATATGCCAACACGTGCTATTCAAACACGTTCGCCGCGAGATGGCACTACGCGTAATGTGACCAATTCCCAAACCGAAATACAAACCTCACCAACTGTGTAGTGTAGGAAGTAGGCAATATTTCCAAAAAATTGTAACTACGTATAGGTAATTAGAAGTTGTGATACTTTGTGTATGTGACCTCTTGTATTGTGTACAATCAAATATTTATTTCGCACTTTCTTGTTAATGGCATAAACGCAATAAATATAGCTTAGATCCATTGGTAGATATGGCGGAATACTTTGGAAGTTCGCTTCTTTCGTTATCAATAGCGTGTGAGAGTGTGCCGGAAAGAACTGCTGTATTCGACGTACCGATATGAAGAGAGACTTCTAGTACAGACGTCCTAGCGACACCAGTGCTTTTGTGCCTTTAGCCTGCTTAAAGAAAAGAAATACAAGAAATACAAGCAATTGAAGAAAAGCCGGCTTAACCATTGTGGTTGATATACATATATATATATATATATAATATATATATATGATATAAATATACTATATATATATATTATATAAATATATATATATAATATATATATATATATGTATGTATGTATGTATATATAGACTGAAAAATCAACACATCAACTTCAGACTTGTCAATATATTCTCAAACCAAAACACAGATAATAAAGGTAGTCACATCAGTGATATTCAAAAATAAGAATTATTGAAAATCGGTGATTATTAGTCACACCGGTGATTTCGAAGTAATTCAAAAATATTTCTCCTGTACTGACGGCGCACTATGCACATTCGTGGCACATACGGCGCGACCATGAGTTTGCTATCGTTTTCGATAGGGTCAACAAGAGCCCACTCAATGTTATTTTATTTCAATCCATATAAGTATTGTCTCACAATGGGTTCTTTATTCCCAAGGGTATCAAATTTGTTATAACAATGCATACATTACCAGGACAATGACTTTTAGTCTTTATGTCAAAAACACGGTCAGAGTCAGAACTGTCACTCTGGCTGTCACCTCGACATCTACTATCTACATCTCCCTTGGAATAGAAGGCCAATTTCCGTAACTCATAAACATTTCTATTTCTCTTGTATTGCGTTAGACAAAGAGAACGTATCTCAAATTAAGTTAGAACATTTTAAACGTAAGTTGGTCAAGCCTCAGTTGGAGTAGGGTTGCAAAAATACACTGTCGAACGAAATTAAATGCGCATTCAGAGTTTACAAAAATATCAGAAAACACTGCTACCTTTCATTAAACAGCAAATTTTAATTTATTTATGAATAAAAAAGATAACTATCCTAGAACAATAATTGAATAATATAAAAATACATAGACTTAGTTTTGAGCTATATTAAAATTAGTGTTGCCCAAATTCAGTCTTGGTCTTGCAGTCTTGGAGACCTATTTTTGAATTACGAATGCGATTTCGAAATCTTTGAGGTCACGGATTCCTAAACATCCAATTTTTGAAAGTCGATCGCAGAGCTGCCAACATAGATAAAGTACACTTTCATTAATTTTAGTTATAACTTTACTGTATTATTACCTTCACGTTGATACCAGTTAAAATGTCAGTGCAGTAGTTGACGGCACGTCAATCGAGATAAAGTCAAAAGATTTAAAAACTATATAATATTACAATACCTTTATTAATTTTAAAATAATATAAAAACATTAAGTGTCGTTTCTCTCATTTTCAGAGCAACGCACATATTTTTTTTAATGTACTAATATATAAGTGAGAAACACACTTATATATATATACTACATTCATATATATATGTATATATATATATATGAATGTAGTATACAAGTGTGTTTCTCATATAATATATGTGTTTCTATATATATATATATATGAATGTAGTCGCTGCCGGTAATTGCCGGCTTAACCATTGTGGTTATTATATAATATCACATTGAATTTGAAATCACATCCGTGACTAAGGTAGTCACATAAGTGACTGTATTCAAAAAGAGTGTATTCAAAAATAAGAATTATTGTAAAACAGTGATTATTAGTCACATCGGTGATTTCTAAGTCGCAGTCGTAATTCAAAAATAGGTTCTTGCATTTTTGCAAGACCAACTTAAAGCACTTAAGTATCACTGTGGTGCGAAATACACTTTAATCCCATTTAATTTATATGCTTAATCAAAAATTATTCAAATTTCCTCATGCGCACTTATGTTGATCGCCAGTTTACGCCTCTATGGTAATCCGCCCTGCACGTCCGCGAGTACAAAGTTTGCACGCCAGAGATTTATTTACATACATTTCTAATAAGTCGCGGCCCCCGCTTTAAAATGCAAATCCTGAGGGGTGGCCGCCCTCAGTTGTAGTGCTCGCTTTTTATACTTTATTGCGCTACTTATCTTTTGTTCGGTAATGTCCTGTTTCTCGTTTGCAGGTTTTTAGGTCATTTGGCCCTTGAACATTTTAATTTACAACTGGACAGCCTGTGGTACGGTTTATAAGTTGGTCACGGCGCCAGCTATTTATTCAAAATATATCCAACATTTCTGTATAATTGCAATCAAGGCAATCAATAGCAATCGTGTATTGAGTAATATTTTTTTTATTATACAAATTAACGAGAATTATTTATTCGAACGCTCAGCGTTATCTTACCTAATGGTAAATCTTCCCGTATACACCTCGGCATTTTTTTGTTTTCATATAACTTATTGTACCCGTATACTGTTACATTTATAGCTTTTGCGTGCGAACTTCGTTTCATCTACTTAGGCTTGCTGCCTCAGACGCGTTCTAAAGGGGAGCGTCCCCGGGGTCTTGAAACCCTCCCGCCAAATCGTACACGTATGAGAAAATCTCAATGTACAAAAGAAAATCCTAATATGAAGCAAGTATAAGAATATGACTCCCAATTCTTCGTATTTCTGCTACATCTCTCTTAACACAGTCTCGACTGTGGATTTCGAAATTGAAACGGAATCTCAAAGAAAATACTGATACAAATTGATTAAGGGTGTGGTAGAAGTGGCGAAACTTGCAACCATGATCTCTACCCAAATATGCAGAAAATTCTGGCAGCTCGAAGACTTCGAAATTATGGCCAAGGCTTAGGCTGAGTTTAGTCGATACGTGTAATACCGCACTTGCCGCTGCGCTGGTATCCTGGACACATTGCGTGCTTCTTAGTGAGGACTCTCAGCCTATCTAGAGAGAAAAAAAATGGCAGTACCACATAAAATAGATTTTTCTACGCTAACGCTAGTAAAAACTTGGTTGGGCCCAAACATGTTAGAAAAAGGTATCTCAAAATTATGAAATTTATATAAAAGATTTACATCACAACATATCTGGAGACCTATTTTTGAATTACGAATGCGACTTAGAAATCACCGATGTGACTAATAATCACCGATTTTCAATAATTCTTATTTTTGAATATCACTGATGTGACTACCTTAGTCACAGGTGTGATTTTATTACGAGTGCCGTCACCCACTCGTAGTCAGCGGTGATTTCAAAATCGCATTCGTAATTCAAAAATAGGTCTCCTGAACTACGCATTACATTATTTGGAACAAAACACATTATATACGTTTAACTTGTACCGACTTTATTTCCCGTTAACACTTAACACTTTATCACAATACACATAATAAATACATATGAGTAATAAATTTGTGTTGTGACTTTTCTTTGTTAGTCATGCTCTTTCAAATATATTCATCTTTTGGCCAATAGTTTATTATTATTATTGAATTTTTTGGTGCGTCTAAATAACGCTATTAAATTAAAAAAAAATCAAAATAATCTTTATTCAAGATAGGCCTGTACATGCACTTATTTACGTCAACAAACATTCGATTAAGAGACCAAAAACTTGTACGTGCATACGAACAAGAAGCAACAATTGTACATCGATACGGAATTTGATATTTGCTTAAATTCCTTTCTCCCATTCTTTTTTACAGGTGCGTTTTAATGCAATGTTAAGAGTGATTCTTCGAACCCTAAATTTTCGATGTCTTGAGGTTTATTTTTTGTAAGTAACTGACAAATCAGTCTGCAATTAATTTATAACATATTTCAGACTATTGTCTATCTTGCACAAGTTATTTTTTTTAAATAATATTTATATAACTATTTCAAATAAATATTTAAAAGTAGTTCTTCTGACTAATATGGTGTGTCCGTAACCCAGTTTCTTGAACATTACTAACAATAACATTATTTCATATTGATAAATTGATGTAAATTATAATTATTACGAAAGAATATTAGTTGTTTCTTTACACCAAAAAAAATGGTACTAATATTTACGATTGTTTATTTATAAATAAAAAAATAGTGAGTGTCCGGCACAAAAGTCTGATTCATATTCACGCGCTTCACTCGAACGTACCCAGCTAATTAAGAAACATGAGGCGACCCTTTCCCGCGCTGGTGGTAGCCAGTGGCTCGGTTGACGTGGTCGTGGCTGAGAAGTGTGGCTGGTTCGTTTCGTCGCGGAGATATAAAGGTAAATATCTGATTCATATAGCCTTGTACACCTGTGTTTCTGATTAGTATGTTCATTTTTATAATTAAAGTAAATGGTTTTCAAACTTGAATCTGCGGGAATATAATGCCATTGGGGAACAGAAACCTATGTATAAATAACAATCTTTAATTGCACACGTGTGATGATTATCGATGTTTATGGGTAAAATTCTGATTGATATGTGTCTGATTCATATGTTAAAATTCCATATTAATCAGAATGTCACACATATTGTTAATGAAACGTTACATTGGCGGCACGTTACGCCTGTAACAAGTCATTTCGTATGAACCTAATGTTATTTACGTGTCTAAAAACAGTAGCTGTAAATTTCGCAGCAGTCCTAATAACGTCAAAGGGGTTTCATATCTATCGACGAATAAATTTTCGAAATTTAGACTATACCTGAAATTAAAACTAATATATTGGTATTAAACTCCGTTCGTCTAGGTAATAAGAGAGTTTAAAATCAAATTAATTAACTAAATAACATAAATAAAATAATAACGAGTGGTTAATGAAACTACCTACTTACTCAACTATTAGTTTTAGCGGTAGTTTATAGGCTCAAACTACTGCTTAGACGAAAAGGGTAATATACTGTAACAATATATTAACTTTTAAGACCGTTATAACGTAACGTGATAAGTCGTGGGTTCGATTCCCGCTCAAGAATTTTTCTTACAATTTTTACTCACCTTTTAATAGGTATATCATTATTCATAATTGGGTTGAAACGTCAGGTCAATAATAAGGTATCTGTAACTTGAAATTCCTTAAAATATTGAAATTTCAGTCATGTGTCAAACAGTGTACTATTTGTATACATACCTACTGTAGTGGCAAATACAAATACAATACTGTACCTGCATGTTGTCAAAATTGAGACAGTCTTATTTAAAGGCATTTTTAAGTATGATTATTAATAAATTTGTAATCTTCGTTTTTATATTACAGTACACAAAAATGCCACCAGTACTATCTAAGGAAGAAAAAAGAGAGAAGAAGAAAATTGCAGAACGTATTAAAAAGTAATTAATATTGTGATGATTGATATTGTCAAGTGCCATATTACGCTGTGATGACTAGATTTAGGTATTATGATAAGCATCATGTGCATTACTGTGATTTTAATAAAAATTGTCTGATTTTTCTAACTAGAATTTCATTTCTATCCCTAATTCTGATTCATATGTCCACAGATTCTGATTCATATGGCCCCAAAATTTTTAAAGTTAATTATCTCGGAAACCATTTTATCAAAAAGTGTGCCTTTTTCACACATTGTATCTTAGGTTACCATCTTTCGTAAAAATATGTTTTTATAAGCTTAAATGTGAAAAAAAAATTAGGTCATATGAATCAGACAAAGAACGCAATTTCGGAGAAACACTCTTAAACAAAGCAAAATGAAACGTTTACATAGGTGGCGTTTTGTTTGTTTATTGGTTCATTAGCTTGCCTATGTTCGCAAACTTAATTATAGGTGACTCGCACTTCACAGTATTTTTTGTATGTGGTCAGTGTAAGATAAATGTAGCGATTGGAGCATATGTAATCGTTGCAGAATATAATATGGCCGTTATCTTAAAGTAACAGAAACGGAATTATGGGAAAAATGGAAACCCGCCTTCTTATAAATAATGTATTTTTTTTTGTCTGAGATTTTCAATTTTTGCTTTTGTAGAAATGTGCTTACTGTAGTATCAATTAAACACTATTTTTAGTGATGCTTCTATTGTTCAGAAGAATTAAGTGTGCAGCCATACATTAGTTTATTTAATTGCTGATATAGGCCGAAAATAGAATTGTTATTGCTTTCTAGACTAGAAATATATATATATATGTTTCTCATTAAAATTAGAGTAAATAAAATTAATACAGGCGTATAAAGTCTTTGTCTTTTGTTTTGCGAGTTTTTTAAATATTCTTCCCGATCCGGCCTCTCGCCCCATAAATGCGCAGGTCGAGCGCATGTTAAGGGTTGCTCGTGAAAGGGGAGATATGACACGTACGTACGCGCGCGCGCCGGCCCTCACTTACTGTGGAATCTTTTTATACCTTTATTGTTAAGGAGAGCAGTTCACAAAAAAATTGTAACATAAAATTGTTCTCGTTTTATTTTACAACCACTTTCTGAGCAGATTCTGTTCATTCAGCGAATCATTGACATTTTGAACATGCATAGTTATGAAGATAACAGAATAGGTCAGGTGCGGTATTCTAGGTGCGATATACCTCTAGAATTAGTTCTGCTCCCGTTTTCCCAACATTCCCCTTCACTGCTCTGCTCCTATTGATTGTAGCGTGATGAAAAGTATACCATAACCAGCCAGCCAGGAGTATGAAAAATAATTGTACCAAGTCTCGTTAAAATCCATCGAGTAGTTTTTGTTTCTATAACGGTTATACAGACAGACAAATACTTTACTGGTTGCATTTTTGGCATCAGTATCGATCCCTAATCTAATAACTATCATGGGGTATGATAGTTATTTTGGAAATATATTTCATATACAGAATTAACCTCTCTATAGATTTATTATAAGTATAGATTTGACTTACAAACAGGTGCGAAGTGTCCCTTTTTACCACACACAAAGCACACGCCTTCCTGCGCCGGACAATGTCCAGGCTGGCACCGTTCGTACGACCCAACCCGAGCGGACAAGGGAGAGCGGAGACCCTCGACTCTGATGGGTGGATGATACTCCACCAGTATTGGTTGATGATGGTCGTTCCAACCCTTTTTTTTTGTTCCTCCTGAGGAAAATGCATTAAGTTGCTTGCCCCGGCTGTGGCGAGCCGGCTGTTATGTGGGGCTCTCCTCCCCAAAAGGGGGAGGCCTACCCACTAAAAACCTCAGGGATGGCCTTCCTCAGGCATGTAGAGAGCCCCCGGGAACACCCAGCTACTTCCGGGAACCCCCAGCCTCCGCTCCCCCACCGATACAGGGGAGCCCTCCGCGGAAGAGGCTACAATACCTCCCCCGATCTCCACCACCGGACCTCCCAGATCACCGTATCCGCAGGCGCAATTTCGTCGCGCCCGCTGGCGACCCGCGGCGGCGCCGTAGCTTGCTACCGAGCCCGGCGCCGCCTCCTTCGAGCGGGATCGGCCATCTCCTGACCCCGCTCGGCGGCCTCCTTCTGGAGCATCACTGCTTCACAGAAGGAGGCCACAGCCCTCCAACCTCCCTCGTCCGCCAGCATTGCCGCAATCAATGCCGGCGGAGACAGATCTCGCCCGATCTCTGCGACCAAGACTCGGCGCTCGGAAGCCCACGCGGTGCACTCCGCCAGCGTGTGCTGGGCCGAGTCGAGGTCGGATGCGCAGTAGTGGCAATGTCTCGATCCCTCCAGTCCTGTTCGACAACATCATAACAATAATTCGTTCACATAATTTTGCTTTTCACAACTATGAATATCTGAACACAATAAATTTTCGAACAAATGTAGAGTAAATTTTTTCATTGTTTTCTCATGTTTAATAAATATTATTTTGATTTTCATTGCATTTCTATATAAAATCCAAGCAGGTTTGTTATATGATCAAGACACTTATTTTATACTTTTTTAGGGTTCCGTAGCCGAATGGCAAAAAACGGAACCCTTATGGATTCGTCATGTTTGTCCGTCCGTATGTCACAGCCACTTATTTCCTTAACTATAAGAGCTATACTGTGGAAACTTGGTAAGTAGTTGTATTCGGTGAACCACATTAAGATTTTCATACAAAAATAGAAAAAAAAATTTGTGGTCCCTATACTTAAAACTGAAACTCAATTTTTTTTCCATCAAACCCATATGTGTGGGATATCTATGGATAGGTCTTCAAAAACGATATTAAGGTTTCTAATATATTTTTTTTCTAAACTTTGCGCGAGAGACGCTTCCAAAGTGGAAAAATGTTGATGTACACTTCACCGAAAATTGGTTTGAGCGAAATCTAATAATTAGTTTTTTTTAATACATTATAAATATTATATTTTTTAATATAAGTGTTACAGAACCCTACGTGCACGAGTCGGACTGGCACTTGGGTAGTTTTTCATTTTAGCCTTAAACGTGTAAAATTGTAAAGCTCCAAAATGTTACTTAGGACTTTGTTATATAAACTTACATACGAGGAAATACTTCTGAGTATTATTAACTTTTTGGATCTTGATATCTGATAACGTCAACATATAATCATATGCACGTGATCACTGTTTACTGATTATCAATTTTTACATAACATATATATTTATATTTAACATACAGAAGGTTCAGCTTTGAAAGTGTTACTGCTTAGCCTTACATTAAATTATTAAGGCACTTATTAAAAATACTCTAATGAATAACGGGTACAAGGGTTACAATGATCAATGACTTGTTAAATAATAAAACTGCTTGGATTTAATTTGTATGATATATAATTTAATGATTCTGTATTAAATAAGTAATTACTTTTACCAAACATATGTATATCTAATATTTTTATTGTGTTGAAATGTTAATAGATGTAATTATAATATTTGATGATTGTGAAAAGAGAAAATGAAAAATTTGCTCTTCAGACTTTTTGATCAGTTCTTCTCTGAAAGGTTCTTCCAATTTCCGAACTGGTGTAGAGTAACCTATTTCTCCTAAGTTTTTTGTGTCCTTAAATTGTATTTATGTCTAACATAACTAATTTGATTTTGTTCTCGTAAGTATATCTATTGCGACACAACTTTATCAATTTAATTTATTTTTTATAGTACTATGGTGTACCTATATAACTCATATAACAACATGTTATATACATACTACACTTATATTATTTATTTATAATATTAATTAAAACAACAATATTTATTTATATCTAAAAAACGTTGCAGCTAATATCTATATCATATATTATATATGATATAGATATTAGCTACTTTAAGGAAATAAATATAATAAGCGTGTCAATATATAAATATTTATGAAAATTTAATATATGTTTATAAGAACTACGATACATTTAATACAAATTTTCAAATTCATCATTTAAACACGAGAAATAAAAATAAGCTTGCCGTTCCAACATAAAAAACTAGAGGTTCGTTCATAGGGAAATGTGTTACTTTTTATAACACACTTCCAGAAAATATTACTGATTCACCGTTTCATAAATTTAAAGCACATAATAATATTAAAAATACTCTAATGAATAAAGGGTATTACAAGGTCAATGATTTCTTGAATGATAAAAATGCTTGGATGTAATTTTTACGATATATAATTTTAATGATTCTTTACTAAATGATATTTTTGTTTTGTACCGGATATATACATATCAGATTTGTTTAATGCGATATGACTCTTGTGACGGTATATATGTTTGTTAGTTGTTTTAATTTGTATCGGAGGTTGGGTTCAGACTGTGTATCTGAAGCCGGCTTCCAACTGATAACTCTCTAATGATACAGGGAGAAAAAAAATTGCCCTTGCTGGTTTTCTTGTTGGTTCTTTCCAGTACAAGATCTCCCGCCGTAGACTTGTGAACCAATGGCGTAGTATCTTTGACATTCAAAAGTGATTGTAAAATCCTATTTGAAGAATAAATTTTTGATTGATTGACCACGGGAAATGTTCGTACATTCCCGTAACCAAAGTACAATTTAGTTACTTTTTATGCATATGTTTAATTTCCACTTGTTAATTCCTATTCCTATTATATGTTCTACAACAAAATGAAACATATTTTTATTCCCAAAATGATGCAGATTTATAATCTTTACCTTTAATTTTAAAAAATGTATCGGTGTTGTATGTTTTAATAAGCAATCGCATTCTTTTTGATGTCAGTTTGTGATGTGTTGTAATTGCATGTCAGTGCACGCAGCCCTATATTGTAACAGACCGACAAAACAACTACGTAATGTAATTATAAAGTTGCATACAAATTAAATTGCGTCTGCCATAAGCTCGTTGCCATGGCAACAATGTTGCGGTATTGTTGCAGTAATTAGAGGTAATGGATAGGTAGGAATTATCATTACCTCTAATTGCAATTGATGTTATCATGGGATGTTAAAACAGCACAGTATTATAATAACTAATTATTATATTACATATATGTACTTATTAATTTTAGTGTAGTTAATAGTAGATCGTTGCACTGTGCGCTAATTAGCTACTATTTAATTAATTAGTTTTTTTTTACATATGTACATACAGCTTATATCACACATTTTATTTTGTTTACAATAACGTACGTGTGTGTACACACACGTACATACATACACGTACGTACGTGCAATATGTGCAACACACACACACGCGTGTTGCACATATTACAAGAACCCTAAATACTAATCCCAATACCCAATAATTTCACTACCTCTCTATTTTTTTTTATCCTTCCCACCGGAACACTGCTATACTGCGCCTGAAGGTAAGACGGGGTTACCCAAGCAGACGATACCACCCTGGGATACTCTCCCTCCGGTAAACAACTCTGTACGGGTGTTGATCCGTCAAATATAACTGGATTTGGAATGTTAATAAAACTTTAATAAGCAATATTAAAACACGATGATGTTATTATGGTATTTTTTCCTCATCGATCCTCATGGATACCGCAACCAAGTGCTACGGTGATTATGTCGGACTCCAAACCGATCGAGGGGGCTCCACCGGATTGACCAAAATTAAAGTCAAGCTAAACCTTGGCCATCTACGAATTGAACAAATTGGACTTAGAGTGAAGGACTATTTTTTTAACTCCTAATGTGAGATGAATGTTTTTTTAACAAGCAGTAGTTTGATATATTTAAATAGTCTCGAAAAGCTATAAGCCATTATATGAAAGTGATAGAGTTTTTAAAATTGCTGCTATACTGTACAAATACGAAGGCCACAGCCCCGTCGTCACTGCGGGTGAACGAACGTTGGAACGCTTAAGAAAAAACGGAAACCTAAAGCGAGCCTCCCAAACACGAGGAATCCTTTCGCACCTTCCAACGTAATCAGAACAGTTAGAATTGCGAGATCAAAGCGGGCCGCAGTTGGGGCGCTCAATACGACATCACGCCGGAGTCGTTGACCTCCATACTGTGACAAGTAGCTGGGGGAGGGCGGGGGCGGCCACCCCACCGCCACCCTCCTGGCCGCAGCTCCACTGTCGCATGAGTTTTTATATTCACTCCGTTGATACTTTGTTTAAATGTATGCCTCTTTTATAATAATATATTGACTCCAAATTAAATTAAATCCTACTAATATTATAACGCAAAAGTTTGTATGGATGTGTGTATGGATGTTTGTTACTATTTCACGTAAAAACCACTGATTGGATTTTAATGAAACCCGAGAATTCTCGAGAAATAGTGGTCGAGAATTCTCGTGCTCCGAGAAATAAAAAAGCTCGAGAATTGAGAAACCCTAGTCAGAATAACACATAGCCTACAAATTAAAGAGACGCCACGCTAATATATGCTACTCGAAATACTAATTCGGCGCAGACGAAATCGCGAGCATCAATTAGTACTTAATAAACTACATTACATACATATTTTGATCTTAAATATTCTTCTTCAGTGAATATATCATCATCATTCTGCCTAGTGACGCCCACAGCTGGACGTAGGCCTCCCCCAAGGAGCTCCACGTCCATCAGTTTTACTCTGCTAATGTCCAGTGCCTTCCTACAATCTTCACCAAATCTCCAGTATCACATGTGCCTACCATTCAAGGATCTTTCCGCCCCAACGATTATCAGCCCTGTAAACAATGTACCCTGTCCACTTAAAACTCATAATTATTCGTTCTGCGCTGACCCTGGTTCTGCTAATTAAATATAGTGTACATGTTGTATATATGTGTTTTGATTCGTTGACAGTTAAGGTATTTATTTATTTATTAAGAGATAACAAACAGTTACAATATATAAAGTATCATTTAGTTAACTATATCTATGCATGCCAATACTGCAACCGACAACGTTATGGACAGATTAACAATAATTGCACTAGACTTGACCTCGGCACCACACAGTTAGGCTACTTTACTGATGTTATATGACTATTTGGCTAAAGGCTACTTTATGTAGCATAGTACAAGCCACTTAAGATGACTACGTCCATGTCGACCACAGTACCTTATTGTTTTCACAGTATTTTATGGTATGCCACAGTGATATAGCACCTTTCTTACAAAATTGATATAAAAAAATATAACTTTACTGGCTGACTGACTAGCTCTGGGCTTTGATGTCTTTGCTCAAAATTGTTCGCAGCAAATTGAATTGTCCCAATTATTTACAACAGGTCTATTATAGTCCCTTATCATACTTGGCTCAATCACCATGTGATTAATATTTTCAACATTTTATTCAAAAAAATTTGGATAAGTTTTCACATTACATTTATATATGCCAACTGACAACAATCATAACATCAAGAAAAAAAGCAAAGAATTAACCCTTAATAAACTAGAGTTTCAATTTTTATACCAATCTTTTAGACCGAATGTTCACATCATCATCATCACAGCTCATGTACGTCCCCACCAAGGGGCTCAAGCCTACCCTTTTTTTTTTATTTTTTTTTGTGTTAGGAAAATGCGTTACGCATACCCCGGCTCGGGAAAACCGCGGGGTTATGTCGGACTCTCCGCGCGCTTGGGGGCCGAAGGCCAGCCAAGTGCGCGGCCTACCGAGTAAAAACCTAACAATGCCCCTCACTGACGCCTTGCCGCGAGAGCTTCGATCGTCGGCGGGTCCTCCCCCCATAAGATGAGGGGGGGGACACGCCAAGGGGAGCTGCACCGCAGCGTGACAAGGTCATGGGAACTCGTGAGAATACTTCCACGAGGCTTGAGCCTACCCTATGTTAGGGCGATTAGGCCTTAGTCAACCACGCTGGCCCATTGCGGGTTGGTTGGAACGAAAAACACATTGGTACACGGTGGGGATCAGGAGACCTATTTTTGAATTACGGATTCGATTTCGAAAGTCACCGCTGACTATTTAGTCAGCGGTGACGGATTCCTAAACATCCAATTTTTGAAAGAGCTGCCAACATAGATAAAGTACACACATAAATGTAATATGTGCTACATTCATATCATTAGTAGAAATTTCGCTATGAAGAATGGCACAATAAAACTGTATGATAAAACTTCGTCGTGGACGTTACATCTTATATTTCACATTTGAAACATACACTATGATTCTTGTGTAGATTACAGATGTATTTCGGACCTCGGGTAACTAAATGTAATAAACAAATGGAAGTACATTTTATTTAGTTTTTTGATTTTCATAATAATTATGAAAAAAAAAACAAATTATGAGGACCGAATCGAAAAAGTTACGTTCTTGTCTACCGCACTTCTTGACAACATGCAAGTGCTTAAATTATCTGTCACCGAACTTTCTCCTCAATCTAAAGCGACCAAACACTTGTTCCTCGAAAGATGCCGTGTACCCAATCTACGATTTTCGAGTACAATGGAAACAGATCGCGCAACACGCTGCTCGCCTGAAAAAGTACATCACAATTCTGAGCCACCCTTAATATACCTACTCACGGCCAAATTGCCACCTTAAGCAACGGCGTTACGGTCTATTTTATGCGGCAACAATGCTTGTTTGATCGAATAAAACATTTTAAAAGGCGCACTGAAGAGTGAACTCAATTACGTCGCGTTAAAGTAAAAATTGGTTTGTTCACGCTCGGTATTTCGAGGTGTAATTTCCGCATACGTTGTTTTTAGGAATTTGAATTTTGCGTAAAGATGATAGAGTTGAATTTTACTTGTCACCTGCAAGTCTCTTTTGTCATAGAACATTTCTTACGAGAGATTTTGCGAATATAATCACAAGATGTTATTTCCAAGTTACGCTTAGAATTAGGTGGAGCTGCCATGTTTTACTGAAATATTTTTTCAACATATTACTTATATTCTGAATACCTAACAGCTAAGAATAGACACGATGTTCCTTTCTTTCTGTCACAAACAAAAGTTGTATAACTGTTTCTAAAATAATTTATGTCGTGTAGAGGTAATATTTGTATGTTTAAACAAAACTAGAAGATCAATAATGATTAAATTTGGTATAAAAATTGTGTGAGACTCGCGGTGAACAAAGATTAGTGATATTGTTTTGGTAACATTGGATATAGAGCCTGCAAACCCGCGGAAGAAAAACTACGTTAACCAGAAAAAATACGAATTTCTTCTCTGTTCTTCCAGCTATTATTTTGGTTCCTTAGTTATTCTTAATCTAATAATAATTTATATTTTTTTTTACTCTCACACCAAAGCACTGTAAGGCTTGTGTTATGGAATCTAGGGTAACGAATACCCATACAAATATTAATCATACATAAATTAATTATTTCATAGAAATATATCGCACTAATAATACAATAGTGTATCAACTCCAAATCGAACATTTTTCAGAATCAACAAAAAACTTATTACTCACTTCATGTAATAGTTGCAAATTGAATAACTGTCACATAAGTTTTTTAATCACGCGTCAGGAATCAAAGGAGATGTCCCATATTGGTTTATAGTAACTAACTCGGGTAAATTTGATATATTTGGATAGAAGGCTCTAAAAGAAAGTAATCGCCGTAAGTCATGTTATTTTCAAGACCCCCGATTTTTAATAATTCGTATTCTAGTATAATAAAAAATGAAATATCTTTAAAGCAATAATTAGACATTGCTTAAAAAAAATTATCAACAAGCCTTTTAAAAATCTAAATACATACATAATTGCTTTAATGAACCGAATATTTCTAATTTTGAGAAGTTTTTAACTAACAAAATATAGGGACTGCTATGTTACTTAATGTATGTTATCTAGAGCCAGAAAAAAATATTAATAAAAAATCAACTGACAAGTCAGACACCTGCTGTCAATGTCATAGTTTTGATTTTATGATTATGATCAGACCAGCAATAGTATATTAATCTGTGACATAGAGTAAGATACCGGTAGTTACAGATTAATAAAAACATCATTAAGGTGTTGCCATATGAAATATTTCTTATAAACATGTTTTATTTATTTAAAAATAATTGGGGGTGGTAAAAATATTTCTTTTATTTGTTTCATACTTCATATTTTTTCGGCTTTCAATTTAATGTAGTTTGGTGTTTGTTAGTTAACGCTGATCACAAAAAACCAACCTCCTTGTAATAAGAGGACATCTCTTTTGAGTGTGTTTATAGTATTATGTCAAGTACGACGTTTTGAGTTGATACACTATTGTATTATTAGTGCGATATATTAACAGCTAAAACACAAATGTTCGTATTTATCTCTCACAAACATCTGCTCCCACCGGGACTCGAAACCAGGGACCTCAGAAATACCTTGAATCTACACTCGGCCATAAAAGTCGTCAAGCAACGGTTGCTCAGAGAATAAACGGCGATCACCAATTACAGATAACATGGATTAAAGATAACAGATGAATAAATTTGATAAAAATGCAAACAAATCATTCGCCTCAGGCGAAATTAGAACCCGCGCCTTCAATATGTCATGCTGGAGCATTACCGTTCGGCCGAGCGCAGTACATCCATTATTCTCTGCTAACAAACTTTATGTTTTGCTAATAACTACGTGCCACGCAACCTAGAAATCGTTTTTATTTATAAATAAATATTTATTTTACTTACACCAATTAGCCTGGCCCAAAGTAAACTCTGTAAGGCGTGTGTTATGGGATCTAGGGTAACGGATAGACATACATATATTAGAAATATATAAATAAATTTGGTAGAAATATATTATAACAACCATGACTAAGGTTCAAATGCTGGCATTCGTCACGCAAACATTTGCCCCCACTGGGACTCGAACCCGGGACCTCAAAGAAGGCGACTCCTTGAAGCCGGTATACCAAGTACTCGACTACGGAGGTCGTCAATGTGTGTGTCAAAATGTGCGTTAGTGACTTTACATTTATTTAAAAATACTGCATTACTTTTTTCAAACATTTATTAAGGATTTTTAATATAATTTGCAGTATCGCTAACACAGGTAAGAAAGATTTTAAATTTGTTCGAATATTTTATATAATTTGAATATGCAGCCCAACCGACATCACATAGAACCTCAGATTTTTTATTTCATGAACACACATGTTTCATTTATAAAATTTGGGAAATACCCATTTTTCACTGACCTCAAAACAAAGAAGCACCTTCCAATATAATAGAAATATAATATGACTAGAAATTGGGCGCCACCGCCAGGCAGCGCTGAGTTTCGCTCGTTAGCAAGTTAAATTGCCTTCACTCCAAGCTTCCAATTAACATATCCTCTGTGGCGTGATAAAATGGCTGATTTCATATTTATTTGCATGTCTTTACCTAAACAACTGGCGTGGGAATAGTGTGGATGACAGAAGAGTTACGAAGGTTTACTTAATTCTTCTAATCGCAACGGATTGCGGGTTCGATTCCCCCGCGGGACATATATTTTGGATGATCTACAAAAATTTGTTCCGGGCTGAGTGTATGTGCATATGAGGTTTCTATGTTTGTGACTGCACCTACGACACAGGATAAAAAACAAACTGTGTGCGCGACGTTTTTAAAAAAATGTATTTTAGTATTCAACTAAAACATTAATATTTAATTTTTTTAAACATTTTGTATATAAAAAAAAATCATATGTAATACAAATAATAGTTATCAATGTCTTATACAGGTTGTTCCATGTTACCTGTACCAGCGAAGGTTAGGGGTCACTGGTGCCTATTGATTGGACCTCCCCGCATTAACTTTTATGGAGTATAAACAAGTGGTTTCATTAATTCTTTTATTCTTTTTAGATTAAGGTTATGGCTATTTAAGTAAAACTTCTTGTGAGTGACGTTTTGTTTGAGATTATTTCCTAGTATTAATCTAAAAAAACTACTAATAGTAAACTAAATCCTAACTACTAATAGTTTAGTCACAAAATGTAAAGTTAAACATTCATTTACATTCGATTTGAAAAGAAAAAAATTATCAACAGACTGGATTTTTGGTAATTTTAAAAACATGGGTTCTTTAGCTCTCAAAAAAAAAAATATGTTTGTGACTGCACCCACGACACAGGATAATCATCCTAGTATCGGGCAAAAATAATAAGCACCCATTTATATAGGTATATTTTATGTGTATGTATTAACATCTGTTTTAATGTCCTTTGGTACATCTACCTCTTTGACTGACATAAGTCCGCTTTTGTAAACCCATACTTATATGTAAGCTGAGATAGATAAAAATAAGTAAAAATACTCTGTGGTAACGTTGGTAGTTAAACAAATAGCTGAGAATAGTAAGTACAATAGTAAGTAAGTAAAGTTAAGAAATAATTTAGACTTAAGAGAAACCTGCCATACTCGTAATGCGTTGTGCGAACAAGCCCGCACGCAAAATTGGTATAGTAAGTATGCCATATTTAGTTCTAGAAAAAAAAATTATGTTAAATTTTGTAACATGCCAGGATTGGGGATTTTTTTTTTTGCCACATATTCTTCGAAAAAAAGATTCATTTCTTACTTATTCTGAAAAGTTCCCAATGTTAAGTTCGCTTAAGTTACATGGTGTTGTAGCTTAAGCGAAGAAGTGTCATTGCTTTTGCTGCAGATATTTCAATTACTACGAATCATTATTTTGTTAATCTTATTTTAGTATTCATAGAACGAAAATTTTAATGTTTACAAAACTGGTATAACATACCACCTCATAATTAAAATTAAAATATGTAAGCTACAGAAAACACAAATTAATATTATTATAATGATTTTCTGTATACTTTGTGGTGGCGAATAGTTGCGTTTCATGTTATAGAATAGATAAATGGTTATAATTTTGGCCTGCAGACACACACACAAGAATAATTATTAAATCGAAGAACATAAAAATATTAACAATTATACGATAGGAACTGAGAACCAGACCCGTCCGCTATGCAGAATAATTGATATTCACGAGTGCTGTAGTAGCACAAAAAGGTCCATAGCTCAGCGTCAATATTAAAACAAAAGCAGAATTCGCAGATTTTCAGCTACAGCTGGGGCCGTCACCTTGATACTCAGCTGACGTGCTTTACAAACATATATGTGCCATACGATCTATATATGTATACATGTACCTAATAATAAAAAAATGTCATTGCTTAATTTAGTAATACGATATCACATTAAATCAACTTTATGCTATTACCACTTATATATAATATAATAATCCCCGAAGCGAGGACGAAAGCGAACTGAATTAAACCCGAAGCCATCGCGCGCCGTCCGCTGATGATGATGATGATGATGATGATGATGATGATGACACTCAACAATAATGTGGCTTTCTATTGGTGAAAGAATTTTTAAAATCTATGATGATGATGATGATGATGATGATGACACTCCGCAATAATGTGGCTTTCTATTGGTGAAAGAATTTTTAAAATCGGTTCAGTAGATCCCGAGATTACCCCTTACAATTTACAAACACACAAACTTTACTTCTTTATAATATTAGTATAGATTATAGTTTACAGTTATCGTTTGCTTAAATCTTATTAGTAATATATGCAACAAATATGTGCACCTCGAATCTATTATTATAAGGCGTTAAAAAGAGTTATTTTGTAGGTAATAATTAAAATACAAACAATCGATACTTTAAGCGGTGGCTGTAAGGGTGGTGGCGGGTAGAGCGTCCTCAATTTTTCTCTTTGTTGCCAAACTCTATTTAAAATTATTTACTGGAAAACTCACGCACTTCTGCAATGTATGCTGCGGTGAAAGAAAATGTCGTGAGGCAATCTGCGTACAGTTGCAAAGAAACTCAATGGCGTGTAATCAGCGAATCCGGACCGAGCCAGCGTGGACTAGTTACCCGAAGACCGAATATAAGCGGTGAATATGATAAAGAATCAGATCGGCCTTAACACTCGGGTTGGATTAGATTTTTTAGTGATTGCGACTTTTCATTTCCTATAAAAAGTTAAGTAAAGTTTAAGTTCCTATAAATTTATATTTCAAATGCTTTTTGTTCTTCCGTCTACAAGAACAACAGTTGAACAATGCGATTGCAATTGAAAAGGGTTGGATAATTAATAATCTGTGGCCGATTTGTGACACTTAACACGATTTATTGAAAACGCGGCGTCAGGTCTCGCCCGTATTGATTTTTTACATTTTCGTTTTTGCATCTAACAAGAAATTCTCAATATTGATTAGGTGTCTGGAAATAGTTCTCAAATAGCGGCAATAAGCTTGTGCTCTACAAAAAAATAACAAAGTGAGGGTGTTTATTCGAGGAGTGACTGACCTTTCGGGGAGAACAGGCGTTGTGATATTATAAAGATTGTATAACACATAATACTTCTCAAGAATCGACTAATAAATTATAGTACTGAAATAAGTTAATTAAATTGTACTGTTATATGCAACAACGTTGCGACAGTACTAGTGTCGTCTATTTCATATAAGGAAGAGTTCTTTATATGAAACCGATTTCATGTAAAGAAAGAGTTATTTATATGAAACGGATTTCATATAAATAAAAGAGTTGTTTTTATATGAAATCGGAAATAAGTGTATTATAAAGTTTTAAACAATTGCCTGTAGTATGTTAAAAAACTATATTGAAAATGTTACTAGCAGCAGATTGCGCATGTATTACCATGAACATATTTATTTTCCGTAAAATGTAATGTAAGACAAATCGTCAGTAGAACAGCGGTTTTATAGCGCTCGTAATACGCTTAAATGTATGATTTCAGACGACGCCATCGGCAACATTGAAAAGTCGCGTGACTAGTATCTAAATGTTTTAAAAGCGCTAAGCTGATAGTGGAAGTACCCGCGGAGTGTTGTGTAACTGTGTGCCCTGTGTACTCAATTTTCAATGGGCCCGCTCATGAATGAATTGTATTTTCGGCAGGCGGAGCAAGAGGCTACCTGACACTATTTATTGTACGATCGCAGCCTAAACAGTTCGGCGCTCCAGTAAACCAGAGGCGAAGCCGCCGGCACACTTCGATATGCCTCCGCAGCACACTCGTAATGAGCGGAGCTATTCGCGGCGCGGCCGGGCTTTGTTCGCGCGAGATACGGAACACGGAACCTAGTTACGAGCCCGGCCAGCATCGATCCTGCCTGGGTGTATCTGGTTTTTTCGGACACTATACCAGCGAGGGTGAACGAACCGCGTTATGTAAGGGCGGTCGATAGGGCGGCACATGCGCCCCTGCCGGCCACGACCCTCGCATTACCGCTCGCGCGCGCACCCGAAGCGGACGTGCCGTGTTTTATTTTACCGCGTTTTTCGTTTCCCTTTCGTTCTTTCCGTTTATGATTTGAGCCGCCATCATGTCAAAGGGTGACAGCGAACAACAAAACGGCTCAGGCGAGGAGTCGAAGACCAACCTGATCATAAACTACCTGCCACAGAGCATGACCCAGGAGGAAATCCGCAGCCTGTTTTCGAGCATCGGTGAGGTGGAATCTTGCAAACTGATACGCAATAAGGGAGCCGCGTTCCCTGATGCTCTCAATCACGCGCTCCACGGTGGCGGCCAAAGCCTTGGCTACGCCTTCGTCAACTACCACCGACCTGAAGATGCAGAGAAGGCGATCGCTACGCTCAACGGGCTTCGGCTGCAGAACAAAACTATTAAGGTGTCCTATGCGCGGCCCAGCAGCGAGGCCATCAAGGGCGCCAACCTGTACGTGTCTGGCCTCCCCAAGACTATGTCCCAAGCTGAGCTAGAACGCCTGTTCAGCCCCTACGGCCGCATCATCACCTCGCGCATCCTCTGCGAAAACTCCGGCGGACGCGCTTTCAACGGCTCTGAACAGGGCATGTCTAAGGGCGTGGGCTTCATCCGGTTCGACCAGCGTGTTGAGGCAGAACGTGCCATTCAGGAGCTCAACGGCACCGTGCCCAAGGGTGCCTCAGAACCCATCACAGTGAAGTTCGCCAACAACCCGAGCAATAACGGCAAAGCACTAGCGCCGCTGGCCGCATACCTGCCGGCTGCACTGCGCTTCCCCGCGCCGCTCGGCCGCTTCAGCTCCGGAAAGTCGCTGCTGGCCATCAACAAAGGCCTCCAGCGCTACAGCCCGCTGGCCGGTGAGCTGCTGGGCGGCGTGCTACCGGGCGCCGTCGGCTCCGAATGGTGCATATTCGTGTACAACCTGGCGCCCGAGACCGAGGAGAACGTGCTGTGGCAGCTTTTCGGACCCTTCGGTGCCGTTCAGAGCGTTAAGGTCATCCGCGACCTGCAGACCAACAAGTGCAAGGGCTACGGCTTCATCACCATGACCAACTACGACGAGGCCGTGGTGGCCATCCAGTCGCTGAACGGGTACACGCTCGGAAACCGCGTGCTGCAGGTCAGCTTCAAGACCAACAAGCTCAAGGCCATGTAAGGCGCCGGCCGCAGCCGCGCCGCTAGGACGGCACGGCAGGCGCACCCATACATGTCCCGCAGCCCGCTCCGCCGCCGCTCGCCCAGGACCCGACGCCGCACCCGTGTCTTCCGGCCGTCAGACGGTCGCCCCTCCGCTATGGCGGTGGTCCGAACGTTTCGTACCTTTAATTTGTAACTAGCGAATGTATTCGTCTCGCTCTTTGGTGCGGCGGACCATTGTTCAGCGCGACCGTCTCTCCTGAAATTGGTATGTATATGTTTGTATATAGCGCGCGGTGTATAGCCGCGCTCGAAATTGGGTTAAGTATGTTTCGGGAAAGCAAAATGGCGGAAAGGAGAGTCGGTCGACGCGCAGGCGCGCGCGCGCTGGATCAGCGGCCGCCCGAGCACGCAATAACAAGTAGAACGACTGAGGCATTAAATGCCCGCTCGCGCACTCACTGGAAAGACGTAAGAACCATACATATTGCTAATAGTCAATAACAAAATAATGATATTAAACTTCGCTTATGAACGGTTGTGGTTATCGAAAAATAGTTTTCGAATATAATAAATAATATTAGCAATAATAACCTAATGCTACGTTCCAGTCTCCGCATGGGCGCGCCGTGTTAGTGTTTTTGCAGACGCGGCGGGCGCGGTTGGATCGAACCAAAGTTTGCCAAATGTACGCTGGTCTCCGCTCAGAGCCGCTCGCAGGGGCCACCCCGAGCACTTAATCGAAGTAAAATAGTGTTATATTGTTAAAGGTTGGAAGATATATATTATCTATACGTATATTTTAATCATATATTAAACTAATTAAGTATGAAAACTAATCAAAAACTGTGATAGGTTTTGATAAAATTTTAGAGAAAAAAGGTGTAAACGTAAAGTTCTGTTGCAAGTGCAGACTCGGCGTCGGCAGTCGGCACCTCCCGTCGTCTCTTGCAGTAGGTTAGGATTTTTTGGAGGAACGTTTTGTGGGAAGCGTAACTGGGTTCGGGTAGTTTACGCGCTACGGTCGGAGATGTAGCGCGGTGCGGCGGCCCGGGGTGAAAGGGGAAAATCGATTCAGCTGATCTGGGCACTCGCCCGGGCCGGGAACGTGGGACGATGGGGGTGGGTGAAAAGAGGCCAGGTGGAGATGGGGGAGGGTGGCGCCCGGGAGTCTGCCAGGCGGCGCGCCCTCCCGCTCGCACGTCCGCGCCAGAAAGAGCAGCACTCAGCAGGCGTACGCCTAGGTGTGGGGGAGAGTCCGTTCGCGGGGCAATGGTGCATACCCTAGTCTAACGATATCGTTGCAAAATAATTGATTCGATGTCAGAGCATACGATCGGTACCTGCTATATGATAATGTATGGATGCGACCTGCGTCTATTCGTAGGCTTTAATTGTCGTAGTCTAAATGGAATTTGTAAATAGAAACGAGACGCGGCGACGAGGAGCACGCCTCGCCGGCAGCGCACGCCGCACCGTCACAGCATTGAGCTCGACCTGACAAAGACCTATAACGAACATCGAACTTGAATAGATTTAATATCGTGCCGTCCTAACGACCCTACGATTTTTGTAAAAAAAATATATACTAAATATATGTAAAATTACAGTTTTGTAACATTTCAGATATTAACTAGGTACTCATTACTTACAAAAGATGGAGATTTAAAATTTACAAGTATTTATATATTTATTATAAATGTAAAACGTGCAATAAAATAGCCAATAATTTAATGAAAATATAATAATGGAATGTCTAGGGGAGGGGGTGTTGGTGGAGGCGCCGCGAGGCTGCCCCCCTATTTACAATTTATTGTAAACTAATTGTTTATCCTGACTGGTGCGCGATGCGCGAGTGGACACGCATCAATTGATTTAATATTTTTCAGATATCGCTTAATTTTCGTCAGCTTAGGATTGCTCGTCATTCCATTTTAGTCTTAACACTTTTTATTATTAGGTAAACTATTTAATTTAGACAAAATTGTGAGTTACGTCTAGTTTCCGAGCACGACTCAGTCGTCGGGCGTCGCGAGCCGCGAGGCTGGGTGGCGCCGCGTAACTGCATTTGATGTTGTATTGGGTTCACATTAGTGGTAACGTCACTATATTGCGTAGAGGCGGCTGCGGCCGGCAGAGCGGCAGACGACGCAGACCGCGGGAGCACAACGTTTGCTGGCGTACTTATAATTATCGTACTAATGTAGTCAGTCCTAGGTTAGTCGTCGTTGTGTTTCGTGTTATGATAATTTGAGTCAGCGTAGAGGCAACTATTCTAGTCGGGCCGCGCGCGGTTTCAATATTAAATATTTCGGAATAGTTGTGGGCGGTAATGTTGACGCGCTGACATTATCTGTTCGTAGACATACTGTCATTAATTTAGTGTACGTGCAATTTATTGTATATCTTATGTATAATTAAATTAGGCGTGATATTGTCTAACTTATTTACTAATATAATTTAATATTCCATGTTCGACGTTTGTGGGTGACTAAATTGATTTATTTATTAGGGAAATGTATGTTGGGCATCGATCGGGCACGCGGTCGCGTGCACCACGATGGGTGTGCTATCCAAAATTTATTAACTTAATTTACAACTGAATTTGGTATTCGTTGAAATTTATAGCTGATTTCGGAGTTATCGGGTTATCTCTCATTTGGATCGAAACATAAAACACCAAAGTATTTAACTGAGAAATCATCGACTATTTAGATAATAATTATAGTGAGTGAAGGAAATAAGCAAAATATTTTGGAGAGAGTTTGTTGGATATGGTCGGATAAGTAAGCTAGTGTCACTCTCGTTATTAATAGAATGTTTTGCGCACTCCCCACATATTTTGCTAATAATAATAATAAAAAAATAATAATGATAAATTTAATAATAGTGCTCAATAGCGTAGATACGTTAGTGTACGATACGGGAGAAGCAATAATAATTATATAATGGAAGTTTTAAACCACTATCGAACGATACGTTACAATTAACTTAATATTTTTATATGTATTTTGATATACTATAAATCATATCTAAATAGTTGTAAGCGGTCGCCGCCAAAACGTTCTACTAATAACATTTCTCCCAAGGCGCTAATAACGTGTACTTATGAATTCCAATAGACTTGTAAAATGAGTTACTGATGCTTCCTTCGCTGCGGTGCGCTAATCGCACGCCGCGTATCAATACTCAAATTCAAACTTGTGTAGACTTTTTCGAGTTATTAGAGCCTTGAAACGTCGCAATAAGATCTACAATACTATGTTGCATAGGGTTGTGGGTAATGGTGTCGTATTATGAACGAACCCCAGTAAGTGACAAGGGATTAACAGACCTATTATCAGTAACAATAACGGCTACTTTTTGATCGGTGTTTTGATGCATTTTTTAGAAATTTAAAGATAATATTATAAAAAATAAAAAGTAATTAATTGGCATCACAGAAACAATACTCTAAATACGCATAGGCTAATTGACATTGAGGCTGTGAGATTAGCAAAAATAAATAAAAGTACATGTGACGGTTCATCTTAATTAATTAATAACGGTAAAATGTTTAAGCGCAATCGCAAGGCAAAGAAATATTTGGACAGACGCAGAAGCAATAATATGACAACTGCCGGGCGGGCGAGCAACAAAGCTGCCGCGCGTCGGGCCGCGACTACACTGTCGGCACGAACGGTCGACATTTCTTTGTCCTGCGCCGGCATCGTCTAACCATGCGTACAAATGGCTAATGTCCCATATTAATAAGTAAATCAATTGACAATTCCGATGTAAACGCGTGAACTGTTCATTGACTGTCCATAAATGAATACGGTGATAATAAAATTAATAGTGCGGTATCGGTTGGGAAACGCTAGTGGCTTTCCTGAGCAGTCGCGTATAAGCGTAGATGACATGAGTATGGTGCATTGGTGATAGGAATGGCCTAAGGCTCGGCCACGGGCACAAACACAAAGCGCGGCCGAGGCGTACGCGATTCCGATAGTTAAGACACAAATTGAAAAAATGAAATCTTCCATAGGAAATAAAATACGTAAGTTATTCGTTCTATGCGTAAAAATATTTCAAACCTTGATTCTGTGCCATCCAGTGACGTGCTGCTGCACTAGACACCGGCGAATTCTAGTCAAAATGCTCAATAAATCGCCTCTAATGCCTCAGCATGTCACTTCCCTTCGCTAGCCCTCGACAGACCGTCGTCTGTTGGTTGAAATATTTTTCACGCAGTAGGATACTCGAGACATCGACTAAATGTGTTACTATTACTTCATACGTCAAAGTCTATTTTAAATAACTCGCGAGTACATAGCACAACGCCTTCGTTCCAGCCCTGCGGTGGCTATATTGTTATAAAATTGTTATAAACTTGCAATAATCTGCATTGCTCATTGCGTACTTCCGTATTTTGGATCTGTTTGTCTTATTAGAGGTAGCTTTAGACGTATTTCTCTGATGGTTTTATAAAGTATAGCCGGGGGCAGCGGCAAACTTTCCCTAACCGCATGTCATAATTGTCGTCACTATGGGGGAAAACTTATTGTGCTCGACCACATCCGCGCGCCGCTGCGCGGTCGTTGCATGGTCCCTCAGACTCCGACAACCCTCCCAGCACCGTACGTTTTCTCCCTGATCCGTTATAGACAGTGAAAAACTGACCCAGAGCAAAAGCAATAATTAAATTGAATTTATTATTAATAATAATGATAAAAATGACCAAACGGTAGGCGCAGCGATCGCGTCAATGTTTGTGACGTCGGATAAATGGCAGGTTGCAATAAATGTGTAAATAACCACCACCAATACCGGCATCGGCGACATTCAGCTTCGGCTGAGCGAATTATCGATGAATTAATTACCACTAGTTTCGAATTTAAAGTAATTATTAATATCGTGTAATATCAATTTCACTGTCTATTTATTAGTGTTCATTTTCGGTGTTGATTCCTCTTGAACTGCATTAACGGTTTGTTCCCATTTCGTCGAGGCTTTCGAGGAATCTCGTGAAAATTTAAAATGTCACACGTCGGACGTACCGTCACAAGAAAGGCCTAAAATTAATGATAATGTAAAATTAAATGTATAATAAAATAATAAAACACGCGATGGGAACGAACCTGACCCTGCAGCGTAGCATGTGATAACCTAGCGCATACACGTAGTCAATGTTCATAATAATCACATTAATTCGAAGATCAGGGAAAGTATAAATTCATTGAAACTTTTCATAGTCTTTACGTACATTTTATAAACGAATGATGAAATCACCCAGACTTCCAACTGACTTGAGTGTAAGGATAGTAATAATTAGACAAAGTGCATCGTAAGATAAATAAGAATCTCAAAAAAGTATTGAATAAGTATTTTACCAACTTCAGACTTGAGGTGTACTAGACAATGAAAACAATGATATTTATAATTGAAATGAGATTACGAATGAAATGAGTCAGCGACATTCCTTTTTGTGCAAGCTGACTTCACTTTGATACAAATACGTATTTTATAAAACTTATAGAAAAATCTAAAAAAAAATGTAACTATAACTAAGCTCTTCCGGTATATTGAATAATCAGTGTTAAACTTATTTCTTTGTGTCTTTTTATGATTATTCTAAAATTAAGAGGTAGATGTCTGTGTTGATCGTATTATCCGATTTAGTTAATATTCGTACCTAAGATTAGGTATCTCTATATACTTATTGTGACGGTTTAAATATTACCTCTACTTCATTATAGCTTTTGTGAGAATGTTTATTTGCACAAGAAATAGTAGTGGTTTTAAGGGTGCTGCACTAAAACTGTGCGGCGGCTGATGGTGAACACCGGCGCGCTCCGGCGCAACATTCACAAAATGGCGGACTTGGCTTGCACAGTTTTAGTAGCACTCGTAAATTTAAATGTTGTTTCCAATAATTTGTAAGATCGTTTAAGATTAAATGTGAGCTTTTCCAAGCAAAGGCATCGTGCGCCATCTAAACGGCAGCTGTGTTGGAAAACCTCACATGCCCGTCTTTCTTTGAAAAACGGAATAGAAATTTTTAAAATACTAATTCCTATTGTAAGCATACTATTCAAATATTTACATCCGTAGTCGGTACTTGGCTGTTTTGTGTAATTTATTAATTAATATTTTCTCGTAATTTATGTGTCTATAAATTATTAATTTATTGGAATTTAATTGTAATGAAAAAAAATTGAAAAATTGTCACATTCTCTTTCACTTTATACAATAGTTTTTACAATATGATATTTAATATCCTCAATGGTTGTAACTATACATTTCTTGTTCTAAATATATAAAAACCCGAATTACGTCTTTTTATTTATAACCTTTTTCATGAACCCCATTATTGAAGCACTACCTAACCTGTTCCTCATCATCATCAGCTCATCTAGGTAACCACTGGAGGGCAGATTACCCTAAGTTAGATGGTTGGGCCTTACTCATCCCTCTGGCCCGATGTGTGAGTCGACTAAACATAGCTTTGTTCGTGTCCTTGCGATGTTTTCCTTCATTGTTGTGGGTTAAGAAAAATTGCCAATCAATAAGTCTTTTAGTGTGTTTTTAAATTTATACAAAGGCTACGCAATAACACTTTGTGAAAGCATAAAAATACATATAGTTTCCTCAAGAATTAGTTGATAGTTTTATGGAACCTGTACATTGGTACAATAAGTTTATTTTTCTTGTTCAGTAAATGACTAGGCTTATAGAATGAATGATGTGTGGTTCTATATACAAAAATTTAATTATTATATTACATAACAAGGTAGTTCCTCCGCCAACAGGGCAAGGAGATCTACCTACTCGTCTCAAAGTACTTCGTCGTTTTTTAAGCTCTTAAACTTCGGATTATACCTGATGAACAGAATTCTCTAGATACGTTGCCAATACCAAATTTGTCAAATATATAAACTTTTAATGACATAGCTCAATTTTATTAATATTTACAAACTCCTGATTTCGTCAATGACTCGCAATTATCATCAACATTCCTAGAATATTTCATAACGCATAGAATTTTACTCCCTCACAATTGGTGTTCTTTATTATTAAATTATATTAATAAATATTCTTATATTAAATAATTATAGTAACTAAAGATTTTAAGCTTTATTAATTTAACATTATGCCTGTCACATAGGTTAATATAAATATCTATGCTTTTTGATACTCCTTGGACTATGTCATCGTTGTACGATCGTGTTTTAATTAAATACAATATAACACTTACTAAAATGGAGTAATTATTACATTGACATACCTATATATCGATGAATTATTAAAACAAGGTGTCAGAAGTATAAGAAGACGATTATTTCTCGTTATAATGATTTTTTGTCCGATTATGCTATGGTGATGCTCGATATGGGTTTGAATAAGTTGTGCTTATATTATCATAAATATTTAATTGTATTCTTAATATTTGTATTTTCTATTATGTGTGTGTTTGTTTACATTGTTATTGTTTTATGAAATAATGAGTTATGCCATTTCTAAGTTGTCATTTAAATTGTCTATTATCTTGAAGGGGAAGATGTCACATAGGTTAATATAAATATCTATGCTTTTTGATACTCCTTGGACTATTGCATCGTTGTACGATCGTGTTTTAATTAATACAATATAATACTTACTAAAATGGAGTTATTATTAAAACAATACCCACAAAGTTAACTTATTTTTTTAAAATATTTTTAGTAAATTAATCCTAAGCAACATAGAGATATAAAATATTAAACTTATTTATATTAAAAAAGAAAGTCCAATCAATCTTGGAATGTACTCATATGAGAATCTAAGCAACTTGCAAAAATATTATAAATTAAAAACATAATCAAATTGCATGTAAAATATTAAGAGAAGATAAGAGTCGCACTGTCAAAAAGTTACTTCTTATGTAGAGCCACGCTTTTAACTCTACACGGCCACCTCCGCAAGAGTCAAGCCACCAGCCATATAGGTAGTATATTAGCCGAATGCGCTGGGCCAATGAGTGAAGCAGTACTTGGTTATATGTCGCTAGTTGACGCCAACGTTAGAAATAAAATATAATAAATATTTCTTTCACTCACACCAATCAACCTAGCCCAAGGTGTAAGGCTTGTGTTTGGGATCTAGGCTAACAGACATACAAATAATAAGCATACCTACTTATAAAAACAAATTGCTGTTCGTTAGTCTAGCTAAAACTCGAGAACGGCTGGACCGGTTTGGCCTAATTTTGATCTTGAATTATTCGTGGAGTTACAGAACAGGTTTAAAAGGTGAATAAATATGAAAATGCACTGTATTAAATAAAAACAACAATTTTGATCAACAAACCTGGTTCACTTGAAATAAACTTTCTTTTGTTTTGGGGATTACGTTACGAATAAAAAGTTTAGGTCTTTTATTTATCGATTGAGGTAGTACGAAATCTACGTAGTACAGCTAGTAAATAGTTTTTAGACATAACAGACATCTATCCACACATCTATCAACACCTTTTTATTTTCCCTGAGAAAAATGCATTCCTAAATTGCATACCCCGGCTGCGGCGAGCCGGCGGTTATGTGGGGCTCTCCTCCCCAGAAGGGGAAGGCCTACCCACTAAATTTCTTAGGGATGGCCTTCCTCAGGCATGTAGGGAGCCCCCGGAAACGCCAAGCAACATCCGGGAACCCCCAGCCTCCGCTCCCCTGCAGATACAGGGGAGCCCTCCTTGGGGGAGGCTACACTACCTCCCCCGATCTCCTCCACCGATGAGGCCCCCAGGCCACGGGAGGGGCGAGGTCCCTCCCAGGTTGCCGGCGGGCGCGAGGATGTTGCGCCTGCGGATACGGCGACCCGCGCGGCGCCGCAGCTGATTTGCTACCGAGCCCGGCGCCGCCTCCTTCGAGCGGGATCGGCCATCTCCCGACCCCGCTCGGCGGCCTCCTTCTGGACCTTAGCCCAATAAAACCCAACCTAATATTCTTCCAAAACTACAATAATGTTTTCTATGATTCGCATAAGCAGACGTAGTGTAAATATACCTTACAAGAAATTAACGTAGTAGCGAAAAGTAGTACCACTAGTTTATCCTAGTTACCACTAGTTATAGAACAACAAAGAGGCAATTTACAGGCGTGCTCTTAAGGACATTTAGGATATCTTTGGTTACACTGTGATTAGATAGATCTGTGAACGATCAAAAGTAAACATACAGGAAGAAATGTGTTATAAGACCAAACAGAAACCGTGCGTATTTTTTGGAGAGCGGGCGCTTTAGTACAAACCGATAAAGTCTCAGGCCTTCTGCCCGACCAAAGGCTGTAGGTAGTATTTAGTTGGTAGGCTAGCCTTCTACCAGAGTCCAACACAACCACCCGCCGTAGACCGGGCGTGGGTGGTATCCGGTTTAAGGTCGTCCGAGCACCAAAGGGTTATTAAAACAACTGCAACAGTACCTAGCGCATCCCATATGAGGGTTTACTACCATCCCCGTGGGAAAGAAAAGTACGTATTTTGAAACTATTAACATTAGTGCACACATTAGTGATACATTTATTAACTAACTAATGAATTAAATTAAACCTACGATTTACTAAATGAATACAGGATTTTTCCGACAGTCTTTGAGCGCGCATACCGAGATATTTTTAAAAATTACATAAAAATAAATAACATAAAAACAAAAAATAAGTTTCCGGCATGATGGAGAAATTTTAGCCCTCATCACACACTTCTAATTGGTATGCCAGATCCTTCCGGCAGAAAAAAGTGGTTTGCGTGATTTTTTTCTAAAAGCCAATAAAATTTACATTAAAAAAATTAATATCCGCGACGACGGTACAACATTTTATCAACTTTTTTATTATTTTTTGTCTTCTTAATTTCGCCATATCATATTTTATGTAGCCTTATATATTTTGTATATATTTGTATGTCACAAAGCTAAGATGAAAAGTAAAAGTACCCAGTAATTTCGCTTTATTTTACCCTTCAAACTGGACCACAGCAATGAGCCACTGGTATTTGGAACACTATACACTGGATACAATAATAATCTCTTAGGCATTGCATGAGTACTACACATTGAAACAAATTTTCGGTGCTATCTCATTAATTTAGTCAATCCGGCGTTTCTAAGGCCTTCCAGCTTTCGTGTACTCGGGACGATTGCATATGTTTGACGCCACAGATTCAATATTAACGTGTGTGTTATCACGACATAAATCCGAAAAGTTGTTACAAATCAATGAATAACTTTGAAAATGAATGAAATGAAATGACTATTAGATATAAACAAATGACTGCCGATTAAATAAAGAATAAATATACCTACTATAAATTATATTATCGGTGACCACGTGTTGATTTGGAATTACAAAAGGTAATCAATCATAACAAACATCATTGAATATGAACTATTGATTAATTTAATTTGACGTCAATATGTATGCCTAATTAAATCAACCTTGAATAAATAATTTATCCAGCCGATGCCAGCCAAGAAGAACTGTTTAATCGAACCTTTGAGGGCGGTCATAGTAGGGCGGCAACCTGCCACTGACGCCAAAAATAACTCTTTATAAATATTAAATAGATATCAAAGAATCAATAAGTTTTAAGGCTCTTGCTTTGAAGTGTTATATTATTTTCTTACTTTTAACATTTATATAGTCAGCAATACATCAAGATTTACATTTGCACTATGAAAATCGCTCCTATTACAAGCGACATAAGAGTTGACACTAAGTCAACATGTAACGTCTGGAGCATTGCCATCTTTATTAATAGGTATAGCAATAAAGTCAGTATTTGTTATTTTTTTACAAAAAAAAAATTACTGTTTCGTTCAACATACTCGGCAAATAATCGGAAATTTTGAGATATTCAGACAGCATGACAAAGATAGATGATTTTATTGATTGATAGGTCCACACTCGCACACGATCTCTGAAAAGAAAGCTACCAAACAAAAAAACATTATCAAATCAATTTATACTTGGCCGAGTAACTGCGTAACAAACATACAGTCGCATTGATAACCTCCTACTGTTTTGAAATTGGTTAAAATTAAAAGTTGCGTAAATCTAAACGACATTACAAAATTTGCAAGCTTCCCCTCCGTGTGTCATAAACACGTGACTCCTTGTCATGGCACGCAACCCCAGCCAATCTGAGGTGGGGTATGATCGGCCGTCACTGATTGATTGAGTCCTCAAAGACAATGCTCGCTATCGCAAAGTATCATGATCATTACAGCATCAGTACGCGACTCTGCGACCACTGTATGTTACCAAACAGCAATGGATGAATATTGAAGTGTTATTTAGAAATGGTCGTTTTATATTTTGAATTTGAGAAAAAGGGGGAAGGGCTGGTTTATTATAGACGGATATATGTGTCGGACATGTAATTATAGTACGCCAAGTAATAAGTACTAATGTTTGTAGTACTGAAGGGTTTTACAAATGTGGAATTTAATAGAACAGTTACTGTTTTATTCAAATAATTATTTAGTTTTTAGTCACGTAAATTAAAATTTCATAAATGTGCTGACCTGCTAATTGTTGTTGTTTTGTAGTGTATAAATACTTACTTTCTATATTTGTAGCACGTATCACATACTTACTATTCTTACATAGTTCTGTTGTAGTTACTGCAGCAGCCAGCAAGAGGCGTTGACCGACGAACATGTAAATCGGAACCGGGCCAACCACCAATATCAAGTTCTGCTCAATACTTGTATATCACTTTTGTATTAATTTAATTTAATAATGCGCGGATATTAAAACTAGGTATATTATTCGCGCGGATATTAATTCAATAAACTAGTTTTTATTTTGCAAATCAGTTACAAATTTAAATAAAACCTAAGTATGCTACCTCCATGGTTGCGATGTTGAGAAAATCGTTCCATTTTTTATTTAAGCGATATACGAGTATATGAGTTTACATACTAAATTATTCGGCCGCTAAAACACGCTGTGCGCATGTATTTGGCCGGTGCACCAATTTTGATTATTCTCAAAGAAGGTAGTCAAAATAATGCTCCAATTTCAGAGCATGTTTGAGAAAATCTGTTTTTTGTTCGGATGTATTTTTATTGTTTATACAATAACTGAACTTTGTACTGTGACATATAGCAAAAAATAAACTACAGTACAATTTAATAGTCAATGCAATGAATAAGTATCATAAATAAGGCAAAATCTTGAGCTGGGCGAAATTCTTTGGGTACTGCTAACTTGAAAGAGGGAAAATGCACTGCAATAACTTGAACTGTCAACGGCGGACATGACGGCGTTTTAATAATCAAAATTCTTTACGTGTAAAAGCAACAGTGGCCGCATTGCTGTGTTCTGGTATGAAGGGTGAGGTAGGAAGTAAAATTACTGTGTATTATTAAGTCAAGATACGTCTTATAAGGGCGCGTGATATAAGTATCACATGTCCTTATAAGACTCAACTGGAGACCTATTTTTGAATTACGAATGCGACTTCGAAATCACCGCTGACTAAATAGTCAGCGCTGACTTTGAGGTCACGGATTCCTAAACATCCAATTTTCGAAAGTCGATTGCAGAGCTGCCAACATAGATAAAGTACACACATAAATGTAAGAGTTCGGTTCCACGCAGAATGTACCGCTGCCGATTATTGCCGGCTTAACCATTATGGTTTATATATATATATATATGCTACATTCATATATATATATAGACAGAAAAATCAAACAAAACACAGATAACATTTCCACAAGTATGACTTGATTACGAGTGGGTGAGGGCACTCCTGTGACTAAGGTAGTCAGTGATATTCAAAAATAAGAATTATTCAAAATCGGTGATTATTAGTCACATCGGTGATTTCTAAGTCGCATTCGTAATTCAAAAATAGGTCTCCTGGTCCTTTATAAGGCGTACGCGGAGATATAGAGACAACGCGTAGATTTGAAATTTATAAATTTAATGAAAGTGTGCATGGAGTGCACCAACTGGGTCTAATCTCTATCTGCACCAAGAAAAATGCAGCAAAACACTATGCCCACTTAGATGCACAGAAACTATGATTATTAAATTTCATTTTATTATTATTATGACAATGTCGTTAGCTAAATCTCCGAGTCCCACATAAGCCACCGCGTTATGCGATTCCCTTATTTCTAAAGCCACTTCCACTTGCCCGTACTAATGATGCTCAAGTGCAATCCACAGTGTATCGTTTACCAGATAGTTACAACAGATTATCAGGTCACGTGGACCTCGACATATGTTTTCTTTCTCTCCAACAATTGCATTTTCGTAAGTTCAAGATACATGTTAAAAAGACGCTAATGAGTAAGAGCTATTACAAAGTCAATGAATATTTAAATGATGCCAATGCTTTGTGTTGATTTGAATACATTTACATTCTAAATTGTAAATATTTATTTTTTCATATAAATTGTAAACACATATGTGTGGTGTACATTGTAGGTATGATAACGACATAATTTATTGTAAATGTTGTTATTACTTTTGATTAAGCTGATAAGTTTCTTGCGCTCATTCTTCTTATCAGCTTAAAAATTTGTCCTGAATGGGTGGTAGGAAAAATAAATTTGGACGATTCAAAAGAGCTTCTAAAGAGCATATTTAAATAATTGATTTTGAATTTAGAAGAAGAATAACGGAGTTGTTAAGGGCGCCATGAAGTTTATTTTGTACTTTTTTTTCTTTTTTGGTTCGGATTCGTCATTTCATCATACATAATAATTAATCATCTGAATTGTTCTATGTTATTTTCCTTTTATGTTTTTTTTAATAGTGTGATATGTTTGACTGTGTATTTTGTGGTGTATGTTGTGGGTGCATTTACGGATTCGTAATATTTAAATGTAACAATTTAACAATTGCTGGTGGTCCTAATTACAATAACTAATATAAAATAAATAAAAATGTCGTGGTCAGTGTCGGGTCGGTATATTTAATGTTACCTTGGCTGACACCGACCTCAAAATAACAGCGATTGTGACTACATTATATCATCATAATTAGTGTTTACTTTTTAGTGTGTATTTATTTGTTTTGGAATAGGTTTGTTTTATTTTTAGTCAGCTTTTTTTATTGTTGCTTATATTTTTATTGTAGAGAATCTGAAATACTTTTACTCGGCGTGATACTGAGTCACATCAAATCAAATCAAATCAAAATTAACTGTATTCAAATATGACTTTATAGAAAGCTCTTTTGAATCGTGAAATTTATATTTTCCTACCACCCATTAAGCACATATTTTTTAGTTATTCGTGTAATATCGCGCTCAAACTTAATACAATACATACGAGTATCTAAGATTTATATGGTTTTTCATAGATATGAGACCCCACGAGAAGCACCGAGTTCCAAATAAAAAATAATAAACGTTCTGAGGTAAAAAAAAAACAAAAATACAGCCGGAATAAGAATTTCCTCCTCATTTGAAGTCTTTTAAAAAGTACTGACTATTCCGTTATTTTTTTATTGGACAAAATAATGTCTTCGTGGATGTGCTCACAGTTTATGCAATAGATTAAGTCTTCACTCCATGTCCTGTCAAAATAACAAAATATTCAATCCTAATCTGACAATTCCGCACAAAATTTGGTAATAGCATGACGGACATCAAAATTCACCCCCACCGAGTTCGTTCACCTCGAGGGTGCGGGTCGTTGACCGGGCGGGGTCCCCGGATGCGCGAATTATTATCCACTCGTATCGACTTCAATTTGCCAATGAGTCGAGAATGATTTATCCGAGGGAGACTATCAGGGTCGGCTGCTTGGGTATCCTTCTTACCTATTTCTTCCACAAGTGTTCGCATCGCTGTTCCACTTCAATATTATAATATTTTTGTAAAAATACCTACTTCTTTTCCGTGACTCTACATTTTGTCATAAGTCGGCAACGTCTTACTGTTATTATTTTTGTGAAGATTGCTATATACCACATTTACTTACCATCTCGCGGACCAGACAGTCTGTTTATTGATCAATGCAATAAAAATTACACGACGTTCGTGATTTTGATCAACAGATACTAATCATCATCAGAAATCATTTCTAAGCTCGTCTTTGAATGTTTTATCTACTTTATCTTTTTTAAAATGTATCATAATATATATAATATAATATAAAATGCATGTATCACTTTGAGTTAGTTTGAAGAGAGGAGAATTACAAATCAACCATCGCGGTATTAATGAATGTTATCACGCTTTATCAAATTAATATTACTGACCTAAAATTAGACAGCATATCGTAAAATGATTAAGTCAATGTATACAGAATTAGACGGCGCTGTGGTTTAGGCACTGTTTAACGATCGAATGATTCGGTCAGCCCGCGGCCGCCATGCCATGTACACATGTATTTTTCGATTTTCAGTTTCATATGTATATGACGCTCGTACGGTGAAGAAGAAGAGCGTGAGCAACCTGCATACACGTAATCAATCAATCCACACCGCGCCAGCGTAGTTGACTATGCCCAATCGCCCTAAACATAGTTGCGGCAGGTTTACGCCTCTCGGTGGGGACGTATACGCGATGTAATAATACAGAATATTGTGATATAGCTAAGCAGCCATTAAAATATATGTTCAAGCGACTGGCTATTAGAACCGAAACATGCATAAGAACGGTTGCCGCATTCTGTCACTAGTCGTCCGCACACGCGCGGCCCGCGCCAGCACAGCTGGCGAACAGATGTTGGCTTAATCCAGGCGCGCCTTTTTTTTTTTTTCTTACACCAATTAGACTTGCCCAAACTAAGCTCTGAAAGGCTTGTGCTATGGGATCTAGGGTAACGGATAGGAATACATATATTATACATATATCAATATTTTTTATAGAAATATATATCAATATATATATAATATACAATAAAGAACTTACTTACTTACTTAACTACCATGACTAAGGTACAAATGCTCGCATTCATCACACAAACATCTGCCCCCACCAGGATTCCAACCGGGACCTCAGAGATGGCTACACTTTGATACCGATATACTATCCATTCTACTATGGATTCCGCACACCAGTCAAGCCATGACCCGAAATTTAGTAATCAAAATTTTTTTTTGTTATTAATATATCTTTGTATTTTTATTTCATGCTGGGAAATATTATATACTGTTTACGGATTATTAGTTGACGAAGAGGGGTCCCGTATTCAGGACAGTTTGGAAAAGTGGCAGCAGATCTTGCAGAACGTTGGATTGAAAACCAGGCATACTAAAACCATAAATATGTACTGTGATTTCAACGCTCTCTCCAATTCGTAGCCTGTTGTGCTCGGAGAAGAAGCTCTTCCAATCTGTTCGGAACTTACAAACCTCGGATCACTGCTTTTACTGCAATTATAGAAGCGATGCCTATAACTTAACGTTAACTTAAACTAAAAACAACATAACTATCAGTCCAGGCATAACTGTAACGGGTTGGAGTTACCATTACAAAAAAGTTAAAATTAAGCATATTCTCCCGCTTCCTACGCATGGAGGTAATCAGAGATCACCGTTCACCACTTGCCACAATCCAAACATGAAGTATCTTTTAACTAGTTTTCTCGGCTTTCATTAACATTCGCGCACGCTCATCGGTTGTCCAAACCATCTAAGCATTCCCTTTATGATATTTGTCACTACATTTTTATTCACAGTCCGCATTTCCCTTATCACAATATTTCGCAATTTATCATAGACTTTTTTTTTATCTTATTAAGCCATATAGATTAAGCCGGCTACAAAAAAAAATTCATACATTGACATTATATTAAACGAAAGAACAAAGGAGAAAACTTAAAATTCTAGCACTATTACTACACTTAAAACTAAAACTTAAACATTTAGGAAAAGCAAAAAACAGTTCTTGCCTACTATTTACATCTAATATCTTTCATCAACTTTACTCTGTTTCTTTCGTTAGGGGCACATTCCATTAAAATGTGTAATAAATCTTCTTTGACGTTTGTACAAGTGTCATAATACGGATTATTCCTTTTTCCCATCAAAAATTTAAACACATTTAATGGAATATGCCCAGCTCTAATTCTCATACATAGAACGAGTTCTCGTCGATTTAATTTGTTCTCACAAAACCACAGTATATGAGATGATTCACTTACAAACTTTTTGTACCAGATACCTTTTTCTATGGAAATTTATATTATAATAATTTTTATTTATATTTCTTAATCATAGACTTTAATAATTAAGAATATAACAATTTCATCACTCGTTTTATTTAGTACCTCATTAATTGCATCGATTGAATCATAATGTTCAATGTTTTCTTAAGATAAAACTATTTACAAAATAAATTTCGCTTTGTACATATGTATGTATGTATACCAGGTATATCCTATGTGTTCCTGCCGTAAAGCAGCAGTGCTAGCAATGTTCCAGGCAGTAGGGGTGAATAGTCAGTGAAATTACTGAGTAGTGGCTTTGTTATGTTATTTTACAAGTTGTATACCAATATACACTGTAGTTCTTCTATGGGTCGCAGATTTGCTATGAATCTCTTAGGAACATGTGCGTTAGGGGACTGTATCAACTTACTTCCAAGTGGGTAGGCTGCTTCTTTATCGAGCTATAAAAACACAATTAGCTCTAGTTCAATCGTCTACTTTGAGAAAAACATCTGCGGACAAATATAAATTATAAGCAAACAAAGAATTTTAAACATTATTAAATGTCTTCATTAAATGGAAAAGCTTGACACGCCAATCCAATTATAAATGGATGAAATGCTCTCTACCTTTGAATACTTGACCTTTGAAGTTTCTAGAAGGATTAATTGTTATTTTGGTATCATTAAATAAAATAACAAAACACTCCAATGCTATAAGTAATTACCGCAACCTTTGAGTTTAAATAGGTTCCATTTATAGCTTATTAAAGACCCTTTTATTATTTTTACAGTACTGCGGAAATTATATTGGAGTCAACGTCGTATTCATACATCGTCGTGTATTGCTCACCAACTCTACCACAGAGCGCTCCTCAGGGCGCAATGCATAAAAACTTACCCAGCTTTGCATGTATACACTTACCTTTTCAGATTTCATAAAATTATTAGTGAAAAAAAACAGATATACATTGGTACACTTTGCGACACTACACTTTGGTGAGATTAAGAATAAAAATCCATATCTATTTAATAAATTAAAGTTCACGCAGCGTCCGTCGTGTATCGCTGACCGTCTTATTTGTCCACCATTTAGAACCGCTGCATTTCATGGTCGTTTGCGCTCATTGTCTTTTCATACTATTTGTTGTGTGGGGCTGCGCTTGCTGATGATTTTGGTGAATCGGTACTTCCCAACTCGTCGCACGCGTAGTCAAAAAACCAGTTTTTGTTGTACATCGCTCCAGCATCACTCCCGCGTTGTTATAATTTTCGTGATTGTGACGATCATATTGGATTGCTGAGAAGCCGGAACATTGGTAAGTGTGGTCTTGCATGCATGTGGTAGGGAAAGACATTAATTAAACAATTATCCCCGCAGTCAGTCAAAGGTCACGAGATATAAAGAAACCATATATATCAAAAACATTTATACAGTCCATTATATCATTCAGTGGTAGTTTTCGGTATTCTGTTACAAGTTACAAAGTGTTGGAATAATATTCCTCCACTGAGAATAAATTGTTTTATAGTCAACACTTTCAAAGCTAAATTAAAAAAGCATGCATTAATGCTGCAAAAAAGAGAAAAAGTAGCAGGATACAGATATGTTTAGTTGAACTTAATACACAATTTACCTTCATATATCCATGTGTGTATATGTATGTATATATTTATATGTATATGTGTCCGTATGAGTGTGCATGTGTGTATATATGTATAGGTGGTGGAAGCCCACGGCTTCGTCTGCGCAGGATTGGTGTTTCGAGTGGCTTGTATTGAGCAACGGCTACGCTTGTGGCTTGGTTAGTGATGCAGTCTCAGAATATCCGTGATCGTGACGTAGATGTCACAGCCGTTTACAGAGTGGGTACCTTTTTGGTACCCATATCAACTTAATATTTAGGTATAATATACTCGTACATTATACCAAAATATTAAGTTGATATTATTTGTGTACCAAATAAACATTTTTCTTTCTTTATTTCATATATAAAAATACAAGATAGCAAGAGACACCGTTACCTTAGCCTTATGTATGCATAGCGTCGGAACGAAACACGTCTTCAGTCACTCGCTCTTGCTATTGACATTACACAAATTGCCCGAATTTAACGTCTCCGTTTCAAAGCTCTAATGCAATCTAAGCGAACTTGTTTGTATATAACATCATTATTTTCTCTACTATGATATATATATATATATAGACGTTCTTCTTAAATCATGTTCCCCTATCTATTCCTGATCACCGCATTAAGATCGTTACCGTTAACTAATTTAAAAAATCAAAGCGAACAAACAGCGAAAACGACTTCACTATATATGTTGTAATTTTTATTTTGCCAGTTTTGCATATGCTACCGAAATCTGGCCATTAAAACTTAACCTTACATGAGGGCTTAAAGTCGTCTAAAGGACAATGAAGAGATCTATTCTCGGAGTTTCTCTGCGTGAGCTAATCAAATGAATAACATAGCCTAAAATATTGCAAGCCTTTAAATGATAAAAGGCTGCCAGAATTGTTTTATAATCATTAAAAAAAACTACTGCTACCTGTGAAGTGGAAAAAGAATCAACGTTTCATCAACCCTGGTATTTCTCCAAAACAATGGTATCTTCAATAAGAAATAAAAAATGTTTAACTGTGTGTTTATGTCCTCCTTTTTATAGTCACTTGAAAATATAGTGGATCTCTAAATACATAGAATATCTGTTCATTTAGGAAATATATTGTTGTGAATATATCCCAATATTGCCTAGGGTGTAACATCGCGCAAACGGCCTTTATTTCCTCAGTTGTAACTAGTATCCTGATGTTAATGGTGGTCTTAACTCGTCATTTTTTGAAGGTTCTTCTTTCTCGAAGTGTTTAAGAAATAAACAAGACAAATTGTAAAAGACATCACATACTTTAAGTTCTCTCGAAATTCACGTTTTACTAGTGAACCATTTTGGGACTTAAGAATTTAGCATAATTTAAATCAATCCAATTTACATATTACGATCTAACAATAAAATACAAATTATATATAAATTCTAACACATTAAATTATAAGAGTACTTCTAGAAACTTCTTCAACACTTCGCTGTATTTCACAGTATTTTATTTCTTTATTTAGCACAAAAAAAGAGACAGTGAATACTAAATAACGATACATACGAAACTCTTAATATTTAAGCTGTTATAAAAGTGTGGACAGCACGACTAGGCAATAATAAAAACATCGAAAAAAGAGAAGTCAGTCAAGAGAATTAAAAAATTTATATGTTATGAATGTGATACTTAAGAAAAAAAACAAAAGAAATATGTCCAGAGTTACAATTATTTAAAAAAATGCATTTGGTCTATAATTGGTAACAACAATAATGATATCTCCTATTCGGTTCAGGATAACAATGAGAAACAAAAAAACATAAAAATCGTCCATGATCATTTCACGAGAATTTAATTTAAATAAATTACTTTGTTATAATTTACATTTTGTTAAATCTTTTAAATCTTGTTAAACTGAAGACGACGTTTGGTTCAATTCGTGCTAAAACTACAAGTAAATATGAACGTCACGATTTAGAAAACTAACACAAAGCCAGCAATCGACTCGACATCATTGAAATAGACGGGAAAAATCTTTGAAAACGTTATGAATCGAATCGGTGTCTGTATAAACGTGTGCACGCTTGTGAGCATTTATGCGATATTGTTTTTCATTCCCTGTTAACACACCTACTACTTAACTGTTGGATCAATACCCAATGTGTTATTGTTACCACAGTATTCACATTCATCATATAAAAATACACATAATAGAGCCTGTCGGGTATCGCGAAACTAAAGAGGAGGGTATAATAATTGCTCAATTTTATTTTCGTAACTGTTCACCGAGTCCCTAGACTAATAAATAAGGCAAAGCTTTTTTGATATAATTATTTTTATTATAGCATGTAATAGAGTCGCTTCAAACTGTAATTTAACATTTGTATTCCATGCTTATAGTAAATTTTTATTTTGCCAAAAATAATATGACAAAAATTTCATGTTTAAATCAGACGAGATTCGCGTCTCCAACCAGTCGTGTTGACAATACAAACAAGACGAGTCTCAAAAATTTATCTTCCTTTGATTTTTCAAACAAATTTTTCAAATGCAAATACCAGAATTTCACTACACAGAATATAACCAGTATTTTTCCGTAGGCAGATATCGGATCAAATCAATCCTTCCGTTCTTCAAATAGACGTTATGACGTATCTAAAAAAGCCTATGTACACCCCCGACTGTCTACAAAGGCAGAACTCCCGACATCCCCTCATCAATCAATACCTGCCGGTTATTACTGGCCTTTGATATACGCTGAATTTAAGCCGCTTTCGAAGGGTTGGTACCTTCAAACGCAAAGGTGCTAATATTTTTTTATAGAATAAGAAGTAATCTTTTGTTTCTGTTCTATTGGGGTCCCCTCTGGTGACTCTACTGCGTCGAAACTGTTGCATTTCAAAAGTTAAAAAGTTACGTAAGATCTCCTATCCTATAAGAGATACGGTCCTATGTACGGATCCATTTTCATAAAGAAAACAACATATAGTTGTGATGTTGTGTGGCGTAATTGTCTATTTTACTTTTTATTAGTTTATTTGACGACGTATTTACAAAGGATGTTGGGTTGGCTACATTTGGAATTATTTTATACTAGCTTTCTGCCCGCGGCTTCGCCCGCGTGGATTTCGGGATTGGGTGTATAGAGGGTTAAGGGTCATAGCTTTTGCCCACGGCTACATATACGCGGAAGTCGGTTTATGGTGCGAAGATTTTATCGCGCTTCCCGTGGGACTATCCGTTTTTCCGAGATAAAAAATGCCGCAAAACTCCTCAAGAATCACTCTATCTATTGATGAAAACCGCATAAAAATCTGTGCAGTAGTTTTTGAGCGAAGCCTTTATTGCGCATCCCGTGGGATCTGTCGATTTTTCCGGGATAAAAAGTAGCCTATGTTACTCGGGGAGAATGTAGCTTTCCAAAGGTGAAAGAATTTTTGAAATCGGTCCAGTAGTTTAAGCGTGAAGAGGTAACAAACAAACAAACAAACAAACAAACAAATAAACAAACAAACAAACAAACACACTTTCGCATTTATAATATTAGTTGGGATTAGTTGGGATTGATCAAATCCACGAATAATGAATATAGGAATTGTGTTCACATTTTTTAAATCCGAGAATAGTAATAGATCACAACAACTCGTGCTCGCAATATACAAGCAAGCGTTTCCACAGATAAACTATTACCGCTACCACATGAGTAAAGTCGTAGTCTAACTACGGCGTAGTCTTATAGGCGACGTGGCGTAGCCAATTTAAAATAACTAAGAAATCCGCAATTTGTTCTTAGCTACGATCCGGAAAAGACAGAATCATGGAATCTACGCCCATCATTTTTCATCACAACGCATCAAAGCGAGGCAAACCGTGACTCGTGGCTTAATTCAACCGCTATCGTCGGGAGTCTCGTTGTAAAACAAGAGTGACCAGACGATTTCAAAACAATGTTTAAGGAAAATTAATTTCATTACAAGGAAAGGTGAGTATTAATACAAGAATTACAACTCAAAGTCGCAATCGCTTGATTGACAAGCGGTCATCCCAGAAAATCGAATGGGCAACCTCATCGGCAAACATCTACAGAATAGATCCGATAAATCTGTTTAATTGAAACAAATATTCCTTTTACATTTTCTGATGATGTCCCTCGGAAAATGTCCCTTTTTCTTAAAGATGACTATTAAAATCGACACACACAAGTTTGCTTTGCGATAGAAATAGGTAAAATGTAGTTACCAGAGCGACGACCCTAGTTTGCAGTCAAAGAAGGTACAATTCGTCACGTCGAAATAATTTGTTTGCTTACAGAGTTAATTAACGTTAACAATAAATAAATTTTTGTTGTAGTTTGTATTTTAGTAGTATCGCAGATTTTTTGTGGGTTATATAAATTAAATAGCATGTATTAACTATTTTTATTTATTTTTTTTGTAGTAGTTGTTTTTATTTTTTGTTTTTAAACGCTTCGAGGATATGTTCAATATTATTATTTAGTGACCGCATTTAGATTTTTATTCAAAATGTCCCAATTTATCCCTAAACACCTCCTAATTCGAAAACACTGCACGAGATTGTGAAAAAACACTCATTTGCGATGAAAAACAAGAAAGTTATTACGTTGAAAGTTAGGACTCTTATCTTTCAAAGCAAATTGTTTTATATATATTCAATTATTCCATTATTTTCAGGCATCATGACCCCACAGACATAGGCCTTACAAACTACATGTATGTACATACGATGACAGTATGACGGAAACAGCAGTCTGCGGATACGGTCCATGAGATCCGTCCGCCTAGACCACCACTAGCTCTAAATAAAAGTTATTTTTACATAAGAATAATACTTCTATAATTTTTCTATTAATTTTTTTTCCAATATTATTATAAAGCAGTGTCCACACCCACCATGTAAGAGCCATTATTGTAGTGTGTTGTAAATTGATTTTTCAATCAACGAAGGCCACCGTCAAAATTAAAATTCGACAAATAAACTTGAGACTTACGTGCATGAATGTACACATTTAATTATAACAACCCCAATTCATATTGTTTGACCAAACGTGGACAGGATTACTAATTTAAAATGGACCTAAGCACCTTGGTACTGTGATTTATAATGAAACGCATAGGTAAGTACAGTACACGTGTACAGAATTAAGAACGTGTAGATATGTAATACGTTTTTAGTTTTTACTAAATCAAGCGTCGGGACTAACTGAGATTGTATATTTTATTGTAGTGTAAGTAATCAATTTCTTCTTTCTAATATATCTTTTATCTACTTAGGTCAAAGGAAAGCTATAATATGTGTATTAATATAATATATCCTCTAATGTGAATGTCAATTGCAGAAAATATGTGTGACTAGGTGTGTAATACTATAGTATTATCTATACTTACTAATATATAAAGCTGAAGAGTTTGTTTGTTTGTTTGTTTGAACGCGCTAATCTCCGAAACTACTGGTGCGATTTGAATAATTCTTTTTTTGTTGGATAGTCCATTTATCGAGGAAGGCTATAGGCTAAATAACATTACGCTATGACCAATAGGAGCAAAGACAGAGCGGTAAATGTGTAAAAAACGGGGAAAATTATTCATTTTTGAAGGCTTTCTTTGCGTGCGCTGCGAAAACGGTTCAAGATACACAAAAAATATGTATGAAAGAATTATTCCTCTATACATGATCTAAAAAAAAGTCCGCGACGGCATATGTCTATCTTTTAAGGTTTAGTCACAATGACCGTTTTTATGGTACCAAATTTGGTCGAAATAATTTGTTTAAGTTGTATCAACATAATAATATTAATCTTTATTCAAATATAAATATAAATATGTTGTTGGTTAACCAAAAATCTGCCGGAAGTCACTATTCCACGCGGACGAAGTCGCGGGCAAAAGCTAGTACAAGGATATAATTGTAAAATAATTGTTCGCTAGGAACACTGCCCGGTGGAGAGGATAAAAATCTTCGTACTATCGGCGATAATACCTTAAATTTCTCTCGATGATCACTCCACCAATTTACAGGATTTTCATCCACATTTATTCTTTTTTTAGTGCGGTAAGCAAGTAACTCCTTTTTGAGTACAGCTTCAATGCTACCTTTTTCTGGCATTTTTGTACTCTCGTCTTCACTCGACGAATCTAACATCATAGCAAGGTCGTTTTGTAAGCACGGCTTCCTGTTGAAACCCGATGTCCTTGGTCCTAGTTGTTCCATATGATTTTTCGTGCAATCAGACATTAAGCTTTTAGCTCTTTCGATATTGGTATTAAGAGATCCGAAAACGTAATTCTCAGTATTTATCATCTTTAAAATGTCATCTTTAATCTTGTCTTCAGTCACCGGTGTAAAAAAATTGTACTTATAGCGAGGATCTAAGTAGGTGGCGATGGTATATAAATTGTTATCTCCCAAGCTGGAAAACTTTATTGAAAGTTCATTTGTTAAAGTCGTAGCAGCCTTTCGAATCGGATCGTCGTAGCACCTCTTGTGATCTTAATAAATAGTCATCCACTTTTTTTATACGCATTTGAATTATTGGGATCACAGATGAAATAAGAGCGCGAAAGCTGCTTCGTTCCCGCGTTGCTTCCTCAAAAGGTCCCAGTAATTAAATACAACTTTCAATGATTTTGCTATATAATTCCTTGCATACAAAATCAGCAACAAAATTGCGTCTTCTAAAATTATATCTTGGTGCTAATTCTTGCATCAATCTACGAAAGCCCAGCCCTTCAACAAAATTAAATGGTAAATTTTGAAGTGCAATCATTTCTCCAAAGAGTTATTTGAAATTATTGATGTCCCACTTCTTTTCTTTTAGAATAACTTCTTCTGAAGAACGTTGTTTCTTTGCTTCTTGCAGAGGAGTGGCAACTTTATCTAAAAAAGAAAATACACATATAAATAAAAAATTTCGTAATTAAAAACTATATAAAGGCGACGGCTCAGACGCCGCCGCTTGCAGGTCTAGAAGGTCCTGCGTTAATTGATTAGGGGGGTCGCTTAGGACATGTCGCGGTCTGCGTGTACTCTGCCAATATGGACTGGTGTCGTGGGATGTGCCCGCTGAAGGCGGTGTTGATGGGTGTAACTCGTGAAAACAGTATTCGGTATATATATAGAGATGGCGGTGTTTCTAAAAAGGAGGCCGCAATGTCGGCGGTGTAGACTGGCGGCGACATCAATCGATTAGTCGCTGCCGAAATACCGCGCCGACATCAACCGATTCGTTGCTGCCGAAATCCCTTTTGGTTTTGCCGCCAAGGTAATACCGCGCTGGCTCCGTGGCGCCGACAGGGGACCCGGCGTTCTTTGGCGGCGTTACAAAAGACACCGGCCGTGTTTTTAATTTGTCGTGCCTATCGTGTGTTGCGCTTTGATATGCCCCCACACAATTTCTTTCTTGTCGCTACTTGCATGATATCCGCACTGATTAATGCGGATGCGGATGCAGATGTCCAAATCTATGCGGAAGTTCCGCATTTGCGGATGCGGATGCGAATATTCGCAACATCCCTAGTTAGTACCAACCAACACTTTATTTAGGATTACGAGATAGGTCCTTTTGACTCGATCAGATAGTAAAAGATTCTAAATTCTATGAATTTTTGAGAGCTTTAAGTAATTGAGCCCCAGACATTTAAATATCGTCAGTAGGTATATACATGGTAATAAGATTTAGAACTACCTTAGTTCATCGTGTATATGGAAAAAATACAGGCTTCAGAGTGGAACGTTGTATTATGATGACTCACGGGAACTCAGTCATTAGTATTATAACAATGTATGTACGACTTGGTTTCGATGACACCCCGTTTAAGATTTTTTTTTATTATTACTGTTATATCTGGCAGCGAATGAGGCAAATTTAAACTCAGCATCTTCCTTGGCGTCCGTAAGTTTTTTTTTATTACGCAATTTCAGTGCATTTGACAAAGATTTCACCTGATGTTAAGTGAAGATGTTGCCTATGGTGGAACACGCAAACTCAAATAGTGCCTATTTACTCTAACCTTCAAAATCCCTATATTAGTATCGGGGAACAAAGATGCAGGTAGGGAATTCCATTCCTTTTTCAATTAAACGAACAACGTCAGTTTCATCGATTGCTTTGCATTAGAATATAGTATGACATGATATGGCTTCATGGTAAATTTCATCAACGAATGTGTCCTATAGGTTTTGATTCCCTTGCCATTAGGAAGGCGCTTGTATACCACGAGCTGAACACCTACCTGCGGGCCGTGATCGGGCACTATCTGCGCGACAGGACGATCGGCGTAATGGGACGGAACAGGACGGAAACGTCGAGGAGGGTCGAGTGCGGCGTTCCGCAGGGTTCGTTGTTGGGACCCCTACTATGGAACCTCACATACGACGCGGTCCTTTGCACCAGCCTTCCTCGCGGCGTGAGTGTCGTCTGCTACGCTGGGACACTCTCGTCGTAACGAGTGGGGCCGACTACGGCCGGTGCTCAGGCTTGCCGAGCTTGGAGTGGCATGTGTCATGCGGGCGATCCGCCGGCTGGATTTAGAAATAGAGCCACACAAAACCGAGGCGCTATAGTTAGCCCCCACTGCGCATCCGACCTCGACTCAGCCCAGCACACGCTTGCGAGGTGCTCCGCGTGGGCCTCCGAGCGCCGAGTCTTGGTCGCAGAACGTGCGAGGTCTGTCGCCGCCAGCATTGATTGCGGCAATGCTGACAGACGAGGAGGGTTGGAGTGCTGCGGCCTCCTTCTATGAAGCAGTGATGCTCCAGAAGGAAGCCGCCGAGCGGGGTCGGGAGATGGCCGATCCCGCTCGAAGGAGGCGGCGCCGGACTCGGTAGCACAGCTGCGGCGCCGCCGCGGGTCGCCGGCGGGCGCGAGGAAACCGCGCCCGTGGATACGACGACCCGGGAGGGACCACGCCCATCGTGGCCGGGGGGCGTTGACAATGTAGGAGATCGGGGAGGTAGTTGTCTCCCCGAGGAAGGTTCCCCTAGAGCATCGCAGGGGAGTGGAGGCTGGGGGTTCCCGGAAGTCACTTGGCGTTCCCGGGGGCTCCCTACATACCTGAGGAAGGCCATCAAAAAAAAAGGTTTTGATTCCCTTGTGAATATCAAACCGTGCGGCATAAGTGGACCACAATTTTTTGACATGTAAGTACTAATTTAATTATTTCGAATTTGTTCTCAAGTACCCCAAGACTTCATCATTCTAGGTCAACGAAAAATACCCTATGGGTTTTGATTCCTTGCGGCATAAATGGAACATAAAAGGCCGTATCTTAGATTGCATCGTCATAGAAGTTTCATTTTACATTACAGACCACAAAGAACTGCAGACTTGAATATTTGCTATTAATGTGTACTTTATAACTCGTATAAGTTCCTACTAGATGGATTACAAACTAATCTGATAACAGTTCCATTTTTTTGTACAAAGTATGGAAACCTACAAAGAATCTCTATACTAGGTACTATTTTTTCACCAGAATTGTGTAACTTACTGATAACATTTTTTTCGCCTTATGATATTAGTTAGTTTAATCTCTATTCAAATGTTTAATAAAAATTTGAGTTTGCTTTATCGGTATTTATTATAATAAGAATTATTGATTAAATTAAAATAATGCTAATTTGGAAAAGCATAATTCTTAAAAATATGCATTCTAAAAGAAAGTTTCCGTTAAATACCTGTTATATAGCACCAGATGTTGGCTCAGGATGAACATTGGTTCAGAATACTTTTTTATAATAATCTGTTTTTGATCGATCTTATCCATTAAAGTACTGAAAAATAAGGGACTGATGAAATTTACAAAGAATATAGAAAAATTAACAACAACCTGGTAAATGAAAGTCGTAAAGCAGGAAAGGCCTATGAAGAGAACCTTCTGCAAGCTGGTCCAAAGAAATTTCATTCGTATATTAGACAACAGATCGCATCGAAACTTAGTACACCTATGATATTGCGTGATAAACATGGTCAAATTATCACTCAGCCTAAGCAGATATCACAAGCATTTGCGGATCAGTTTTCTGGTGTCTATCAGAGTGAACCACCTGGAGAACTACCATTACTGAGCCCGCATCTTCGGATTTCTGAAACTATAGACGACATTGTGTTTACAAAAGCTATGGTACAAGCTGCTATAAGGGAACTAAAAGTTGATTCCTCACCCGGACCCGATGAAATACCATCTTTAATCTTAAAGAAATGTGACCTTGAAAATTTTTTGGTAACTGTAATGCAAAAATCATACGATACTGGAATTTTACCGGACTTATGGAGAACTGCAAACGTAACTCCAATATATAAAAAGGGTAACAAGTTAGAATCTTCTAACTATAGACCTATAAGTTTGACAAGTGTGGTATGTAAGGTGATGGAAAAGATTCTGGTAAAGCATATGAGAATTTTCTTTGCCAGGAATAAGATTATAGGCGAACAACAACATGGTTTTTGCCCACATAGATCAACAATATCGAATTTACTGTCATGCTTAGCTTCTTGGACCTATAGTGATGACAAACGAGACCCTATTGACGTAATATATCTAGATTATGAGAAGGCTTTCGACAAAGTGCCCACAAGGAGATTGTTACTAAAATTGGAACATGTGGGTATACGAGGAAAACTCTTGGCGTGGATAGCAGCTTTTCTGCAGAATAGGACGTTTAGGGTGAGAGTTGGCAACTCATACTCTTGCGAAACAGTCATAAATAGTGGCGTACCACAAGGTTCCGTTCTGGGCCCAGTACTATACATAGTATATACTTTCGATCTTCCCAAATGTCTGAATTGCAATGTTAGTATGTTTGCCGACGACACAAAAATATTTGCAAATCCCCTAATTGATTATGAACGGCTTCAAGCAGACTTGGACAAAATAGTAAACTGGTCAAAAACATGGCTAATTAAGTTAAATACCACTAAATGCACTGTCCTTCACATTGGAAACAAGAACCCACGCCTTAAATATCACATTGATGATGAAAGCTTGAAAGTGGTAAAATTACAGTCTGATTTGGGTGTACAAGTTGGTGAGGATTTAAAATGGGAGCACCACATCACAACTATAACTAAAAAGGCCAACAGTTTTATCTACCTTATCAGAAAAGCTTTTGGTCACCTAACACCTGCGATGATGCAAAACATTTACAAATCATATGTTAGACCTATTTTGGAGTATGCATTTCAGGTATGGAGTCCACATTTTAAAAAAGACATGGATTTGCTGGAAAAAGTGCAGCGCAAATTTTCAAAGGTACCGAAATATCTCAAAAACAAATCATACGAGGAGAGACTATCACTATTGAAACTTTGTCCATTAAAGGAAAGAAGAGAACGGGGAGATTTGATAGAGACATATAAAATACTGCATGGCCACTATGATCTTGTTGGTTTTGATCACAAAATATTGAAACGCTCAAACAATACACACCTAAGAGGGCATGATCTAAAGTTAACACAAACTTCAGCAAACAAAGTCACTTTTAAGCACTTTTTTGGCAATCGAGTTGTAAAAGCATGGAACAAATTGCCAGCAGAAATAGTATCAGCAGAGAATATAAACAAATTTAAGAACAGCCTAGACAAACACTTCGGAAAAGAGTAACAGGATGCAGGCCACCATCAGTTGTTTCAACTGCCAGCCTGTTAAATATAATAATAATAATAATAATAATAATAATAATAATAAAATATCGACAACAACAAAAAAATTACGTGCTGCCTCCTCTAAACATATTCATGACTACAGTAATCAGAGAATTGGCGAAAATAATTTCTATTTGCAGAGAAACTGAATAATCTCTATGACGAGGGCGCAATAACAAGCGTCCTGTCCAGACAGACAGAGGGGAGATTCGTCAGATATTTGTTTCACTCTGGGAGATTAATTAACAAGCAAAAGCACTAGTAGCCAGATATGGTAGGTACAGCTTCACTCTGGTATACAGGGTGGGATGTTTAAGCATATTTTATATCCTACCAAGTTTCTGACGCTTCAACTGGCCTAACAAGATAAAAAGATGTTTTCCGGGTAAAAAATATCCTATATCCTTCCCCAGATCTCACACCTATTTTTATTTACCCGGGTCTTAGATGAATAAAGAAACAATACATTACCAACTATCGGAATATATGTATGTCTGTAGTCTAAAGGTTCGTAGTAAATGGCATTGGAATTCTGGATATGACGGGGTGTCTCTGGAAATGATTAAAATGTAATATTTGCCTATAAATTATTCAGTAGTAATTAATTATTAAAATTCAGGTTATTCACTTTTTTCGATAATGAAAATCACTTGTCATGGTCACAATAAATAACCATAATTTGGACATTAATTTTCTGTGCATTTGTTTTTCGTAAGCCTAGAAAAGTATGTAGTTTTGCCATCTGATGATAGATGGCGGTGAGACCGCGAGAATAATTATTATTCTGTGTACGGGTTTTGGTCTATTCCATTCATTCCTCACTCCACCTATGATAATTCTAGCTCCAATTAAAAATCCTCCAATCCTCCGTCACGGACGTGCTCCAATTCATTAATGAATTGGAGCACTTTCATGACTTTTAGAAGTGTTCTATCGTCAACATCAATTTTTTTCCAATTTTTTTCTATTTCTCCGGAGGCTGAGAATCCTCAAAGACACATGTGATTTATCGACCAAAATCAGCCTAAACCAGCGTCTTAGTGACCCCGTGGCTTGTAGTGAGAATGCCAGATCTTCAAGAGAGGGCGCGGTGCACCACGTCTAAGTCGGTGTCGGCACTTCGCAATCACATAAAAAGGGTTTTGGTGTTTCACATTCACTCATACAGAATCTCTCAATCCCTAAGTCCCATGTTAAAAAGATGTCTGTGCAGCATACATTGAAGCGCGAGGGAGCTTATGATTAATCTAATATTTACCTCATTTTTACCTATTTAGAGCTTTATTATCTGAGTAGTAAAATTGCCTAAATAACCTTTTATTTCGGGCGTGATTCGGTGAAGAGTTGTTCATCCAAATGTTTGTAGGCCTGACGTTTTATGATATCTTACAAAATGCTCTTCAATAAATCGTTCTTCTACCATGTGGTGTATCTAATAACGTAGCCTTTTTGGCATATACCTGCCGCTTGAAGACCTTGCCGCCTCATCAGCCGCCAGTCCTGCGACCAATGTGCCCTGCCCACTGCCACGTCGTCGATACCCGTTCTCTATTGCGGTTTATCATCATCTTTAAATAAAAGCAATTATGACATGTATAAATCAGTACATTTCACTTGCCAGTGATTTTAATAAGCTTAAATTTTTCTGTATGTAATTTAATAAACTGTACTATTACATATGGAATTCTGAGCTCTGCATAATTTATTGATAACGTTAGCTGAAAATTAGTGGCTCTACCAGGAGCTTACAATCGTTTTCGATAGCTATTTGACAAAAGTTATGTCATTTTAATATGAAGAATTTTTTTTTATTACAAAGTGTGCGTTTGACAACGATCTCACCTGATGTTAAGTGATGATGTTGCCTAAAGTGGAACACGCAAACCCAAATAGTGCCTATTTATATATACGAACGCAGGTAGGTAATTCCATTCCTTGGCGGTTGGCATAATGGACGAAGCGAAACGAGAGGTACAAAGAGGTGGAATGTCGACCACATACGGATGGAGTCCCTGGCCGCGTCTCGTCGTTCGATGGTGGAATAGTACAATTACGTTTTTTTATACAAAATTTTACGCCGTCGATATCGTTTGTATACGAATGTAAACTTATGGTAGCTACGCAGTTTAGACTTTTAAGTCTACTGCAATTTCTAGTTCGTTGGGTCTAATGGAGATTTAAAAATGTCATCCTGTATGCTGTGTACATGTATATGCCTATATATAACTATACCACATTGAATCGGCACGTCGAGCTTCAGGGGCTTTTAATAATTAGTCGTCATTTCATACGGTCCGACTAATCTGACAGGGGCACTGTGTGTTTTCGTTACACAGAAATATATTTTGCTTTTGTGTAATAGAATCTTTGGACTTCATTTAATATATTGAATATTGACTTAGACGGCCCCTTGATAAAATGTAACGCTCGTTCCATTTCTTATCAAAACCATCAATATCGAAGTATGAAAATGATTACGGAATCGTTCCCATATGTTTCAATGTAACGAAACGAAAGCGAATGTTATTAGTGTTACTTTAGTTACAGGTCCAGGTTATTTAAGCCAAGGATGTTACGTGATATTATGTGATATAGTGATTATTATAGCCCAGAATGTGATATCGTAGTAACGGACAAAATTGTGCCGTTCATGTTAAGACAATTGGTGTAATTACACCATTTAGTCAGTTTATAACGAGAGAATGAATCGATCCTCGCTCCGATTCTATATTTGACTAGCACAACTCTGTCTTTGCGTGCCGTAATTTTTGTACGATGTTTCAATTACTAATAATCTAATGAAACATCTATGAAAAGCTTTGTGCTATCACGACGATCTGTTATTCGAACCTGAGACCCTACAGCCAAATTAACTAACACTTTTCCAAATACATCCTGGTCTCGATCTGTGTGATATTAGTGTGACCGTCAAGCTTATGAAGAACAGAGCGCTGGGAAATGAGTTACTGCCGTAACCCTCAATTTGTCCACTGATTCACCAAAAGGTCCACCAGTCCGAAAGATACTTCATAGACTCCCAACTTTGGCACAAGGGCGTGATGACATTATTCTTCAAAAGAGAAGATAAAACTCGGTTTAAGGACCCTTTACCAAGTTATATTCACAATATACACTCTGAAGGTGAATCGTGAATCATCACGCGCACAGGTTTGACGACTGCCAGTCTCCCAAATACTACAATACCATAGACCACATTACGGTGCGGCAGGTTATGCAGCAGACACTAATTTACCACAATGTTTGGTGTTTGGTTGCTACGAGAAAGCTCTCGAGACCTAAGCTGACTTTCACTCTGAGCTACATAAGCTATCAATACACCCAAAGTATGTTGTAAACTTTAACGTTGTAAGCCGTTTAAAAATTTTAAGCCGCTATATGAAAACAGCAAAATGTGGGTCCAGCTTAAAAATATTAAAATTACTGTTGAACATATTATTGTGTGTGACGCTGTGAGATAATGACAAAATACAGCACGGGATTGTTACAAAAATAAAACAAATATAATTTTGCACTTTTTATTTCCATTGGTTCTTTTATAGATCACGAACATCGCTCGTGGAACACGAACTTTATACTGCAAGCGTAAGAACCAAGTTACGATCATGTGGTGAGGTGGTTTCCGATCTCGCAAGTGAAGGGCACAGATACTGTAACAAGACATACATATATACGATTTAAATGATCAAGAGTTGGGCATATAATGTATTATATTTATTGTCAATGTTTTTTTTTCTCTTCCTCTCTCTCGCGTTATCTCCTGTCATTCAGGAAAAAAAAATATAAATTTACCGTTGACAAAATAATAAAGGTACTTCCAGACACTACGCAAATATATATGCAAAGATATATAAATATATAGAGCGATAACCTCTCAGTCGGACTTTACGACAATCATGGAGAGAAAGAGAAGTGACATATATTCTTAGTCGATCACCTTACACCAAATAAACCTTTTAGAGATAAGAATAATGTTACAAAGTTTAAAAACTCGGCTGCGTAAGGTTAGGGTGCAAGGTATTCCGCATTACATCTGATGGGAGCCACGCCAGCGTCACCTGCTCGCCGTGCGCTCTGCTCTGTGATGAGGCTATGCTCGGAAGTTCTCTGTGTGATCGTATCAGACATTATGAAATCCGAAGAACAGGAGTCACGGACAGGATCCGAAAAATTGCGAACTTTGAGTGCAATGGTCAGGGCACAGATTCGCAGGGCTGAGGACCGATCGGATCCTCGAGTGGCAGCCGTGTGCATTTTACGACTAGTAATCGCCATATTGAATTTTCATAAATGTCGTGTCTTTAGTGACACTTGCAAGATGCAAACGAATTGCTAAATGTAAGAACCATCAAAATCGAAACCCCCCATTGGTTTCTAGAGTACCACATACATACACACTAAGGCTGAAAAACCTATTACCTCTCTTTTGCGTCGCGCAGTCGGGTATGAAAGCTAACTTTTCTACAAATCCCGACAGTCACTGACATTTTTAGTTACTAATAACTGACATAAGAACCCACAAAAATGTACTGTTTTGGAAATTACCTTTGTGAGTGAAAAGATGCAACCTCAAATTCCTGATGCTGTCGAACTTCTTCTGGCAGATGCGGCAGCAGTAATGGTAGTGCAACACCTGGAGAACGAACATTATTATATGTTCCACATCAAACAATAATATAAACATTATTGCACACCACCTTAGTCCAGTTGGTCGACTGCATACACCTTTGAATTTCTTCGTAGGTGTGCAGGTTGCTCCACCATGTTTTTTCTCCTTCGTATAAATATAAATAAGTATAAATATACATATGAAATTCGATAAACACATCCAATTCTCACTCCTTTGATATAATGTCGAACTCGATATTTATCGAAAAAACATGGCGGATATCAACTAATCGCGACATTTGGAATTCTCGTGATATCAAACGTGATATTTATCCAATGTTAGCACTCTATATGCAACGATTGCTCTACCGTAGCCGATACAAAAATATCGTCTGTGATATTGCGACTTGTCAAAAATATTGTATAAGTTTACTTAGATTAAAATAAGATTCTCTCTCTTGTATTCCTTTTGTATCCTCTTATTGTAATAAGTATTTTAATAATAAATTGTACATTAATTGTGCTTTAATATAAAGAGCTATGGCAGATTTTTAATCACTATTTTTGAAAGCGTCTTAAGAACTCAAAGCAACCAATGATTATAAAATATTCATAAACTATTTTTGATGATTTTGGCACATTTAGATAAGGCCAGGTTAAAAATTAATTAATTAAAAATAGCTATTATGTAAGTTACTTTTCCGGCACGACAATGTTTTAGTACAAGGTTGCCAGACTAAATAATTATTTTTTGCAATATACAGGGTTACCTGGTAAGTCGTGCGAACCCCGTTAGGGGGTCGTGCGTACCCCGTTAGGGGGTCGTGGTTCCCACCATTTCTGACAGATTTCCCCTTGGAACCCCGCCCCCCAACTTAACCCTTTTCAAGTTCTTATAACTTGAATAACTTTGAATAACTTGAATAACTTTTCATGTGCCCCCATACATAAAAATCCATGAGGGTCAGGTCTGGGCTTCTCGCTGGCCACGGTATAGGTCCACCTCTCCCGATCCACCTATTGGTATAGTTTGTGTCTAACCATTCTCGGACACATCTGCTATAATGTGCCGGGCAACCGTCGTGTTGAAACCACATGTTTCTAATAAGATTCAGGGGTAAGTCTTCAAGCAAATCATTTATTTGTGTTCTTAAAAAATCTTGTAGTGCTCACCATTTGATGAAAAGCATAGTATACGACGAAAACCACCCAATTGAGTCTGTAGACGTGTTAAAGGAAAGGATTCTAATGGCAGCAGATCAAATAAGAAGAGGTTTAACAACATCGGTGGTTAAAAGTGGACTTAGAAACAGAATGCGAGTGTGTGTAAGAAACAGAGGTGGACATGTTGAACACGAAAGATAAAATAAAATACATTTGTTTAACCTAATTTAAATTGTTTTATTTTATTTTGTAACATAATTGATAAATTTTACATTAATTTCACTACTCCTTTTAGGACTTTTACCAAAGATTATTCCAAGAAATCTAATAGCAGCCTACCTTGTTATACCTTGTTGAATAGCTAATGAAACGTAGATATTTTTAATGGTGTCTGCAGCCTACGTATCATGGATTTTTTTTTTTACTATTGCTGGTTGAAGTTTGATTTGTATACTGATTTGTGTTTGATGCTATAACTATCAATCTTCTATCTACAACCTATTTAGTTGAGGTAACTCTATTTTTATTTTGCATTATGATGAACAAACTAATCTGCTACACAAAAAAAGTATAAAACTAAATATTTGAATTATAATAAACAAAAAAAATGGGCCAATAGACAAAAATCGGTCATTTTTTCAATAAAGTCTTTAAAGCCTTATAACTTGAAAAGGGTTAAGTTGGGGGGCGAAGTTCCAAGGGGAAATCTGTCAGAAATGGTGGGAACCACGACCCTCTAACGGGATTCGCACGACTTACCAGGTAACCCTGTATAAATCATGAATGTTTGCTGTAAAGGTTGGCCCCTTTCCCTTCTTACGCTGCGCCGCAACAGCCACTGGGGGAGCCGCGCTCCCCGGGGACTGCTCCGGTGGTCCGGCCTGGAGGCTCTTTTTTAGAGCCTCGTTTTCCCTTTTTAGGGAGGCCACCTCCTCGGCTAGGGCCAGGACTCGAGCGGAGAGCTGCTCGATAGTGGAGGTGACCTGGGAGTTCTCCCGGTCTCTCCTCTTCGTCCGCTCGCACAGCTCGGTCGTCCCGGTCTTGAGGGTGGTGAGCGCGGTTCTCATTGCGCCCACCACCTCCGCCTTCGTGCTCCTCGCCTTTTCCACGGTCTTTTCGACATCGGAGAGGCATGCCAACATGCCTGCCCCGATGTCCGTTGTGGTGGAGGCCTCTCCCTCCGCGGCAGCGTCTTTAGAGGGGACGTCCTCGTCCCCATCTGCCCGTCCCTTCTTCCCCCTGCCATTCAGAGGACGCAGCGACTTGCGCTTACGCGCTACCTGCCGCTGCGTCTCGCTGTCAGTGGTCGCGACCCACATACAGCTATCGCTGTCGACGTCGCCCACAACCACCGCCACCGATTGGGGAAATGTATATCTATGTTTAACATACTTCCGCAAAGTGTCATTGATTTGCCTTTATATAAATTTAAAATCCATATCAAAAAGACACTCATGAGTAAAGGTTATTATAAAGTAAGTGACTATCTAAATGATCACACTATTTGGGAATAGGGACACTATTCATAGAGCCATGTTTGGTAACAACATTATTTATAATATTGTATTATTTATATATGTGTATGTAAACATACATACGACTGTAATCGTATTAGGTATGATTGTATCTTATATTATATTGTATTTTTATATTATATTATTATAATTATTAACATTGAAAAGAGGAGATAAAAAATAGACCTTCAGAGTTTCTTGCCTGTTCTTCTCGAGAAGGCTCTCCCAATTTCCGAACAGGTGTAGTCAATTTTTTTTTCCTTATTCGTACGTACGGACAAGGTTTTTGTTTCTTTTTAACTTTTTTTTTGTTTTGTTTGTTTTGACGTCAATAAATGCCTGCAAAGGTCTATGTTGAATAAAGATTATTTTGTTTTTTTTTTTATTTGATTCTGAAGCCAAAATGAATGGTCGCGGTCGTAGCCACGGCAGATCCTCTGTGAGCACACGCATTTTGTGTTTTAATTGTAACATATGTATCAACGCACCAGATTTAGTGTATTAATATACACTAAATCTGGTGCGTTTTTGTTGTTGTTGCGCAAAATAATATGGTTACTAAAGGCATAACCTATAAAACTTCTATGCAATATTGCTCCAAAACCTGTACTCCTTAAATTACGATTTTATTTTTAATGGTTTAAGTAGTTTCTGGTGTTTTGTAAATGCTTTATACGTTTCTAAAATGAAAAAGAAACTGCGTAATTCAAAAACAAATGATATTCAATGTAATGAGAAACGATAAAAAATAGTGTATTAAAATGAATCACTATGAACTTAGAATTAATTATTATTATTAGATAAAAATAATTAATTAATTAAATTTTCGACAATTTTTTTTAAATTCCTATTTAATATTCTTTAAACTAACTAAATTATTTCATTCAATAATTTTTCTTATAAATATTTAACAGCCATGGCTTCTAGGCCTTCAGCCAAGTTTGGTTGCGCTCCGTTCGTTCGTGATCGACATAATATCGAATTTTATATCGAATAGACCCGAGAATACAATTTTCTCTGTGAATGGAGATTTCTGTGATATTTACGTTCAATAAAATGCTTGATATAATATCAAATTCGAAACCAAATCATATGAACTGAGAATTGGCTCCCAGTACCGAGACAGGGCCACCGACGGTCTTAGCATTGAAATTTTATTGGAGAGGTTGCATAGCAGTAGGCCTAGATAGTCTGTTTTTATTTGTGTATTCAATAATAGAAAATATAAAAAATCTATGGAACTGACATTTGCGAAAGATACGCAACGTGACTCAGTGACATGAATTGACAAGTCGCAGATAAGATGGCTGTTTTATATTGAGTTATTAGAATTAGTTCGCCGTTTTTGTCGTGTTATCGCATATAATTTTTTATGGTAACAAATAAATTACACATTGCTCGGGTCTCGAACTACTTTCATACCTTTACACAACTGTAAATCTAACCTACATATATACAATAAATAAATAAACGGGAAAGTTTGTATGGATGGATGTTTGTATGGATGGATGTTTGTTACTCTTTTACGCAAAAAGTACTGAATGAATTCTAATAAAATTTTACAGTAATGTAACTTATACATTAAAATAAGACATTGGCAACAATTTATTAAGATATACGCCACGCTAAAATAAGCTTCTCAAAATACTAATTCTGCGGAGACGAAATCGCGGGCACCAACAATTTGTTAATATTATTCTAATCAAAAAATAATATTCTTATTTTTATTATACCGCTAAGGATTACTCAAATGATAATAATATGCTCGGATTTAATTTTAATGAATCAATAGTTACCAAATATTTTTACTATAATAAATAACACAATAAAAGGTAGGTAAAGGATTTTTGGTAAGACTATTTAGCGTAGCATCTTTGACGTGCCAATCAGAATAATAATTTTAGATTTTGATAGATATTTCATTAAAATCGTTTCAACCATTTTGAACATGAAAAGGCAACAGACAGATAAGAGTTAGTAAATTTTTATAAAAATGCGTGCCACTGACCTCGGCGAGCGCGGCGGACACGGCGGCCTTCACGGGACGAACGTCGCGGAACGAGTGCGCCTTCATGTGCGTCAGCAGGTTGTACACGCTGATGGACGGCCGCCGGCAGATGGGGCACGTCTGCCGCCCTGCGACATCATGTGGCTATAGGCACGCGCTGCACCTACACGGCGCGACACCGGCGTGCACACGGCTGTACTATGAGTGCACCTTCAGGTGCGTCAGCAGGTTGTACACGCTGATGGACGGCCGCCGGCAGATGGGGCACGTCTGCCGCCCTGCGACATCATGTGGCTATAGGCACGCGCTGCACCTACACGGCGCGACACCGGCGTGCACACGGCTGTACTATGAGTGCACCTTCAGGTGCGTCAGCAGGTTGTACACGCTGATGGACGGCCGCCGGCAGATGGGGCACGTCTGCCGCCCTGCGACATCATGTGGCTATAGGCACGCGCTGCACTACACGGCGCGACACCGGCGTGCACACGGCTGTACTATGAGTGCACCTTCAGGTGCGTCAGCAGGTTGTACACGCTGATGGACGGCCGCCGGCAGATGCGGCACGTCTGCCGCCCTGCGACATCATGTGGCTATAGGCACGCGCTGCACCTACACGGCGCGACACCGGCGTGCACACGACTGTACTATGAGTGCACCTTCAGGTGCGTCAGCAGGTTGTACACGCTGATGGACGGCCGCCGGCAGATGGGGCACGTCTGCCGCCCTGCGACATCATGTGGCTATAGGCACGCGCTGCACCTACACGGCGCGACACCGGCGTGCACACGGCTGTACTATGAGTGCACCTTCAGGTGCGTCAGCAGGTTGTACACGCTGATGGACGGCCGCCGGCAGATGGGGCACGTCTGCCGCCCTGCGACATCATGTGGCTATAGGCACGCGCTGCACCTACACGGCGCGACACCGGCGTGCACACGGCTGTACTATGAGTGCACCTTCAGGTGCGTCAGCAGGTTGTACACGTTGTCTAAGACACTCTCTGAAGCCCCATCGCCCACGCCGTGGTCGCAAGACCCCCCCCCCTTTCGAGATCCTGGCCGACATGTACGCGATGATGTACACCAGCGCACGGAATGCACAGACGGGAGTCACACCGCCAAGCGACGAAGCTTGCGCCCATGGAAGCGACCATCCGCGGGGTGACGTCGTAGAAGGTTGGAGGGGAAGAGGTTCCGACCGCTCCCCAGGTAGGGCTCTCCTAATGCACACAGAGGGAAGGCTGGGGGTCTGATTCTCGATCCTTAGGGCTCCCTTCAAGCCTGAGAACGGCCATCGCTGAGTGGATAGCAACCTCCCCCCCCCCTCCTTTCCTTCTGGGGAGCAGTGCCCCACACAACCACCGGCTCTCTGCAGTCGGGATATTCAATGCATTTTCCACAGCGTAACACAAAAAATAAATTGTACACGCTAATGGACGGTCACCAGCAGATGAGACATCGTACGAGTACTGAGTTATAGCTCTTTTAACAAAGCTTGTATAACAAATCGATACAAAAAAGTATATTACAGACAAATAATCAAAGAATTAACAATCTATTAATACTTAAGATAAGTCTAAATAATATTATTTTTACTTTAATTATTAAATTGACAGTATTTTAGTATTTAATAGGAATAAAATCATATAAATATGACATCTGCGCGTGCAAGTGAGCGCGCCAGGAGGCCTGGTAGCATACACTTTGCGACCACCGGCACATCGTGTTCGACGTGTCAATGGCCCACCGCCGCCCTTCCCGCACACTCCAGAAGGACAGCTGTCCGCGACGTTGGTCCATCAAGCGGCTGGACGGGGATGCGGCCCTAGCCGCTGCCCACGTCGCGGACTGAGCGGAGGAGGCACGGATCTCGCCCGATCTCGATGTGCATGCGCGGGCCGCCTGGCTCGGGGACACGATGACGTCGATCTGCGACGTCTCCATGCCCCGAGTCAAGCCGCCCCGGCGGCGCTTTGCGTACTGGTGGAAAGAGATCGCGCAGCTACGGGTCGTTGTAGTAGCCGCGCGCCGCCTGTACCTCAGAGCTGCTGGGGAGACTGGAGAGGGACCCATGGGGGCACCCGTACCGGATGGTACTGGGAAGCTCCGACCGTGGGTCCCTCCGCTGGCGGAGACCCTGGACCCTCTCGTCGTGGGAAGAGCTGTAGATACGCTCTTCCCAAGAGTCCAAGACACTCCCTCCGCTGCCCGTTGCCCGGCCCTTGGTCGGACGACCTCCGGGTGACTCCCTACCTGCCGGCCGTGGTCGGGGACTATCTGCGCCACAGGACAATCGGCGTGATGGGACGGGACGGGACGGAAACATCGAGGAGAGTCGATTGCGATAAGCAGGGTGTTGGGACCCCTGCTATGGTGTCGACTAGGGCCGACTTCGGCCCGGTGCTCGGGCTTGCCGAGCTTGGGGTGGCATGTATCATGCGGGCGATCCGCCGGCTAGGTTTAGAAATAGCGCCTTACAAAATCGAGGCGCTATAGTTCCACGGCCTTCCGAGGCGCCGGGAACCACCCAGCTGCCGGATACGGGTAGGTGATGCGGTGGGGCCGCACACCAAGTAAGGCCCATCAAATGGCGGGCGCGTTGCATCGCCTGCTGCCCAATCTCGGGGGACCGAGGGATGGAGTTCGCCGCCTGTACGAGGGCGTCGTGCGATCCGTGACCATGTATGGGGCCATCGTATGGTCGCGAGACTGCGCGAGGTCCACCCGCTACAGAGCTTTGCTACGGAGCCTGCAGCGGATAATGCCTACCGTACCATCTCGTATGAGGCGGCGACAGTTTTTGGACGTATGCGTCGCGGCGTGTCGAAACTTGGCTACCGAATGACTCAGATACTCACCGGGCACGGCTGCTTCGGTGAGTATCTGTCTACAATAGGATGGGAGGGATTGACACGATGCCACCACTGCGCATGGGCCTCCGAGCGCAGAGTCTTGGTCACAGAGATCGGGCGAGATCCGTCTCCGCCGGCATTAATTGCGGCAATGCCTCAAAACCTCCCTCGTCCGCCAACGAGGGAGGTTGGAGGGCTGTAGCCTCCTTCTGTGAAGCAGTGATGCTCCAGAAAGAGGCCGCCGAGCGGGGTCGGGAGGCGGCCGATCCCGCTCGAAGGAGACGGCGCCGGGCTCAGTAGCACGGCTGCGGTGCAACCGCGGGTTGCCGGCGAGCGCGAGTAAGTCGCGTCCGCGGATACGGTGACCCAGGAGGTACCACGCCCCTCCCATGGCCGGTGGGCGTCGTCGGCGGAGGAGATCGGGAGAGGTGTTGAAGCCTCCCCCGAGGAGGGCCCTGCATCGGCAGGGGAGCGGAGGCTGGGGTTCCCGTAAGTCGATTATCGTTCCCGGGGGCTCCCTACATGCCTGAGGAAGGCTATCCAGGGTGTTTTTAGCAGATAGTGTCCCTAGGGCGCCCGACAGCGCGGGCGCTCGAGATAAGATCTGTTCCGTGTTGCTGCCCTTAGAGCAGCGACGTCCATAAACGGAAATTATATCTAGTAAAAAAAGGCCTGGTAGCAGCGCGCAGCAGTGAGAGCAGCCACTTACTGGCGGGCTGAGCGTGCAGGTGGGCGCGCCAGGAGGCCTGGTAGCAGCGCGCGCAGGCGCGCACCAGCGCGGCCTCGCGCAGGCAGCGCCGCCCCGCCGCCCCTCCACTCCCGCCGGCGGCACCACCTCCAGCACCGCTCGGCTCCCTGCGAGCCATAAAATAAACACTAATAGTTATTTATTCAACAGAGAACGTACACACCTATTATATTAGAATCATTGACACATAAAAAACACCAACATTTTATTCATCATCATTATCATGTCAGAAAGTAGACGCCCACTGCTGGACATATGACTCCCCGAGGATCTCCACACTTGTCAGTTCTGGGCTTCTAGCGTCCAGCGTCTTGCTGCGATGCTCACCAAATCATATGCCCATCTTGTGGACTAAAAGTTCGCAATTCTACGGGCTATGTCGATGACATTGGTTCTTCTCAGAATTTCATCATTTGTTTATAGAGTTGCCAACGTGCATTTTCTTTGCCGATCCATCACACGCCGTTTCTTAATTAGCTTAAGGGTCTGAGATCTTGCTTCTCTTTTTGATACTGTGGCGTCTGAAAAACTTAGAACCCACGGTAAAGACAATTCCATAACCCTGTCATTATATGTGCCCACATTAATGCAGTCCTCGAGAAAATAGAAGCGGTTTTGCAATTAGAATTGAAAACCTATAAGATTATGGATCTGGTTAGATTCTGGACGAAGCATCGAGTCCATCAATAGATATCGTTCGGCTTTTAAGTTGAGGTTCAATATGCCTCTTACGAATCGGTGATGACTACCTGTATTCAGCACTGAGACACCAATGAATCGATGCTATATAATGATTGATGAACCATTTTTTGAAAAAAGAGTTCATCATATAGAATCCCTCTCTCCATTTAATGGGCTAGCATTAGACAACAGCCGGATTCCAGCTCCATATTACCCACTTTGCCTAGCCTAATCACATTCCGTCTGGTTCCCATTCAAACATTTGGATTATAGTACCTAATCTAAATTTCTTAAAGTTACAAAACAAATTCTCGTTGAAAATCCCCTTTATTGTAAGTAGAGATAAGGATATATTACTTACTCTTTTGTCTTCTTGTGGTACATTTTGTAAATAGCACTCAAGGCGTCGTCCGGAGAGTACGCCACTAGAATATCCCCGTCCTTGTTACTCTCCTTGCTCAGAATGATTTCAGCTTGGTGCTTGAACGACTTCTTCTTGAGCTGGACGAGGCTGTACGGCGACAGCGTCTTCTTCTCCGTGAAGGTAGGCAACACCGACTGGAATATATCACTCTTTCTGTCGTAGTTATTGTTTTCAACCGTGGTTTTGGACCATACCACGACGTCTGTTTCTCCTGGAAAAATTTCGATATTGATTAATATACTTGTTATAACTTAACAAATTAAAGTGTGTTGTTGGCGGATCTCTCCAGTCACAATGTTTTTTGCGCAAGATTCGTAAATATTTTAGAACAGTGGTTTTCATCAATTCTCTGAAGCAACTCCATTATCATGTAATAAATTTCTGAAACCCCCTGTCATCCTGTTATTTCTGTTTCTATTACATCTATCAATATAACATTTTTGCGTAACTACAACATTTTAATTTGTAAATTTGCTGCCAATTTCACAATAACTACACAGTACTATAGGCGACTATAACCACTTACCACTAGATGGGCAAGCTGCTTGTTTGTCAACATATCACATAAAAATAAACACAATGTACGTGGCCAACGTGAGGTTGTAAAGTCACAGCACCCAGTAATTTTACTGCCTATCTTGCTTTTCACATAGGAATCATTGCTATTTTGCGACACTAAGCTTCACCAAGTCAAGATGGCAGAATTTTTATTTCATTTTTTTTAATTAAAAACAAGAGTCGAGTGATTGTTTTAATCAGCGTCAAAATACATAGTAAAATTTAAATCACAGTGGATGCAGTCATATGTAACCAAATCAAATTAATGCGTCAGCCCCCACTAAGCATGTTCGCGGATCTGGAGCCATAATTTAAAAAAACAACCAGAGGAACAAAAAGCTTACTGTTTATCGTATTATTATATTTATAATATAATATAATAATAATAATTTATTTATGACATGTATTTATTATGCAACCAACACAAACTACTTACAAAAGTATAACTGTGTATATACCATAGTAAATTGTTTATCGTCACTTTGACTTCTATTAAAACATAATAACACCTCGTTATACGTTATTTAATCATCAAAATAAATAATGCACGCTTTAAATATGGTGTATCTTACAGTTCTTGCGATTAAAACTTATCCATTTAAAAGTAACATTATAATACAGCCACGTTTCACAGATAAATAATAGTGTTTATAACATTTTCATAAATTAAATTAATTCCAAAATAAAACTAAAATCAAAAATTGATTCTATAAAGGGACTTTTACAATCACTTTTGCACGTCAATGATGCTTAGAAGATAGCCTCAGACAAATAGTCTGAACCCTGAATCCTTTACAATTTTAAACAAATTTATATTTTATTGTTATCAAGCATTGAATACGTTATGTACTATTTAAAGACACGTTATGAGAGTGTTAGATAACCAACAGGAAGCACAGACCCCAGTATAAGGGGGCACGGTAGAGGCACCGTCAGGACGAGCCAAGCAAAACACATCCTACGCCTTTTCTCAAAGCAACTTCTCCGTTATTTTGAACCCTTCTCTCTTCTGTTTAATTGACAAATTACTAGTTACAATAATACAGTTACTAGTTTAGTGTTTACAGTGTTCAGTCTCGTCGCTTGTCGCTGCCTCTTTCTCATCTAACTGACGAACTTGTGCTTGTGAGATTGAACTGTGTAAGTCTAGTTTGATTTTTGTTTGCTCTAGAATAGGAAGTGTTTTTACGACTTTACTAATACTTATGAAGAACAAGTCATTCTCGTCGAAATTATTCTTATTCAATTCCTTCACTCTTCTATTTAGTTTATGAACTTTGAGTCGTGTTGTTAATTTCATTAGTTCATAAATTCGTTGCAGTCTAGCTTTGTTAGGTTTTGGTCGATAATTAATTCTAGAGTATGTATTCATTACAAGACTTTCAGATTGAAGTCTAGACGTCAATTGCTTATTTGTCTTGATATTTGGTGATACGAAACAGGGCTGTGGAAAACTGTTATTTTGACCATATTTCCTTGCAACTGCTGAAGCAGCTGGTCTATTCTTTTTATTTGATCTTTGTTTTAGTCCATTGGTAAAACGACTTCGTGATCTTATCCATTCGCCTTTAGAACTATCAACTGAAACAAAGAAGAATAATGCGGTAATATTGCTTAATGATGTCTCGGTGATTAATTAGTTGAACACAAACAGTAATCACCGTTTTCTAAGAAGTTTGAATTTAAACCAGTGATTCCCAACCTGCAAGGAGTCTACGTGAACAAAAAAAATTGGGGTTCCATGAAATGAAAGCGGGGATCTACGATAATGGATCTTAACATACACTGATATAATAGTATCTATTTACTTACATTATATTATCTTCTAATATAAAAACATGTATATTATTTATAAAAGTACCTATACAGAAAAAAGGTTTATAATTTAATTTTAAGATTTATATTGTATATGTTTTAAAAATTTTGAAAGTTGTAGGATATAGGCATTCAATATAAGTAGGGAGTCTACTCAAAAACGAAAAAAGTTTGGGAACCTCTGATTTAAACCATAAAACCGTTTCGTAAAAATTGGGACAAGAAAATAATAGTAATACAATGTACTTACTTCAATAAACATATTTGACACACAAACAAGTAATTATCTATATTTACCTAAGTCTATTTATAAACACAAAATATAAAATTAATTCATACTGATAACTAGTGATGTGCCGGATCATCAAAAATCTCCGCTCCGCGGATACAGATCTGAATAAGGATATTTGGTGTCAAGATCCGCAGATACGGATACGGATCTTAACTTTCTTACACAATCGGTGTCAGTGCACGTGATCTTGAGTTGAAACATGTTTCGACTTGCATTCGGCGACGGGTTTTTTTGTTTTGTTTTACTTTAATGTGATACTAGGCACCTCTGGGCATAGATAACGTTTGTGTTAGTACATGATTTAAAAAAAAATACTACAAAGAAGTTTAGTAGTGTAATATGGAATTATTTTGTGATAATAAATGATGAATGTGCAAAGTGTAAAACTTGTGATGGAAAGTATTCTCGTAAGGGTAAAGGCTCAACTTCCTTAAAAAATTATTTACAAAGAAAACATCCTCAAGAATATGTATTATTATTTAAAGAAAACTCAGCTAAATAGATCCGTAAAAGATCCGCCAAAAAGTAACGGATACGGACATGGATACGAATCTTTCTTCTGTCTCGGATATCCGCGGATACGGATATCCGGCACATCACTAATGATAACTGCTTATTGTTGCAAATGAAAATTATTTGATTTTTAATTTCAACAAAATGAGAAGTTTTTCTTTTCTTGTTCTTATAAATTTAACTTATTTAATTGATTTCTTAATTAACTATATTTTTCTTATATGTATAATTAAATTAAAGTACTAAAACATATATATCTAAAAAAAAATAACAATATTCAAATACTATTTCAATCAATATAAAAACGCCCTAAATTCTATATTAAAATTTATCAATATATAATTATGTTGGGGTGCTACTGTAACTATTGCATATGAGACTTATAAACTGCTTTAAAATTATTTAAAACCAGTTATAGTCTAATCTGCTCTAGGGTTCATTTCCAAGGAACACAAAAGATTGTCTTGGCATGGTACCACCATCTATCGAAGTTGACAGCATAGTTGCAATGTAAATAACTAAAACAGCTAAATCTTCAGTTGTGGAGAAGACCAAGAGAAAGTTTCTTCCATTTTTGGCCTTAACATCTCTATTAGCTATGGTGAAGAACATTTCCATAAATAATGTAGTAATAGTTAATAAGGAATAGTTATTTTACTCTGTGTTAAGAGCACTTAGACACATTCACACTTTGTCACACGTTTACAGTTAGTTCCATTAGCACATTATCGCGTAATCACAATTGGTCACATTACTTCACTGTAGGTCTCATTTGCAGTTCACATGCAATTATTTTGTACAGGATGAGATAGGTATGGAAATGGTAGGGTATATAAAAAATAGAATTTAAAATATTTTTAATTAGCAAAATTTGCTGTTGCCATACACTACAATGCTACATTACAATAAAAAAACAATTCAAACTAAATTTATTTGTGTAAATTCATCTGATTAAATTTTACTCTGCGACTTATATTTAGAAACTTTGATACTCAATTATTGTTACAATGTTAATTTACCACATACACTTTTGTGTATATGTATATATGTTCTATATGACCTACTCGACCCCGCTCGAGGCGTGCCTCTGCTCAGTTGACTCAATACAATACTATTATTTTTATTTGATATTACAAATGCGAAATAAGTTTATTAATCAAATAAATTAAAATTATGATTTTAACAAGGTATTTTACATGTTTAGTAATCAACAACAATCAACTAGACAATCAAAATCCGCAACAAAAACTCTTCAAAATTTTAATAAGGGTTGGAGGTATTCAAATACTTATAAAATTCCAACCGTAACATTCCTCTAGAAAACAGGATGGTGTTGACCTTCCTGAACAACCAGAAGAGTAACGTTAGTCAATAAAAGAAGTTAACAGAAACAGAGATGTATTAATCTATTATTTTATTTAGAGCCATCCTATTACATCTCGAACGCGATTTTTGCGTAAAATGGACAATTTTGGCGTTCTCGATCTCAGAAACAAAGATACATTAACAATTTTGACTTAATGAATAATGCAGAATAGCTATTGACATAGTTCGTAGCGGCCTCGCGTTGTGTAAATTTAGCTTAACTTTTTAATAAAACCCAAAATTGTAGAGAAAAATTTTCATAAAATGCGTGAAGGCACTTTTTTGAACTCCTGGATTGAACTACTGTTCTACATAAATGAAATATAAAATGATAATTTTATCTTTTGTATAGTCATATAGTTCATTGCGGCCTCGGAATTTTGATATATTATTGATTAAATATAGAAAAAAAAACCTTATTCTAAACGAAAAAACTACGAAAATCGCTTTAAGTTGACTGTGAATATCTTCTATCTACGATAGTATTTATTAATAATATTTATACCAGAATAAATGACACTTTGTGAGGAATAAATGTCATATTTTTTAACCCAGAATTTATTATCTTATTTTTATAAAACCGATAAATCATACTGCAAAATTACTACAAAATGCGATGCACAGGCCGTCCGAATTCATTATAGCTTGAGCCAAAGAGTAAAGTAACTAACTATACCAGAGGAAACTTGAACGCTCCTCAGAGTCGGACCGGACCTATGTTGAATTTCTACGCGCTACACGCCTATATCAAAAGAACCCGAGTGATCGTGCCGTTGAGCATCTGTGTATAGCGCGATTATCAGTTTTGATTACGTAACTAAAATTATTTTTCTGCGACTTTTAAATATTATTTATTTTGAATTTCATATTTTTTCTAAAGTTAATCTATTCTATATATTATTTTTATCTATTATTTCTAAAGCTTTTTCACACCAAAACCATTGGATCGATTTGATGGCAATTCGGCAAATAGGTGATTCTATTTTATGATGATTTATACTCCTATATAATTGGTAACTAGTTTTTTTTTAATCTGAGCTATTTTTAATTTAAAACTAAAACAGTCTTTTGCTAAATAACATACTAGGTACTATTTAATAATCATTATTTTTAACAATATCATCTGTCCTATTTATAATAAAATCTTCATATAATGTGTTTCTTCATATATATAGCAATAACGAATAATTCTACAAAAATTATAAAAATTTTGGGAAAAGTATCAAATCGCTTAGATGTAGCGTCAACACAGTATTTTGGACGTGTGACCTTCAATGAGTTGTCGGGACGCTTCGAAATTACCTAATCTCGCAGAATGAAGAATTGTAATAGGCCTCTTAATTACATTACATAGTTATATTGTTTTAGACACTAAAATGACTGAACATAATGAAAATTTTAAGTATATTGAGAATAAGTTTGATAACCTTCATCATCATCATCATAGGTCACCCTCTGACATCCAGAGGGTGTGTTTTCCGCACTTAGTCCTGTATGGACCATTGTGCGTGTCCTATATAACCTTCTTAGTTAAGAAGTTGGATGTTACCATCTCTTAGGTCCTACGTTAAGAGTCCAAGTGAAGGCAGATGTTTGTGTGATGAATACAAGCATTTGTACCTTACTCATGGTTGTTAATATATATTCCTATTAAAAATATTTATATATGTATGTTACCCTAGATTCCATAACACAGCCTTACAGACCTTAGTTTGGGCTAGAGCTATTTATTTATGTTGATCTTAATGGTGTTAATCCTGGCATGCTTTATTGGCTGGTTCAGGGGACACATCTGCCACTGCTATATTGAGTTCACTCACCTTCTCCAGTAAACAGATGCCTAATGATTCAATATGCCAATTCAATCAATCACTGTGCAAGCATATGTACGTCTCACATCTGACACAAGCCATAACACTAATGTCTCCTATTGCTATATATAGATCTTTGAATATTGCTTTAAGAATTTATTTTATAAGCAAGAATATTGCTATGTAGTAAAGTTTCAGTAAAAATCAAAATGTCAAAGTTTTATGTGAGTGTTGTTACCAAGTTTAAGAGAAAAAAAAAAACACTTTGTGCAATAGCTTCGTGCTTATTAGTAGTATGTTTATTTTACCACTATAAAATTATAACAAAGCAAGGTCTGAATACCATTATTGTGCAAATAATAAGTAATATGAACATTTACCAAATAAGTTCGGTAAATGTTCATATTACTGGTTGGTTTTACCAAATAAGTATTATAAATAACACTAGGATTTTTATCCTGTGTCATGGTACAGTCACAAACATAGAATCTCACATGCACCTAACTGGAACAATATTTTTAAGCCATACATAATATTGGGGCCACTGCACTTACAAATTATTCTGATAGTACAATATCAATGTAAATAGTAACATTGTGCATTTTCAAAGTAACAAATACTTGCAGAAATAAAAACTTTACAAACACACTGATATACTTATTTATTTGTCTATTGTTTATTGCAAACACACCTGTAATTCACATACTAAAAATATAATTGAAATTATTAATGTTAATTGCGTATTATATTGGGAAATTAAAATAATATAGGTTTATTTTTCTTTCTCACTAACAAGATTAAGAAAATAGTACAAATTAAATTTATTGGTAGAATTGTCTAGAAAATTAAATGAAAAACATGACGTGCTCTACTCACCAGACAACTTATTATTGACTTTTCGGACCACTACAGTTCTTTTTGAACCCTGCACATCACCCTTCTCTGGTCTGAGAAGTCTATCACTTTGCCTCAAACGTTCTATGCATAAATTGTTCCAATTTTTCAATGTTTTATGGGCACTCTCCGATTTTACTACAGCTCGAACAGGTAAGCAAAGAGGGTCATCATAGTCAGGGATATGAATGTCCATGTTTTTCCTAGCAATAAACTCATTGACTTTAACTGCTTGATTCTTGGAGAAGTTACGTTGTAGCGAAGGTGGCGTAATTAGAGTTGTTTTAGTAGATGTAATTGTTTTTTTGGCGACCGTTTTCTTCTTTTTACTAGTAGTCTGCGCTGGCACCGGACTAACCGGCGCGGAGTCTTCGTTTGGATCATAATCAGAATCTTTCTCTTCAATTTTTCTCTTTTTGCTTCTGGTTACCCTCTGGACAAGCAGGTCTTGACCTTCATCTTGTTTATATTCAATTGGTGCGACAGGTAAAACAGCTGAAGGAAATTGTATCACACACTGCTGAACTAATTCGGCGTCTTCGTCCAAATATTCAATTTCACCGTCAACCTCCATTGGAAAAGCTCGAGTTCAATGATTAATATTGATATTAAACATGTTTCTGAGTAGTTTGTAGATTACTAAGATACCTGTCAACTCATTTTTTTTTATAAAAGTTTTACGGCTTTGTTTTTTTTAACCATCTAGACAAATCTTATTTTCATTTTCTTCTATATTTGTCCAATATTCTTATATTCATATTTGTCCAATAGTATTGGTGATGTATTGAAAAACGACTCCATATGTTTCTGTATTCTTCAAAATAGATGGCAAAAGGCGGGGAATTTCGTATTTTTTGTAAATCTTCTGTAAGCCGTATATTAAGAGTAATCTTGACAAATTGAATGCAGAGCAATAAAGAAATATATGATCTAGGGTTCCATTTCCCTGACCACAATATTCACATAAATCTGTGTTTCTTAAATTAAGTCTTCTCAGATGAGCACCATTTAAAGTAGTGATGTATTTCCTTGATGGGGAATGTAGTTTAAGGTACCATGGTCTTGTTGGAATTTCTTCTTCAATACTTGCATACCATTTCCTTTTATTCTGTTTCGTACTCTCCCATGTTTCATTCCAATGTTTGAACATTCGACTTTTCAAAGCGGAATTAAAGTCAGTCATTGGAACTGGTGGCATAACATAATGGGAACTATTGTTATTAGTATGAGGTACTTTAATTTTCATTAATTTATCAACGGTTTCGTTTCCTGAAATGCCACTGTGAGATGGAACCCATAAAAATTCCACTTGCATGTCTTGATTATTAAATATATATTCTCTTATTTTATTAATGTATAAATTGTGGTCTATGTATTTACAAATATGTTTTAATTCATCAATATAATCAAACCGAAATAATCTATTATTTACATATAAAATCAATAAATGTTTATTTGCTAATACTTTTAAATAAAATATTTCAGTTAAGTAACGTATACGTACATTAATTGGAGGTATGCCGGCCTCTATTTCAAGAGAGTTTATAGGGGTAGAACACATTGTCCCAGTAATTATCCTAAGTCCCTTATTTTGAATAACTTCTAATTTTTTTTAGTAAATATTGACTTATAAATTGCTCGTAAACTAACAACGCGTAATCATAATGACTTCTCACTATAGATTTAAAAAATAAGTTTAGTAATTTTGGATCCATTCCCCAGGTAACACTTGCTAAGCAACGCATAATATTTACACTTTTATGCGTTTTTTGGATGATATTCAAAACATGGGACTTAAAAGTTAGCTTTGAATCAAATGTTACACCTAAAAAAAATTTTTCCTTAACTAATTTAATATTTACAGAATTATATTTAACAGATACATTTAAGTAATCATAATAATCAACTTTACTACTTAATATTTGAATACAACTTTTATGAGGATTAATATTCAGCTTTAAATAATTCTTATAATATGTACATAAAGAGCTTAATGCTTCATTTAAGTTATTGACTGCTTGTGATAAGTTACAATGTTTGGCATACAATACAATATCATCTGCATATTGTAATAAAGTTATATTATCACTAGATACGTATTTATGAATCAGTGAAGTATACAAATTATATAACAATGGTGACAAAGTAGCTCCTTGCATTACACCTTTATGTGCCTTTCCAAGTCCATAATAAGATTGATTATGCTTGATAAATGCCGTCCGTGAATTAAAGAAATTAAAAATCCATTTACAAACTTTACCTGGTACATTAAAGCCGTGAAGAATTTTAACTAAAATATTTAAATTGGTATTATCAAACGCTCCAGAAACGCCAAGAAAAGAACAAATCATATAACTACTTGTTAGAAAGGTGTTCTGTATATCTCCACAAAATTTAACTAGACTATCGGTGGTGCTATGGCCTTTTCTAAATCCAAACTGTTCAGATGGAATGATTAATCTTGATTCAGCATAGAGTTCAAGTCTACTTTTTAACATATTCTCAAATATTTTGCCAACACAAGAAGATAACGATATTGGCCTATAAGATTCAGCCAACTTTGGATCTTTTTCTGGTTTTAGAATTGGTACAACTGCAACGGATTTCCAAGAATTAGGAATAACATTTTGATGCCATAAGTTATTAAATATTGTAAGCAAAATATTTTTGGCGGATCGATGTAGTTGCTTTATCAAAATGTAAGGTAGATTATCCAATCCTGGAGTAGTATCCTTCCTACTAGTTATTGAAAAATTTAATTCATGAATGGAAAATGAAAGATTCAAATGTGCGTTAAGTTCATCGTTTTCAAAAATAAAGCTAAGATCATCTATATCTTCGAAAAATTCATTCGAAACCACTTTATTAAGAAAATCATTAACAAAACAATTTTCCTTACTAACAGACAATGATTTTTTTCTATTAAAACATTTAACAAAATTCCATATATGACTAATCGGCGTATTTCTATCAAAACTTGAACACAACTTTTCCCAGCTAGATTTTTTCTCCTGTTTATACTCTGGTTTCAAAGGTGAAATTCATGGTTGAAACAATCACGAAAAACATTATTTGCAAATAATACCTTTACTAGAAATAAATTAATTTGAAAATATTAAGATTCCATTACAATTTTTGTTGACGAGTTTAAAAAATTATTTATTTTAAACGCTGCAGCAAGGTTACCTCTATGGTTCCTTTAACCAGTGATGGGGTATAACAGCAATTGAACTAATTATATGAATTCCAATTAGAATTTGCAATCGGAGGTCCTAAAAAACAAAATTGATTTTAATAACTATTTAATAAAAAAATTACAAGCTAATTATTATCTACATCGTACCGATGTTAGGTTACGATGTAGAATAAAAACTATTATCTAACTATTATCTATATCGTACTGATGTTAGGTTACGATGTAGAATAAAACTACAACTAACTTCAATCTAAATCATCTACATCGTATGGATGTTAGAGTACGACGTAGAATGATCAAAGTAAGTAATTATATAGTAATATCGCCGCGTTGTCAGCGATTCCAATCAATTAGGCATCTTCGATTGATTTGCATCGACATCAGCATATTATGCAAGGGTGCTACCATGACACGCTTGACAGTATTCGAGTTACGATGTTTAATAAACAACTATAAATGATCTAATATAATTGATTTGAAACTCATAATAGGATACGTTTTTAATTCAATGACTCTAAAGAGATAAATAAATAAATCTTTCGTGTTTTTATATAAATTCTAGATTTTTAAATTTGGCAACACTGCAAGTAAATCAGTTGATCAGTCTTAATCAGTAGTCAGTACGAGTGTGTCAGCCGTGCGATACGTTTGTTCTACACTATTCATTTTTATCATCTTTGTTGCTGTTGTTGTTATTTTTGTTATGTTTTTGTTTTTATTAAATTGTTTTCATTCTGTTGTGGCTGTTATAAAAATTTCTTCATGTAATAAAAGCAAATAACTCAATTCATTATTACTTTCAATTTATTCACTACTGTCATGATAGTTTAAAATAATTAAATACAATATTAATATAAAATCTGATCTAAATTCCAAACATTTCTTCTTTATAAAATAATTTCAAACAACAGACATCTATATTTTCAAAAAGACTTCAAACTTCACTTTTACCAAAAAAAAACCAGCCAGTATTAAATTCAAAATATAAACTCTATGACAGTGGCAACATGCCTAAAAGAACGAAGAAAACTGTTATGAACAGTGAGACGCGTCAATTTGTTATAAATTTACGCGACTACTTCGAACGAGAATTACAAAATGGTGGGCCGTTATTGCCTCTACAAAATGTCCGGGATCGCGTAGCCGACGCTCTAGGCATTGGCAAATCAACGGTGTCGCGAATCACAATAGAAAAATTTGGCGAATCTTCAATCGAAGAAAACAAATTGTCAACCCCAAACAAAAAACGGAAGAAAATGCATCCCGTCACAAAGCCAGACAATTTTGACGTCCATGCTATTAGGAATCACATTTATGGATACTATGCACGCAGTGAGTTACCAACACTTCGGAAATTGCGCACTTCTCTCGATGATGCCGGGTTATTTAAAGGTTCCCTGCCCTCTTTATCTGCAGTATTAAAAGAAGTAGGATTTAAATACCAAAAGTCCGACAAAAGAAAAGTTCTGATGGAACGATCTGACATTGCTCTTGCACGCTGTGACTTCCTTCGAAAAGCAAGACAAATAGAAAACTGGGATAAAGTCGTCTTTTTAGATGAAACATGGTTAAATGCCAATCATACGGTATCAAAAACATGGACTGATAATACAGCGAAATCTGTTACGAAGGTACCAGAAGGCAAAGGCCAACGGCTAATCATATGTCATGCAGGGACAGCTGAAGGATTTGTACCCAATTGTTTATTGGCTTTTAAGTCGGTAAAGTCGGTTGAATAACACGAAGAAATGAATTTTGAAAAATTTTAAGAATGGTTTATGGTATTGCTAGCCAATTTGAATGATCCACATGTGATAATAATGGATAATGCACCTTATCATTCCGTGCAAATAAACAAACCGCCCAGTACATCGAGCAGAAAGAGTGAAATCATAGAATGGCTCCTCTGTCAGGGTATTGAGGCTGATAATTCGATGTTAAAGTTGGAGCTGTTGAGGCTTCTCAATTTAAATAAGCCACGCACTCGAAAATATATCGTGGACGAGCTCGCCAAGTCCTATGGTCATATCGTTCTCCGTCTCCCACCCTATCATTGCCAGTATAACAGCATAGAAATGATATGGGCCCAAGTAAAAGGTTTGTAGTTTTATTCATCAAATTTTATATTACGCCTAACATTTTATAATTCACCGACTATTATAAAGTAAAATATTGTTTACAGGTTATGCTGCACGAAATAATACCCAACCTCCATTCACTGCTAATAAAATTATGGGTTTATTAAAGGATGCGTGCAATAATGTTACACCAGAGAACTGGAGAAGTGTAGTAGAAAGAACCAAACGCTTAATCAATGAAGACTGGGAACGTGACGTACATTTTGACAATTTCAGGGAAAATGAATTAATTATAAATCTAAGAGATTGTTCCAGCGAGTCCGAATCTGAAAATGAAGAGAATTTAGGTTGCACCCTATTATCGGACTCTGATTAATAAATATCTTCATTTCAATAGTATTCGTTTTATTTAGTATCACGTATCTTTGTCTCTCCTTTTAGGCAAAATGTATTGAATGGATTTGGATTAAATTCTTCAGTAATACATATAGGTTAAATACATGATTAAAATAACGCATTAACAAGTTGATTTTGTACCAGCTTTCGTAACTCTAACATGTATAAAAATACCGAATCAATTATAATATTTGATTCGATATAAAAATCGAATTTCGAATTACTAAGCACCTCTCTAGCAAAGCCATTTTGACATGTGTCACAGGACCCATGCTATATTTTACAGAGTATAATTGTACGCTTTTTCATAGCATCTAATTTTTTGTATAATAAGTAATTTTCTATTGTAGGGTACTTCCTACTGTATACTATTCCATTTTAACGGTAATCTATTCGTTTGTAGAATGCAGTAATCTATTAGTTTGTAGTTGACTATGTGGAGAGTCCGAGTATGAGGATCTGCACCACGCATTGTGGGTGCATCTTGTTTTAGAATGTACAACGTAGGGATTTATTAGACAAGGTGAAGACTATCGAAATGGGTTCAGTTTATTACTGCGACCTTTTAGAGATGGATGCGAATTCCCTGTGACCACGTAACTTCGTGCATTGATGGTAGAATATATGGTGATGGTAGAAGGCTTATTATATAATAAAAAATACATGCACAATATAATAGAAAACACTAACTTTTGCAATATGATGTCGTAAGTAAAAATTATTTTCAGCTTATATTGCTAACATTGGCTGAACCCTACGAGATAAATCAAAATAATGGTTTGCCTGGTCAAATTCAAGACTTCCTAAAGGAAGAAGCTATTAAAAAGAGCCTAAGGTGGCATTTACTGATTATTGTATTAATATTGAATCATTAAAATAATATGGCTTTATTATGAATAATATATATGAATGTTTATATGTGAATACACATTAGAGACCGACAAGTGAGTCGTGACAAGCTTGTGGTGTAAATTTAAAAATCTTTCATATGTTAACCCTGAATATAGTGAGAAACATCATGTTGATACTTGAATTTTTCAATATTTTATGATACGTGTTTAAAATTATAAAATAATATGAATAGATGTATTGCGAATAGCACCATATAAACAAATAATTCAATTGGTCTTTATCTATGAGATATTCATGCCTGGCTCACCAGAGCTTGCAGTGTACACATGTCGGTGATCACTAACGTGGAACAATTCGTATTCGTATTTCTAGCGCCGCCAACCGACAAAATTTATTAAAGTTATTAACAAATAAAAAACTAAACAAGTGATATGTTTCTATGAAAACACATTATCAATTTAACAATATTATTCTTTTAGTGTCCCGAAAAATAAATATATCAAGTATCAAAATGTGTTAGCTATACTTACTTGCAGTATGCCAGTTAACAGTGTTGTCATTCGTAATAATTCTTGTGCCACGACTCACTTGTCAGACTCTATTTAAATTGTAAATAAGTATATTAATTTTGTATATGATCAGATGGCGTAGTCAAATGCCACTTAGCATTAGCGTTCAGTCACTGCGGAAAGAAAAAATGTATGGAGATGTCACGTGACTTATCGTTACCTAATCATCAGTCATCTCCATACATTTTGTCTTTTCCGCAGTTTCGAACGCTAACGCTAAGTAGCATTTGTCTAGGGGAGCAGTAATATCATTATAAAATCATAAAATCATCATCAAATATCCATCAGTCCATCCAGTCAACCTAATGTTGGAAGAAAATTCTTTTTAAATGTAAGTCCGCCTTTGTGCATGGCGTGACTGCTCTATGTATTTGGTTTACAGAGTATAATTTAGAACGTTACATACAATCTTTTATATTCTACGAAATTGTCAATTTACTCCTGACAATATAATCTGTGATTGAAAATTTGTCAACATGTCGGACAAGTTAGTGTTTGTTATTAATTTCAATAATTTTGTGTTAAAATCTTAGTCAAACTTAAATACTTTAGTTATTTTGAGTATATGAATAGTAATATATCAGAAAATAATAAACTTGCCACTTTAAATTGTCTCTGTTTCATCATTCTTGTTATAAGATTTTAGCGTCACATGGATCCATTGTCATTTCAACCTCATTCGATATTTTGCAGTGATGATTTGCTAGGCGATGACTTGGGTGATCATAGTCTTGCCGACTATAATCTTGGCAATGAAGAAGAGGAGCAATTACTCGCAGACGATTATGAGTCCAGTTCTTCTCAAAATGTCCCCATGTCTGTTGGTCCAGAGTATCGTAGCACAGAGATAGTTTCTGCATCATATTCCAGTCACACCATACAATACAGTACCCCGGTATGTATACTATGATATACTTTATAAAGTAAAAGTATAGTTTGCAACAAGTAACTTTACGAAAGCTAGTTTTACTACAGTATCTGGTAGATACAGTGATATAAGGTCAACATGTACAATCATAATATCCTGTTGTGTATACTGTATTTTATATAAATAAAAATAATATTTAAATTCCTTTTTGTTGTAATATTGGTATTTGTCAATAGGCATGAGTAAATGAAAAATAGAATACTGGTAAATATCTATATTATATACATTAGTACATTCATATTTATATTTTCCATAGTTGTATGAGCTACTTACATTAAGGTTATTTTATATATTTTTAATGCCTTGAGGCAGGATAAAAAATTAGACCTTTGTACAAAAGAAAACAAGTTTTGGCTAATTAGTGATAAATCCAAATTCATTTGTTTCTGGTTGATTACAGCAAACAATACCATACCAGCCACCTGTGGACACTGAATGTGTAGTACCGAACATAACAGTAGAGGTGCCAAACACTCCACTATCGGAACATTCTACATATGCTCCATATGAACCTCCTGTATATGAAGCAGAACATGCTGTAGTGCCACCAGCTATTGTAAGTAGCTTTCATAGATTACTGAAAGAGGTCAATCAATAGATCTACCTCGGCTGAGTAACTTTTGGGAAATTACTTGTCATATTTTAGCCCATCAACCCTGGTATCTAATATGACAGTTTTTATTTTCTTTGTTTGAGTATTAGTAGTGACAACATATAACTCTGAAACCTAGCCACATATATAATGGGCCACATAAGGAACCTCAAAACCAAATCCACTAAAATTGTAATGGAGAGGAATGTGCTCGGAGTTTATCTGCATGACTTATTTTGCATTTTTAAATTAAAAGCAAAGGCTGAAATAAAAATATCTGATTTTTTCAGCCGGCAGCACCATTAGAGTCAGCGCAAATAGTGCCAACTGATATGCCTATAACAATACCAAGTGAGTTATTTTCTATTATAATATTATTCTAATTAAAGCAAGCTTGTTATAACTTGTATATTGCCATTGGATAAATATGAGTAGTATTGTACAATTTTATTGTCAAAATAAATAAAAGTCTAGAAGTAATTTCTTCAATGGAATTATGATTCGTCTAGATCACTTGTAATTTCAATGCTATAAAAAATGCATGAAAGCAGTGTGTATGAAAATATTTGCATACAAGCTGAAATTTTGAATAAAAAAAATATATAAGAAAATATCTACACTTTAATACACTTTAAATATTGAAAAAGTGATCTCAGATGAATTTGCTTTTTTTTTTTTATTTAATTAATAATTTTTAAAAAATTTATAAAGTGTTTGATTTACATGGCACATATGTTTATCAAAATATTAATGAAAAGTTCAGAATGTGATATGCTCTTTTGTACAAAACGTGTATGAGTAGATAGATCCCAGTATGGGTGTTGTGTGTTAAGTAAGCCCGTGACGTTTGTCGCCAGAGCACGAGCGCGAGCAGGAACACGAGCTCGAGCTGGAGCGCGAGTCGAGCGGCGCGCCGCGGCTGCCGCGCGTGCGCGACATCCCCGACTCGCTGGGTACTCACTGACTTCCACTGACACACTTTTTGATCTCACCATTGACATATACACTCGACTCCACTCCATTGTAAATTGTGTTATTAGAATGCAATATTATTTCACACTAATAAACATTAACTTGCACTTTATTTTGAATTAGGGTATCAACTTAAGTTTGAAAATTTGTTTATAACATATTTTACGTAAAAATACTAAATACTTCGCGATCTTTACTAAATTACTTATGTTTTGCAACTTTAAATCCCCTAATAAACCTGTTATTGTCAACCCACGCAATGGCAACACGCATGAAACAGTTTATGATATGTTTATTAGTAAAATGAAATATTATTGCAATGATTTATCAAACAAAGAACCTATAAGCAAATATCGATATTTACATTAGATACATATTAGCAGTTTTGCATTTTTATCAAAAAAGTTAGTGTGTAATATTACCATTTTTATTTAGAAAATGACATATTTTAAATCGTAAATTTAAGTTCACACGTAAGTGCGAGCAAAACCTATTCCGCCTGATCTTTATTAAGTGGGAGCCCATCAAGTGGCAGTGACTAAGCGCAGTGTTCCGTTCCGTTCCGCAGATGCAGTGGCTATCCCGCGCGGGCCATACGCGTGGGGCCGCGGGCGTTCACACGCGCACGCGCAAGGCCACCCGTACAGACGCGTCGCACGGGTACGTCTTGCTACTACCTTATTACTCTTATCATTATTATTTCTTTTTTATCTAGCCGAGGACTGTAGATTAAGTAACGGTTGACCAGTTCGATACAAACGACTCATAATTTTGTTAACTAGCTGCTCCACAATCATTGAGAAGATATGAGCTGCCAACTACGTAAGATGACGGGATTCCAAAACTGATATAACAAATAAAGAATTTTCGCAAATTCTTTTTTTGAGTGTTTGCTCAGTAATTAACAAAATCCTCACATTGGCGATAGCTTAAGTTTTGTTTTTTATAACATTCGATTAACAAATATCACAAGTTGAAACATACATCGTACTCTTATATTTGTTGCAAAAGTCATGTCTTACTAATAAAGATTGATGAATCACTTTTTCTGGATATTTTTTTAACTTATATTTCCACAGGGAAACTACCACCAGAGACAGTCATTCCCACCGCCGCAGCTCAGACCGAGTCCTCCCATAGTGAGGCCTGACTCACGACCCGAAATCAGACCCAATTTTCCCCCAGAATTTAGACCATCTTTCATACCGGAAATGCAACCTATGTGCCCGGAAGTTGGGCCAGATATTCGACCAAACGGACCAGATGTAAGAGAAAGACCTGATTTTCGTCCCGAACTGCGTATGGAACTACGTCCCGATATAAGAACTGATCTACCACCAGATATGAGATCGGATATGCCGGCGGAACTGAGGCCACTTCCTGATATGAGATCAGACATTCATCCTGATTTAAGACCAGATATTCGTCTAGATGTCAGACCTGATGTTCGTCCTAATATTAGAATGGATCATCTACATATACATCCTGATATGAGGCGGGAAATTCGTCCAGACCTAAGACCGGAAATTCGTCCAGACTTAAGACCGGCAATTCGTCCAGACGTAAGACCCGATATTCATCCGGATTTAAGACCGGAAATTCGTCCAGACTTAAGACCAGAAATTCGTTCTAAATCTCCGGATTTACCATTTCGCCCAGAAAATAGATTTTTACCGAACGGTCCTAGATTTCAAAATTTTAGGACTGATGAGGAGAGACCTTTTGGACCGCGACCTCTCTACAATTATCCAAGACCGAACTTCAACCCCAGATTCGCACCGCCTATTCGGGAAATCTCTCCAAACAATATTAGCCACATGCCTCAAGTAACAATACGACAGCCACTACCTAAGTTGGATGAGAAATTCCTTCCATCTTTAAAACCGAGGGAACAAGAAGTAATAATGTTGCCAGTGCAATTGCCCGCCAATTTACCACCTGGAGGGTTGGCTGGCAAGAAAGTGTTGATCAATCCACACTTTAAAGGGAATTTTCAGTCACCTGCTGAAGGTAAGATTTTTTAAGTTCGATATGGCTTAGTGATATTACACAATCAGTAAATATTGATAGGGCACTATGAAGTATCCTAAATTTGGAATACTGAGCTGATATTTTTATATAAGTATAGTATTTTTATAATTTAAATTAAAATTCAAAATCTGGAGACTATTCGTTGTACATTTGCTATTTGTTGTTCTTTTTTTGTCTATGTTCTTATTTTTGGTGTGCAAAAAGAGTAATGTTATATTAATTACCAAATAGCTAAATATAAATTTATTCCTATTTAGTTTCAATTATGACATACTTTTGTACAAACTTAGACATGGGAAGAGGTATTTTCCCATTGTAAAATTTATCATATGTCTTTGTACTTTCCCAATACAAATTTTAACAAAATTTATTTAACCATTTTAATGTAAAAACATAACATTTATAGTATCAGTAGAGACTTAATGTTAATAACAGTTATTTATGCAACTGTCATACAAGGTACTTTGATATAGGCAAGCATGAGTATTAAAAGAATAAATATACAGTTGCATACAAGACTTTTTTTTGAAGGAAGGAATAAATTGCAGATTAATAAGTGACTTATTATGGTCTATATTCATAATTTTCTTTTAAACCTGGCTTAGGTAATATAAGTATTTCCTTTTATAAATTTATGCTATTTCGCTGATTTGGATTGAGACCACCTCTATTATATATATATATATATATATATATATATATATATATATATATATAATTTGATTTATATATATGATATGTTTCTCTGTAAAACGAAAGTTTATTCTCATAAAATTTAAAACTTTACTTTGTTCAATCTCTAAGAAATATAATTTGTTCAATCTCTAAGCAAAATAAGTCAAATATCGTATTATTACAACTTTGATACATCGTATTCCATACACCAAAATAATACTATTGAAAGAGGCAAATATACTAATAATAAAGAAAAACGACAACAGGGCGTGTAGGTTTTCATTACACACATAGTATATATATATTAAGTATTTTAATTTTTTAAATGAAATCTCACAATGAAACAAGTTTCGTTATCGATATTATAATGAAATTGCTGACAATTTTGGAAATTGATTGTACTGAAATGGGTTTGGGCAGATCACAGTGCTCACGGAGGAGGTTCCTACTCTCTATTCAAGAAGAGGTTGAAAGACGACTTTGCAGGGGATTGGTAGAACATTTACCAGACTAAGGAACTGTGGTAGAAGAAAGGGGAAACCTTTATTCAGCAGCGCGATAGTATAGGTTATATATATTTATATAAACCTGAGTAGATAATAGCATTTAATATAAGCATTGTATTGGCACAGGCGTGGCCACGTACATCCCCACCAGAATCAATAAGGGTCCCTCCCCGCCGCGCAGCCCCACATTTGACAACAAATTCGGTAATTCCTGACCCAGATACATTGTGATCACTGACGAGACCCGCTTGTTAAATGATACAGCTCAACTTATTTTAACATTAAAATTAAATCTCATAACAAATGTAGCACTCAGTTTGCTAATAATTTTACTTATTTTTAAAAGAGTTATTAATACATTAGTTCAATTATTTGTTAAATATTTTGTATTCAGTATTTTTAAAAACAGCATTTTCATAATAAATTGTAACACCCACATGGGAGTTATAGTATAAAATTGCGAATATTTAACTTATAATATTTAGTAAATTATATTTTCCTGTATAACATTAAAAGCAGCTCTCGTTACTGACCACTCTGTATAGTTGAAATCAGCACGTCTTATGTGTGTATATTTTTGTTTTCCTGTTATGTTAATTGTATACTGTATTTAAAATAAAAACAAGCAAACTTATTAATTATTAAATTTATTTTTATTATTTACTTATTGAACCTGCCTATTACGTAACTTAGACATTTTGTTGTGTAGATATCTATTTATATACTTATTAACTATTACTATAAATCAACAAACTGTATTTTTCGTAAATGCACGGGTCATAAATTTTTGTACAGAGTGTTATGTTTTAATTTCTAACTGTAATATTTAAAAAACTACTTTTTGGAATGGCTTTTCTGTAGGCATTTTCAAGCTCCACATCTTTTCTCCAGAACTCGAAAATATATCTTTCATAGTTAAGGCAGCGTTCGTAAGAAAAACGGACTACCACGTAAAAGCCATTTTATTTTTTGTATTTTACCTTTATCAGCAATAATGTGGCTTTCTATTAGTGAAAGAATTTTTAAAATCGGTTCAGTAGATCCCAAAATTACCCCTTACAAATATACAAACACACAAACTTTACATTTTTATAATATTAGTATCGATGTGATTTTTTAATATTATGGTTATGATACAATTAAGAGTTTCTAAATTGCTCTGTTAAATTGGTAAGATAATATGAATCAATATTAAATTTACTTACATACATACTTGTATGTATTCAGTATCCTTCAATAGGATCGCACAAACTTAGAGTACCATACCACATTGAAGCGGTGTCGGCTCGTGCAACTAACTAGCCCATAATTGCTCGTGTGGGCGTTTGTAAGACTTTGACTTAATCTACGACGTCGTCGATTACTGCATCGAAGAAACAAAAAATAGTGTGTGTACTGTCTCTAGAACTGTTAATTGCGGATTCGAATACAAACTAATTTTGGACTGCATCCTTGACCTGGGCGTGTAAAATATTTTATTTAATCCAAAAGAAAAAACGAGACTACGACTGTATTTTTTATGCTAACAAATACCGTATGGTGGTTTCTGTATCTATGTAGTCTAGTTTCTATATTTCCTATTGGCTTATACAGCATGTGTCTAAAAGTATTTTCTAATCTATATCTGTGACTTTACATTTTCAATAAAATGTAAGAATGTAAAAAAATGATACAAGAAAAAAATTCTACTAGTCGAAATTTGAACCTGCGTTATCAACTGTCTTTGATCGTAAAATTGTCTGTAAAGATTTCCTAGTTAGATGTTTACACGAAGTTATTAACAGTAAATAAAGACAATTTTAGCATGAGAAAGGAGAGGTGAGCACTCGTACTTTGTATGTATTCGAATTGGTCAAGGAGTGACGGCATGTTGAGGACGCGGGTTTGAATCACGGCAAATTCGACAAATAATCGAATTTGTTATATAAATATATACCATATGTATGTATGTTATATATTTCATGCATGCTTGGGGTGCGACAAATCTATCTCTTTTGGCTTTGCTTTTTACTCAGTTTTCTTAATGGTGCGTAACGTTGGTGATGTATGTGCAAACATTAGAAAAAAAAAACGAAAGAAATATGGTAATAAAATTCCATTAATTCATTTTTACCACTGCTTGATTTTATTTTGCCCACTTTAGACTCTTGAGTATCTTCGAGTCGCATTCCACTATTCATAAAAAAAATATATATATCAATCATCAAGAGGTTTAACCTAAACCAAAAAGAGGAACCATTGTGGTTCTAAATAATTTTGCCACAACTTCACTTTAAATTGTACTTTGAAATCTAATTTAGTAAATGATCACCAAATATAAATCAGCAATTTATTGCACTGTTTCTACCCAAATCGCAATTGATTGCCACCTCCAGTGCCGATCCTTACAATTTAGTCACGCGGGAGCACTAATGTTTGGATTGGTTGATTTTTGTTTTGCTTGTGATTATAAAATGACTACCTAAGTAAGAATGTACTTAAGTAGAAAATAGATTTGCACAGAATTTAATAAATATTTAACATAAAAGTTAGATTAGATAGTTCAATAAAATAATTTTATATGTTTGTTTGCATTAGGTCCAGTAAAAGATATAGACGACGCAGCAGAAAGATTTATAGCGGAACAGAGAAACGCTCTGGCTCGAGCTGCCAACAGGAAGTTCCTTCCGAGGAGGTCGCCGCAAAGGTTTTAAATATTTGTATTTTTTTTTAATATATTTATTTTGAGTACATATTCTTAAAAGTACAAATTTCTCCCGGAACTGGAAGACTACCCTCAATAACTTAGAACATTGGTCCTTAACTATTCTAATTTGTTAACCTTATGATTTAATTAGAGAAACTGAACTCTCTAATGTCACGACTGTTAAGTATATTCTAGTGTAACTAACTAGTGTACGACCGAAACCGAAATCGAGTTTCGACAACGGCCTCGGGTGTCGCACAAAACCGAACTTCTAAATGTTTCTTTTGAAAAATATTACTTATTTAGAATATTCAGGGTACATATGTGAGTGACGTTGCTCCTTACACTCTGCTCAGGTACATCGAGAACACAACCATCGAGATTGAGAACGAGCTGGCGGGGACGGGCCGCGACCGCGAGCTGGAGCTGCTGCGCAAGCAGGAGCAGTTCATCCTGGCCAACCGTGCCGGCCTGCGGCGCAGGTAACCTTGGGCTGCAGCTGCTGCGCAAGCAGGAGCAGTTCATCCTGGCCAACCGTGCCGGCATGCGGCACAGGTACCCTTGGTCTGCAGCTGCTGCGCAAGCAGGAGCAGTTCATCCTGGCCAAACCGTGGCGGCCTGCGGCGCAGGTAACTTCTGGGCTGCAGCTGCTGCGCAAGCAGGAGCAGTTCATCCTGGCCAACCGTGCCGGCATGCGGCGCAGGTACCCTTGGTCTGCAGCTGCTGCGCAAGCAGGAGCAGTTCATCCTGGCCAACCGTGCCGGCCTGCGGCGCAGGTAACCTTGGGCTGCAGCTGCTGCGCAAGCAGGAGCAGTTCATCCTGGCCAACCGTTGCCGGCCTGCTGCGGCGCAGGTAACCTTGGGCTGCAGCTGCTGCGCAAGCAGGAGCAGTTCATCCTGGCCAACCGTGCCGGCCTGCGGCGCAGGTACCCTTGGGCTGCAGCTGCTGCGCAAGCAGGAGCAGTTCATCCTGGCCAACCGTGCCGGCCTGCGGCGCAGGTAACCTTGGGCTGCAGCTGCTGCGCAAGCAGGAGCAGTTCATCCTGGCCAACCGTGCCGGCCTGCGGCGCAGGTAACCTTGGGCTGCAGCTGCTGCGCAAGCACGGACACGGGAGCAAATGTTTCTTATAAATATTTGCTCCCGTGTCAATCAAAAATCTCTTTCCACTTTTTCAGTCGGTAGTGAGGCGTCACAGCGATTGGGCTGAATTGCATTTAGTTCCAATTGCATTTTTGCTAACTGTGCTAATATGCATGTTGTTGTCTTTAGTTAAATAAATCAGTTATTATAATGAGACTCAGGTTATAGTCTGATATCGTTTATTCTGATCTCCATTATAATAACTGATTTATTTAACTAAAACTAAGGCTTATATAATAATATGGGCGTGCGTATTTCTAGCTTACTCAGCACCCTTGAGATGATTACTTCAAGGAATGTTTAATCTCAATATGTGCACGTTCTCATGACCGGCACATAACAAAATATAAATTATCTAAGCGATAGATTTAAATAGTAAATTGGGCAGAACAAGCATGCTTTTGTGTATGTAAAAACTAAGGTATATATATACTCTTTATTGAACACAAACATTATAACAATATTAGGAGGTACAAATTTATTTGGTCCAAAGGCGGACTTATCTCTCAAGAGAGATTTCTTCCAGCCAACCCTAGATGGTTATGTGACATTTTTTAAAGCACAATTTGCGGGGACAGTTTTTATATATAATTGTTTTTAAAATAATTTGGTAATTTCTTATTTCATTTAACAGAATGCGTTCGCCAACACCACCTCGTCGGTCGCCTTCACCGCGCCGTTCGCCGGAACGGATCGACCGTCCGGAACGCATCGACCGTCCGGAACGCATCGACCGTCCGGAACGCATCGACCGTCCGGAACGCATCGACCGTCCGGAACGCATCGATCGTCCGGAACGCATCGACCGTCCGGAAAGGATCGACCGTCCGGAACGATTGGAACGTTCGGAACGAATCGATCGACCCGAGAGAACAGACCGTGTCGAGCGGAACGATCGTGATCGGAATGATCGGTTCGACAGGAGCGACCGTCGTTATAGGTCCGACGCGCCTCCAAGAAATGACGAGGTGAGTTTTTATGTGATTTGAATTGTTATAAACAAGACACAAGTTTTTTCAAGTTTTATGTATATACATACTCAGCCACAAAAAATCTTACTATAATTTTTATACTCCTTAATTAAGGAGATTGTTAACCTCTGTAATGATTTCTACGTTTATATTTAGATTAATTGGTTTTATAGAAATTATACACAATAATGGATAACATGTAGAACTGTTTCGCTACCTCCACACAAAGATTTTGAACTTGTGTAAGACTTAATATTACCGCTTGTACCCATTAATACGACTTCCTATATCTAGTTCACTTCAGTAGTATGATACGAGGGCTGCTACTTAAGTATCCGGAATCTGGGATTTCAACATTTTTAAACGCAATATATGACCTCCATGGTAAAATTCGTTCTTTTTTTGATATACTGGCCACTATTTTTTTTTTCCTTATGTACGCTAGTGTTTTGTTTCTGATGGGTTCAATGTCATATCGCTGAAATGATGGAACTCGCACGTGAAAATATTCGTGCTATGATTTATTACGATTTTCGACGTGGTTTAACGCAACAACAGTGCGTAGATCAATTAACTTCAACTTTTGGTGTTGAAGCTCCATCGAAAACCACTGTGTATCACTGGTTTAGTGAGTTCGATCGTGGACGGTGTAAGCTCACGGACGAAGTTAAGGAAGGTCGCCCGAAATCAGTCGTTGTGCCACAAAACATTGAAGCTGTACGAAAACTAATTATGCAAGACCGTCCTGTTACGTATCGCGAGATAGAGGCTACTCTGGGCATATGTATGACAAGCATTAATAAAATATTACATGAACATTTGTTCGTAAAAAATATTTGTTCGCGTTGGATACAGCACAACTTAACTCAGCATTAAAAAGAAGCTCGCGTCGAATGGTGCAAGAATATGTTAAAAACATTTAACGGAGGTGACTCAAAATCTGTTTATAACATCTACACAGGTGATGAATCTGGGATCTATGCGTACAATCCCGAAACTAAGCAACAATCTACAGTTTGGGTGTTTCAAAATGAGCCGAACCCTACGAAAGTGACTCGTGCAAAAAGCACTTTAAAGCAAATGGTGACCTGCTTTTTTGGTATTAATGGTCATGTGGCTACAATACCACTGGAGAATCGTAAAACGGTCAATTCGGAGTGGTACACGACCATTTGTTTGCCGGACGTATTTGAAGAAATACGTAAAAACAGCAAGCGACGCAGAATCATTCTACACCACGACAATGTCAGCTGTCACACATGACGCGAAACAAATGAATTTATGGAGGGTCAAAAAATAGAATTGATGGGTAATCCACCGTATAGCCCAGACTTGGCACCTAATGATTTCTATTTATTCCCAAATATAAAGAATAAGTTACGTGGTCAACGATTTTCGACCCGTGAAGATGCCGTCGACGCGTTTAAACAGCACGTTTCAGAGATACCGCAATCAAAGGGGAAAAAATGCTATAAAAATTGGTTTCAACGTATGCAAAAGTGTATCGATCATCGCGGAGAATACTTTGAAAAACAATAAACCCATATTTAGCCATATACGTTTGTTTAATTTTTCTATTCCGGATACATAAGTAGCAGCCCTCTTAAAGCACCATCTATTGAATGGTTTAATATATAGTAGTAAGTTCTGTGATTAATATATACTTCCCAAGTGTACCATTCATGTACCATAAGCACTATTTATAATTTACTGGCATAACTAAATACTTATACTTCATGATAGAAGTGTTTATTGCAAAAAAAAATCTTAATTTAATTTCTATTTTTATCTTTGCAGACCTAAGATTAGAACCATTAAAATTACTGGTGACATGAATTTAAAATATATTTATAAAAACTCATTTAACAAAATACCTTTTTTTATTATAAATTTAATAGATTTTTCCATGAAAATGTGGTGCTTTAATTGAAAACTGGCCTTAAATAAGCTACATTTTTAATATTTCTATATTTTTAGTTAATGTATTAACAACACACAAAGTATTGAGTGTTATAAACAATAAATATATTTTTTTTCTTGTAATAATATTTATGGCAATACTAAGTATTGGGAATACTTAAACTTGATGATGACTCTTTGAGCTTTGTCTTTGAACAATATTTTATTATTTATTATAATTTGCGGAGTTAGTTATTTTAGAATTTTTGTTCTTTAATGCCTGTCACGTAAACTTGCTTAGCTCTCTGTTCAGTGACTGGGGAAAGTTGTAGTCATATATTTTCTTTGGAGTATTTTGTTTTTGCAAATTTGGTTTAACCCATTGTCGGTCAATCCACATAGGCCAGCCAGACGACGTTTGGGCCTTAGTGAAAAACGCTGCCCCAATATGATTTTGTACCAAATTCACCATTCACCTCTTTACATTATTCGCACCGATGTTTGAGTCTGAAGTTTACTATTTATCAGACGGAGACTACCAGGGTCGTGTGCTCGTACTTCCTTATTTATGCCGCAAAGCAGCGGTGACATCGATACACTCCGGTTTGAAGAGTACAATATGGCATTGAAGTTGGTTTTTTAACTTATGCCCGGTTTCTGAGTTCATTTTGTCAATGGTTTATCTGTTCAATAACGCTATCAGTTCGATAACTCCCAGCAAATCGTTTCTGAACACCATACAATTAGATAAACTCCGTTTAATTAGATTAACCTAACTGACCATTTAGTGCCGTTTATCGGTCCCATAACTTTATTTGACGGTTATGTCTCTGTGGTTTACGTGTCAAACAAGAATCTTAAGGTTATAACGTGGTAATTTTATGTGAAATAAAATAGTGTTAGCTACAATTTAAATTATTATATTCAAAAAAGACAATGAGTTCTATATTAAATACGAGTAGTTGTCTATTATGGCAACAAATTCCTTGTCTACTTCAATAAGAAGCATCTTCTCCCGCTCAGTAAAATTTTTGCTGCGCTTACTCGAATCCATGTAGAAAGGAAAATAAAGTACCGCGACACTACAAAGTAAAACAAACACAAACGAATTCAAAATCCGTGCGAAATCATGCCATTTTTTTTTTCATCTATAATCTTTTTATTTTATCGATTTATGGGTATGATTCATACAGGCAATACCATCGAAATGTTAAAAATTATTTATTAAAATAGTGTTTTAATATTTACTATCGATAAAAAAATGTTATATAATATTTCTTTATTCGCGATAATAATTTAATAATTATCGCGGATGAAGAAATATTACAAAATAAATGTTTAAATTGTATTTAAGGATGTCAATTTTTATTTCGTATTTTGTGAACAGCCCCATCTAGTGACATAATTTAGAACTACTTAACTGTTTCATAGCTGTTGAAAGCACGGTCCCGCATTCAGAAACTCACTGACTTTGTTGTTATTATTGCGAGTTTAGCTAAGGTATTCAGAAACCGGGCATTAGTAGTTGACGTGATGAGTACGTAATGTACAGCTATACAGTACGAAAGTTAGGTAATCGTGCATGTTCGGTCGGCAGGACAGTGAGTACCGGCGCAAGTTGCGCGAGCAGGAGAGCATGCGCGAGCGCGTGCTGCGCGCCAAGGAGCTGCGCCGCCGGAAGAACGCGGCCGCGCTGCACGCGCAGCTCGACCTCAGGTCTGCGCCCGCTCTTTGTATCTCGCCAATTAACTAATCATATCACATTATCATTCCCCTTAATCCTGACTGCACTTGGCTTTCGGTTAGTTTCTTAGAAATCATACAATGATTTTGGATAGTACTAAAGTCACACTTGGCATTTGTGACCACAAACAATAATTGTTTTATGGTGGTGAAAATGTCATTGCATGAGAATGTTCTTTTTTTTTGATATTCATAATATCACGCGTTTGGGTGATAAATGATCATAATATCATTGAGTGTTTTAATGTTGGCAATAAGCTAATTGTTATAGGTTCTTTTATAGAGGATTAATAGCATGATAGTAGATAAAATTAATTACAATACCTTAGAATGTTGAGACACTTTAATTCGTCCTTACAGAGAACGTGAGCAACTAGCCAAAAACACAAGAGAGCCTCCTAAAACTGAACAATCATTCAAACAAGCTGACAAACAGATGGACAGACCCACAAGCACGGAGGACATCAAACCTGATACGACTCTACGTTCCCCAGAGAAAACTGTTCCTGTGGAGACAATTAAAATGGAAAAAGCAAAAGTTAGAGAAAGATCTCCCATTAAAGAGGAAAAAGTGGAAGTTAATTCAACTTGTGGTGAGTGTTTTATTATATTTTGTTTAAAGTACAATTATTATTTCTGTGTCACTTATCACTACGCCATTTTAGTTGCTGAAATTAATTTTTAATGCAGACTCAATAAACTGGTATGAGATGTGTTAATGGAAATTAACATGTTTTGTATAGTTCATAAAATAAATAAACTTAATTTATTAATGTATTCTTAGATTTGGATGTATAGAATCAGATTTCCTTTGAATTTGCCTGTGACGTTTGTTTTGTATTATGCATCTGTGGGAAAACACTTCACTTTTGCAACTTCCCACTTCCCGTTCAGCTAAGACTGCAACATATATCTTTTGGTTAATTTACTGTTCAGGTTATCATATTAAGTAAGATTCAGTGTCAGACAGATGGTCTCAGAAATAAAGTAATATTACGAAAATCAAAATCAATTTAATTTTCCGCCATCAATTCAAGTTAAACCACTGAGTAAATCGGGGTCCGGGTGTCAACGTGGGAAGGCGTTTCGAACCCGCCACCAACCCACGATACCGAAAACAATGTGAAATGCTGATATATATGTAGATAAATTCTTTTTCTACACAAACAAAATTGTGTCTTTAACAAACGAGCTCTTAGTATTGAATTGGACAAAGGCTTTCTTATCCCTGAGAGCAATCTCTTCCAGACAACATTTGTAATTAAATATTTATGGCAAAATAAGAGTGTGTTATCAAAAAAGAAAAATACATAATTATTAATTAGAATTCAAAACTTACTCATATCTACCTGCATACGTATTTATATAACATAAAATAAATATAATTCATTCAAAAAATAGAATATGTAATATAAGGTATGAAAAGGATTATGGAGTTGGTTTTCAAAAATGGTTTGTGTTTATAGATTGTCACATACTAATTATTATCTAAGCATTTACCATTTTGTTGGACAAAGAACACACGGAAATTATTATCTGAATTGTAAGTGAAAAAAGAATGAAGAAGAGGTGAAAGAGAATATGAACAATGTTCTTTGTTACTTGTGGCGAAAGGTACACAGATTTAAAATGATGAGTTTGTATGACAGAGGTTTTTAATTGAATGATTCACAATCTGTAGGAGCGGTACCGTCCTTATTTACTATTAAATTTGATATCGTTTATTTTGTATAAGAATTCATACCACGATAACCTTAATTGAATTTACCGTCTGTCATTTGCGATTCGGACAAGGCTTCAATAATAACAAAGATAATTTTATTATTAATTTAATTACGCGTATTAATCCGTTATCACAAAATCATTCAAATGAAACTTAAATATAAGAGGATTTGTATGAATGAATCGAATTGAAAAGAATCGCTTTTAACACATAGGCTACAATTACAATTTATAAATATATTGTGTAATTCTCCAATACATAACGAGAAATGTCAATAAAGTAATAATAAAATCTACCATCTGTGCAGACGCAGACATAAGCTAAGTATCTTTATAAATTGTAGCCTATGTGTTGTTATGAAATATGAACTATATTACTGTAATAGTACATTACGTTATTAGTGTGTTATGATAGTTACAACGTGCGCGGCGGAGTATCAGCCCGAGCCGAAGGCGAGGGCATAATTGAGCCGAGCATGTTATAATATAACCAATACGCACGTATATCGTACGACGTTTTTTAATCATAAGGAAACAGAAAAAAAAAACATTTAAATAAACTCAACTGTTGCTTTCCCGCAATTTTAACAGCGCGCTAGCGCTGCCTACTGACTCCCCGCGGCGATTAGTTCGAAATTTGAATAGCAACAACGCGCGAAATGGCAAATAATACTGTTATGGATTTTATATGGACTATAACTTAACTATTTGCTTTGGTAACACACGCGGTTTTTATGACCCGATGTACATATTTAAAACCGGTGGAATTACATCAGCTTTACGAGCAAAGGTATTAAAAAATTAATTAAATACCATTTAGTAATCTTTACGTAAAGGAGTAATGGAGGGGAAATTGGGGTATGATCTTGGTGGGCATCGCTGATAGTGAGACCAGCATGACTTACAAAATGCCAAGGAACCATCTGCAGTGTTTGGGGTGGAACACAGATACAGCAGAGCCCTCAGACAGACAGCCGCGTCATCCACGTCCACGCTCGTCCCTTTGGAAACTACTGCATCCGCGCACTCACGCGACCACCTTCTTGAGATGAGCTAAGGATGCAGGGCGAAAGGCGAGTTTTCTGCGCCTCAAAACAGAACCAACTCACTAGGGAGGGGACCCGAATAAAACCGAGTCAGCCCGTTGACTACGAGGTGACACTCCCACCAATGGGCTAGGGTATAGTGGGCTAATCACTCGCTTACCTGAAACATGATTCCTGAAACAGAAACAGAGAGTTTTTTGAGAAACGTTTCTCCGCCCTTGATCTGAACATCGTCGAAGCGAAGGCCGTTGGAAAAACCTGGAGCGAAATCAAATGCGAAGCTCAAGACCGTGCGGGATGGAGACTCACTGTGGACGACCTACCCCAACAAAGGACCTTAATGATGATGAATGACGTAAAGGAGTACTAAACATCCATACTTATAAAGCTTTCGCGTTTATAATATAGTAGGGACGATGATCTGACTAGTCTAGTGGAGTAGTAAAAACAAAGAGTTGTCGTAAGCTATTTGTTAATAAAATATTGTGTCGGGCGTGTCGCGCAGAGCCGCTGACGCCGCCGCGGGCCGGCACGCCGCCGCTGCCGCCGCTGCAACACCAGCCGCACCCGCCGCACCAGCCGCTGCAGGACAGCGACGATGACCTAGACCTCATCCTGGGCGACATCGACGGCATCCTCTCCGACGACGACGACCGCCAGCCCACCTCCAGGTGACACCACTACTCAATTGTTTATCATTTCTAACACATTCTCAATGTCGAATAGCTAATGAGCTATTTGTGACGGCAACAAATGACTGGTCGCTCAGATCGGTGCAGCGGTTGTCGACATACAGGCGGAGTGACTTACTGGAGTTCGTTCTGTGTCACATCGTGATCGTGAACGCGCTAGTCTCTCTAGTGTCCACGACGGCTGCCTACTGTAATCCTAATTCGTGTTTACAATTTCTTTTTTTTTAAGTCCAATTGTCAGGGTCGGCCTAACAGTTCAGTGTGTACAGACGCGAGGTGAGCGGTGGCAGTGGTAGCGGAGGCGGAGGCGGTGGCAGCAGCAGTGGCGGCAGGGGCGGCGGCGTAGCGCCAGTGTCGGCCACCGCGCACTCGCCGCCGCGCGCGCCGCGCCACAAGATCGTGTACTCCGGCGGCAGCGGCAAGGACAGGCCTGCAGGTAACTGTTCCGTAGCTCCACTTCTTCTCGTGGAAAGCGAAAGCTGTACGAGCCAACTGAACAGATTACTTTTAATAGCTTACAATTCTATTTCTACGTTTTATAGTACTGTATTATATTAAACAATACCAAACGATTATATAAATATGATAAAATAGAAATAAAATATTCAACTCAACTACGATTACATCAATCGACTATTTCGACTGCTTCACTTTTTACTTTGTTAAGATAACTAAGAAGTAGCTCACGTCTCTGATGAAAAGGACATGACAGTGGACCAAGGAGTAATCCCTGAGAAACTCCAATGTAGTTTGATGAAACACCATTCATCATATGCTCTGAATCCTGACAATTCAGAGCATTTGATGAAAACCATTTTAAAAGGTTTTATGCCCAGAGACGATAGATAACTTATTCAATAATATGACATAATCAGTCCTGTAAAACGCATTGTTAGAATCAGCCTATAAAAGATGGTCTGGTAAACCGAACCGAATTCAATACCAAAATCGATTCTATCAAAAATAAAAATGGTTAAATACTAATTATTTGTACAATAAAAACTTCTGTTATTTGTCTAAATTTGTCAAGCTTTCATATATAACATTTTTCAATATAAGAAGTATATACTAAATGTAAAAATAACAATGTTATTGGTGATTAGATTAGACAATCGTAGAAATGAGGAGCTTAGTGTAACGTCAATGCCGATCTCCAAACATGTCGTATTTTCAAAAGTTTATAATTAATCGTAGGTCCTCTGTTACTCGTACAACATTGCACTTGTTGTAGTGTATTCTTAACAGAATAAACGTATAGCCAATTTAGTGATGAGAATACAGTGCGACCGAAGTAGATATAGACAATGCTAACGACAAGGCCGCCGTTCGCAGAGCGCACGCCGCCACGGAAAACTGCGGTGTCCAGCTCCAGCAGGCCGCCCGACGCGCAACAACAGAGGGGGCGGGACGCCGCCAAGGTCAGTGCTCACGATAAGTAGATGCTGTCAGTGTTGACGACCAGGCCGCGGTGTCCAGCTCCAGCAGGCCGCCCGACGCGCAACAACAGAGGGGGCGGGACGCCGCCAAGGTCAGTGCTCACGATAAGTAGATGCTGTCAGTGTTGACGACCAGGCCGCGGTGTCCAGCTCCAGCAGGCCGCCCGACGCGCAACAACAGAGGGGGCGGGACGCCGCCAAGGTCAGTGCTCACGATAAGTAGATGCTGTCAGTGTTGACGACCAGGCGGCGGTGTCCAGCTCCAGCAGGCCGCCCGACGCGCAACAACAGAGGGGGCGGGACGCCGCCAAGGTCAGTGCTCACGATAAGTAGATGCTGTCAGTGTTGACGACCAGGCCGCGGTGTCCAGCTCCAGCAGGCCGCCCGACGCGCAACAACAGAGGGGGCGGGACGCCGCCAAGGTCAGTGCTCACGATAAGTAGATGCTGTCAGTGTTGACGACCAGGCGCGCGGTGTCCAGCTCCAGCAGGCCGCCGACGCGCAACAACAGAGGGGGCGGGCGCCGCCAAGGTCAGTGCTCACGATAAGTAGATGCTGTCAGTGTTGACGACCAGGCCGCGGTGTCCAGCTCCAGCAGGCCGCCCGACGCGCAACAACAGAGGGGGCGGGACGCCGCCAAGGTCAGTGCTCACGATAAGTAGATGCTGTCAGTGTTGACGACCAGGCCGCGGTGTCCAGCTCCAGCAGGCCGCCCGACGCGCAACAACAGAGGGGGCGGGACGCCGCCAAGGTCAGTGCTCACGATAAGTAGATGCTGTCAGTGTTGACGACCAGGCCGCGGTGTCCAGCTCCAGCAGGCCGCCCGACGCGCAACAACAGAGGGGGCGGGACGCCGCCAAGGTCAGTGCTCACGATAAGTAGATGCTGTCAGTGTTGACGACCAGGCCGCGGTGTCCAGCTCCAGCAGGCCGCCCGACGCGCAACAACAGAGGGGGCGGGACGCCGCCAAGGTCAGTGCTCACGATAAGTAGATGCTGTCAGTGTTGACGACCAGGCCGCGGTGTCCAGCTCCAGCAGGCCGCCCGACGCCCACTAATAGAGGGGGCGGAACGCCGCCAAGGTCAGTGCTCACGATAAGTAGATGCTGTCAGTGTTGACGACCAGGGCGCGGGACGCCGCCAAGGTCAGTGCTCACGATAAGTAGATACTGTCAGTGCTGACGACCAGGCCGCGGTGTCCAACCTGTCGTGGGCAACTCCCTTTGCGCACCGCATGGTGTCAGGCTGGAGGGTGGCAACGGAGGTGGTTACACTCTCCGATCACCGGCACATCGTGTTCGACGTGTCGGTGGCCCACTGCCGCCCTTCCCGCTCACCCCAGGAGGACAGCCGTCCGCGACGTTGGTCCATCAAGCAGCTGGACCGGGATGCGGCCCTAGCCGCTGCCCACGTCGCGGACTGAGCGGAGGAGGCACGGATCTCGCCCGATCTCGATGTGCATCGATGTGATGGCCTTCGATCGAGTATGATACAAAGCGATTTCTTTCAACACTCTGATCATATGGGCATCCTGAGAAATTATGCGAATTTTTCACTAGTATTTTTAGAAGTTACAAGCATAAAAGTCAAGTAAATAGATGGTAAATGCTCTCACTCACTCATATCGGTGAATACTGGTGTCCTCCAAGGTAGTGTGATGTCGCCTTCACTGTTCCTTTTGCATGTCAATGATATGTTTCAAATCAGCGACATACATTGTTATGGACGAGTAATACTTTTGAACTTATTTATAGATAACAGAATTTTACTTAGATGTAACTTGTGTAGGTGTTTTGGAAAGTTGCTTTGGTGCTCAGAATTATAAACCCTGCTATCCAAGTGGAAAAAAAATGTCAATCTAATATGCAAAAGCAACATAAAGACAAAACTGAGACAATCTATATATGAGGGTAATCAAGTGCGTGTTGATTGTAGTATTTTCGTAAATAGATAATACGTTTGTCATCTATATACATTTAAAAGTATATGTATTGTATATACTATGCGCACAGTTTAATGTGGTGAGTGCTCACCATGTAGAGGTGAAGATATGTTAACGTGCAAAGCAAACCCAGACGTTGGTTCTAACACTGAATTATTTGTACAAGCTAAGAGAAACCCTAAAGTTAACGTCGGGTCAATTTAATAGGCCACATTTGACATTTCATTAAAATTCCTCAACTAACCTTGTAATGGCGCACATAAAATATTCAACATTTTTTTAGTTTTGAAATGGACAAATGACGTTGTTACAATGTTGCGTTCAGTGAAGTCTGAACGTTAGTGATATTCCTCAAAAATCGAATGCATGCAATCATTACTTGTGAAGGGATTTTTCACCATGAATGAATAATCAAATTTTTTATTAAAATAAAACATGTTATTCTTTTTGTTTTATAATAAAAAACAATAATAACTTCATAAACAGAGAAATAATTGATGTTAAAAAATGTTAAGGCAATTAAACTCGTAAAATATATTATTACAGTACCTATAAAAAAGAGCGTATTCCCATTTAAAAGGCCGACAACACGTCTGTTGTTGCGGGCAGCGATAATTACTTACCATCAAGTGATCCATTTGCTCGTTTGCCCCCCTATCTCATAAAAAAAGTTATTTTCCATAATAACAGTATTCGATTCACATATGTTTAAAGTAAATATCGATTATTTCACCATAATCGGAGTGTTTAAGCAGGTCACCTCACTATGAACAAATGTCAAATGTGGCCTATTAAATTGACCGGACTGTAGTCGATTCAGAACAATGTATGGAACTATAGAGCCTAGAGAGTTTCATATCCAAAGAGCCGCGTGTGGCTCACGAGACGCAGTTTACCGACGTCGCTTAATAAAATGTTATTAATACTAGTAGCAACTTTACGAGACATTGCCATGCTGACTAATATTTTTATACATATTGCAAATTATTAAATTAATATCAAGTCAGTGATGAATACCTGAGGGCACCGTACAAGCCGCGTTAATTGGTAACTTCATTTGCAGAAAACCAAAGTCGAGTCCAGTACGAACAAACTCAGACCGAGGATAACATTTAATAAGAAAGAGGTAAGTCGGTTATTTTATTTATTTTTAAAAACGTCGCCCCACACTGTGACTTAAACCTGTTTTGTGGCTGCACTTACCAACACAAATCTCACATGCACATACGCCCAAACCGGATCACATTTCTGCAGGACGTACAAAATATTCGCTGCGTGCGGGAATCGAACCCGCGACCCAGGGCGCTCGATCGTTGCACCAAACGGGTCGTCAAATTCCAAATAAAAACTATTTACATTATCTTATTTATTTGATTGTTTACTGGCTTTTCCAACAAAAAAGACATAAATAATCCCGTGGTAAAATTTTACATATATGATTCTAGCTTATGTTCTTCCCCTTAGGTTTAAACTATCGCCATAACAAATTTCATATAAAAATCCATTCCGTAGTTGTTGCGTGAAACAGTAACAAACAGCCATCCTTACTAACAAACTTTTGTATTTATAAAGTAAGTGGTCATACCAATCGTGTCAAATATTATTGAATTTCATTTTTATAATTATTAGTCCTATGCATGGCCAGCAGTGGGCTTATATCGGCTAACATGATAAATTATAGTCATTACAAAATATTGTGTTGTCATTGTTGATAAGAATTTATATATCTTAATATATATATTTCTTGTGTGCGTGTGTATGTGACTGAACTCCTCCTAAACGACTGGACCAATTTTGATGAAATTTTTTGTGTGTATTCCAGGGGGCTTGAGGATGGTTTAGATTCACAATACGGTCATATAGATATTGTTTTTCAGCTAAATTATTTATTTAAAAACATTTGAGACAACGTGAGACAACGTGACATTTGAGACATTTGACATTTGAGACATTTGACAGGACAACGTCTGTTGGGCCAGCTAGTACAATATAAATTGGATCATTCCCTGCCTTGTTTTATGATTTTGGCAATGGTTGATATTGCTGGCTGGTCCAACAGGACTGTTTATTAATAAGTTATCTAATATAAAATGTATTACGTCAAATATAAATAATTACATTTTGTTAATTATATTGTAACAATTGCTTTTATAGTCAAGTACCCAATCATCCCTGCTTACATTCGTCTTCAACTATCGACCTCGAGGTCGCCTGATTCTGACTGCCGTAGATCAGTATCGAGACCTCAGTGCTACCAATGTCCGCGTTAAGTTAAATCGTGGACCATTAATTTTATACATTTTGCTTATATTGTATCGAAATACAAAACAAATCATTAGTATTTAAGTTTACATGTTAGTGTGTTTAAGGTTATGTCTAGGATTTTATAAGTTTACATTTAAAACGATTTTACGCATACAGAACCCAAAAATCAAAAATCAAAATCAAAATAATATTTTTTCAACATAGACCTTTACAGGCACTTATTGACGTCAACAAACAAAACAAAAAAAAAGCTTAAATAATAAAAAAAAACAAAAACCTTGTCCGTACGTACGAATAAGGAAAAAAATATATATATTGACTCGACACCTGTTCGGAAATTGGGAGAGCCTTCTCGAGAAGAACAGGCAAGAAACTCTGAAGGTCTATTTTTTATCTCCTCTTTTCAATGTTAATAATTATAATAATATAATATAAAAATACAATATAGTATAAGATACAATCATACCTAATACGATTACAATCGTATGTATGTTTACATACACATATAAAAGTGTGGAGTAGTAATGAAATAATAAATATACACAATTTTGAATGTATAATAACTAGAGATCGGATAATCGGATGCATATTTACCTAAAGTTAATTTTTGGCTCACAAATTATGGAAGCGGCTTTTTAAAATACATTTTGTCAAATAAGAATCCCGGGAAAATACTGTGTAGTGAAAATTACTAAATTAGCACGTGGTATTTATTTTCAAAAGACCGAGACTCCGGGTTCATTTATACAACTACTAGCTTGTGCCCGCGGCTTCGCCCGCGTACTAATCGTATTTTTCAACCGTATTTTTCCGTATTTTTCTACATAAAGGGGCTTCTCAGTGTGACCCGTATGTTTTATGTACGTATGTAAGTATGTATGTTTGTCCGCGATTATCTCATGTTTGGCTGAACCAATTTAGATACGCTTCTCGGAAAAGTATTTCTAACATTTTGGAAGTTTCGGTATATGACGTTTTAGTGAAGGAGGTTCCCATATTTTTTTAAATAAATAAAAGCGTTGATAAGTCAGTCAGTCAATCAGTCAGTTTCTTCTTTGATATATCAAGAAATGTTCATGTCCACAATATTCAATCTTAAAATCGATGCCATTTTCGTAATGAACGTCCCAAAAAACCATAAAAACGGTACCCATATTGATAGTTGGACATTTCAACCCCATTTCACCCCGACAGGGGAGATGTTATTTCACGTCCGCCACGTTGGATTTTAAAATCATTGTTGTTTTCGTTTCGTAAGCGACCCGATAAACCATAGAAACAATACCCATTGTCGATTTTCAGACTTTGACACCCCATTTCCCCCTTTTAGGGGTTGAATTTTCAAAAATCCTGAAAGACGTGTTTACTCATTTATTGTTAGGAGTACTCCTGCGAAGTTTCGAATAAAATATTCAAACAAATCTTGTTTCTCCATACAAACTTTGGACCCCCATTTCACCCCCTTAAGGGATGAATTTTAAAAAATCCTTCCTTAGTGCACCCCTACACCTTATAAGGAACCTACGTGCCAAATTTGTAATCTCTAGGACCAGCGGTTTGGGCTGTGCGTTGATATGTCAGTCAGTCAGTTTCTTCTTTTATATATTTAGATGCATACGTATTTACATGAAGTTTAGTTTCAGTTCCCCGTGCGATTTATGAATGTACTATTTATTACATGAAGAGTGTTATACGAAAGTAGTGAGCTAGTTTGACTAAAACAATAATCAATTAAATAATTGAATAAAATAACAGAAATGGTGAAAAATTTTATTTAACAAAACAATAAAAAGCCGTTTCCATACTTTGTCTTAAACTAACTTTAGGTAAATATGCATCTGATTATCCGATCTCTAATAATAACACATTGGCTTTATGGGCGTTTCATTCGTCGCTTTGTTTTCGAAAATAAAAATTACGCTTGTTGTGTTTTTTTTTCAACAGTAGCTGAGACAAATATTGGTTATTAGTTAGTAATTAGTGTTTTTTCTAGTTTTAGATAGAAATTCAGTAAGGATTTCTGCCGTTCCTAGGGTTATGGTCGTTGCTTGGTATTTTCTATAGTGATTTAACTAAACCTTTTTTATTGGATGCAATTGGAAATGTTACACGTTCCAATTAATATTGTTACGAGCTGTTGCTTCTTTTCAAGTCATAAAATGTATCGTAATCGAATACTTTCTTTGTCAATCGACACGCCCCGTTTATAAAACCACATCGGGAAATCTAGGCAATTTTATAAATATCTATTATCTTTAACTCGACGCCAAAGGGCGCTACCGAGACAAGGCTTTACTCGAATATTTTACCATTTTCTTAGAACCTTCTACAGCCTTCTAGAATGTTCGATGTACTCGAATCGCTTCTGCGATATACCGGAAGGTTCCCGAACGTTCGAGAATAAGTTTATTAATTCGATAACGCAACAGAACTAACTGTTCATTGTTTTCTGTACGGGGTAACTATTAGTAGAATTTCGCGCATAAGGGTGCGTCCTCTCCAAATATAATGAAATAAATCTCATCCCGCAGCCACCGAACGAACGAGACGACGAGAACGGGCAACCGTTCTCCAACCGGCGCGTCGTCCTGCAGCGCAAAGTGGTGCACACCAAGGAGAAGTCGGTATTCTCACGTATCGAGCTGAAGAGCGACCCCTCGAAGCCCAACCCCGGCATATTCAGCCGCGCCGTGCGCACCGCCATCGGTGCCGGCGCCACTGTCGGCGGTGGCGGGCCGCGCGTCGAGTACGCGTCCGACGACGACGACGCCGCCGACACTGGCGCCGCCGCCACCGCCACCGCGAGCAGTGCCACCACCGCGTGCGTGAGCAACCTGCCGCACGGCATGACGGACACGCGGCTCAAGACGCTGGCCGGCGCCCACGTGCAGGTAAACCCCGCCCTGTGCTCCCTCTCTATTGAAAACGCCCCTCGCGTCTTCGTGCACTGCGCTGTGACGCGCGCCGGCCGCTCCGCCGACATTTATTTGTACGCGATCGGTACACTGTTCTCCTATGAGCCAGTGTCGCTGCCTCTTGCGTGTTTTCGATGGAAATGGACGGCGCCACTTGTACTGTCACCGATGTATTCCTAGACCTAAACACCGACAAATAAGAAACAGTGAGATAACGATTATTTTTGTATTTCACGTAGCTCCTTTGTATTGTTACACATTGAAACGAAACGTTCTGTTATATCACAAATGTGCTCCTCGTGTAGCTCTTGTCGAGTAAGGTATAGACTCTCTTGATTTTGCAGCAAAATTGCACTTCACAATTTTATATTAAGTTAACACACATTGGTATTTTAATACAGAGTCTACAAAAAAATTACATGTACAACTAATTACTTCTTTATTTTTCATTGAACAATTGAAATATTAGTCAACAAAAACAGTTGTTTGCCATTATCTATCAGTATAGACAATATAATAAGTTTAAAAATAAAACAATATCTATATGTTTTCTTTCTTGCACCAATTATATGGGATCTGTAGAATTGTCGTTTATAGTCTGCAAATATCATTTTTCGTTTCGTTTAATCTTATTATTTGTACGTTAAATTATTGTCGACAACTGCGCTGTGCTATGTAGACGACACACTTCAATTTCTGACTTTGTAGGTAAGTCGGTGACAGTATAAGTACGTCATAATACGATATTGCGATTGGTGAGCCGTGATTCATTTATATAGACTACATATCAATACTAGAAGGGACTTTTACGTACCAAGAAGTTAAAAAATGGGAAAATTCAAACAATACGTATCAAAAAATATGTAACCAGTCCAAATAATACCACGCAAGGAACTACAGGAAGTATTTATAAAGTCATGTCTGGTAACATCCATTATTATAAATATAACATTCAGTGTACACGCATACATACGAGTATATTATATTATGTATAATAAAATAATAGCATATGTTATAGCAATGGACTAAACTGATCCATATATATCCTTGAGGTCGACTATTAATTTCTGTAGATATATTTAACTTTTGGTCTCGAGGCTAGAACTATACTTTCATTTTGAATGTGAAATACAAAAAACCAATCAATTTGGTAATTAAAATCCTCGTTATAGATCTATCAATTTGTTTCGAATTACATTCGATTTTACTCTACAAAATTTCTGATACTATTGCGGTAATCATACAATAAGCAACAAGTAAATGGCAAAAGTTAATCCATAGACAAAGTGGTGTACTGCCATAACAAAAGCTGCGTTATATTGCCATCTCTTACGAAATAAACGCGCAACAAAAAATACTAGGAGTGAGGTTTATCACCATTTTCTTGATGAAATTAATACGAGGGCTGCTACTTAAGTATCCGGAATCTGGGATATCAACATTTTTATACGCAATATATGACCTCCATGGTAAAATTCGTTCTTTTTTTGATATACTGGCCATTTTTTTCCTTATGTACGCTAGTGTTTTGTTTCTGATGGGTTTAAACTTCATATGTAACATGGTGGCAGCGGTGTTTTAATTGAAACTATTCAATTATAAGTGTTATTCCATATTGTACAGTGTGATACATATAAGAAGTAGTAATTGTAGCGGTGATTACAAATAAATATGGAACATGCCAGGCCTCCACCAGAGTTGTGTTTGGAAGGTAGCTCCGTCAACCGGGTTGACGCGTGGAAAAGATGGAAGACGCAATTTAATTTATTTTTAAAGGCTTCTGGTGTCGATAAGGAGGATAGCAGTGTTAAAGCTAGTTTGTTGATAAATTTGATTGGCCCGGAGGGGTTTGATGTATATGAAACGTTTACGTTTCCTAAAGATGAAGAGAAGGATCGAGATGACGTAGACGTATTGTTAAAAAAGTTTGACGAATATTTTGGTGTCAAAACTAATGTGACGCTAGCGCGTTACAATTTTTTTTCAAGAAGTCAAGAAGAAGGCGAATCAATTAATCAGTACGTTACAGCATTAAAACTATTGAGTAAAAATTGTGAATTTAAAATTCTCGAAGAAGAATTAATTCGAGATCGAATAGTGTGTGGAATAAGAAGTGCTGTCGTCAGAGATAGACTTCTGCGAACTGATGACCTTACATTGAGCAAAACAATAAAAATATGTCAGATCGATGAGATATCGATTGATAGCAATCGCATGTTAGAATCGCGAGGAGCAATGGCCTCAGCTGCTACGAGTGTGGACGTGGTCGAGATATATGGAGCTGGGCGCGGGCGAGGCCGCGGTCGCTGGCACGCGGTGCCGCGCCGGGGCCGGGGTCGCGGTGGCTCTCGCTGGCGCGCTGCGGCCGGCCGCGCGTTCGCCGGCGCTGCCCCGTCGACATCGTCAGCAACGACGCAAGGGCGCTGTCAGCGGTGCGGTTCGGTCGATTGCAAAGATTCAGTGAGCTGCGCGGCGGTTGCAGCACAGTGTTTTGTGTGTAAAAATTACGGGCATTTTGCGCGCATGTGTAAATTGAGCAATGGTTATAATCGTGTGCGTGTCAACGAAATATGTGCAGGTAGCTCGGAGAGTGAAGACGACGACTGTGAGTCATTTTATATTTCAATGTTATCATCTCAGTTGCAATCGAATAACCAAGATGAGTGGTATGAAAAATTAGAATGCGAGGGTGGCATTGAAACTTTCAAATTAGACACAGGGGCAGATGTAAATGTAATGTCATATGAAAAATTTTTATCACTCGGTAACTACGCTAGTATATTAAATAATGTTGAGAAAATTAAATTATTGTCTTATAGTGGGGATAAAATACCCGTCAAGGGATTTTGTAACTTGAATTGGCGTCACAAAAATAAGAAATATTTGTTAAAGTTTGTAATTGCAGATATGAAATGTCAAAGTGTGCTGGGGCGAGAAACTTGTTGTGAGTTAGGACTTATACGGCGTATTCATGGTATAGACACTATAAATAATAAATATTCGGATTTATTTCACGGTTTGGGCTGTTTACCTGGAGAATGCCATATAGTAATAGACAAGTCAGTGCCACCAGTAGTGAGTGCAACGCGTAAAATCCCCTTAGGATTAAAAGAAAGACTACGAGATGAATTGAACCGAATGATTAATTTAGGCGTTATTCGTAAAGTCAGTCACCCTACACAATGGGTAAATGCGGTAGTTATTGCTGCCAAAAAGAACGGGTCATTACGAATTTGTCTGGACCCAAGGCCATTAAATAAAGCTATACAGCGCGCACACTTTCAATTGCCTACCATAAGTGAGTTTGCGACGAAGCTTCATGGTGCTAGGTATTTTTCAGTACTTGATGCTTTTTCAGGTTTTTGGGCGGTCAAAATAGATAATGAAAGTTCTGACCTTTGCACATTTAATACACCGTTTGGACGATATCAATACTTAAGGTTACCTTACGGTTTGAATTGTTCATCAGAAATTTTCCATGCTAAACTTAAACAATTACTAGAAGGCTTAGAAGGTGTTGATTGTTTTGTTGATGACGTCATTTGCTGGGGTCAAACTAAGGAACAGCATAACACACGTTTAATAGCATTATTAAATAGAGCACGTGAAATAAATTTAAAATTTAATAAGGAAAAATGTAAGATATGCGTAGAAGAAGTCACATATTTAGGGCACGTTTTTAATAAAAATGGTATGAGACCAGATTATGATAAAATAAAGGCTATTAAAAATATGACGCCGCCATCAGACAGAAAATCATTAGAACGGTTTTTAGGAATTATTAATTATTTATCTAAATTCATACCAAATTATTCTGACATTTCTCATGCATTGACTAGACTTTTAAAAAAAGATGTAATCTGGTCATGGCAAACAATACATCAAAATTCCTTTGAAAAGTTAAAAAAAGTATTGTGTAATGCTCCTGTCCTAGCGTTGTATGACGTGACGCGCCCAGTGGTGGTATCCGTAGACGCGAGCAGTGTGGCGCTGGGCGCCGTGCTGCTGCAGGACGGCCGGCCGGTCGAGTACGCTTCGCGCACTCTCACCGATACTCAATGTAGATATGCCCAAATCGAAAAGGAATTACTAGCTATTGTGTTCGCGTGCGAAAAATTCCATCAATATATATATTGTAAAAAAAGGGGTTGTCGTTGAAAGTGATCATAAGCCGCTCGAAAGTATATTTAAAAAAGCATTAGACTCCGTCCCAGCCCGCTTGCAACGTATGATTTTAAAATTGCAAGGCTATGATATTAATGTCGTTTATAAGCCAGGTAAAATGATGGTTATTCCCGACGCGCTGTCGAGAGCTCCGCTTCCCGATTTGTATAATAACAACATTCACAGTAGTATTTTATATCAAGTTCAAATGCTTATCAGAAACTTACCTATTTCAAATAAAAAACTAAATTTAATTAAAAATGAAACTACTAAGGATAAAGACTTACAGAAAATATTGAGTTATATCAAGGATGGTTGGCCACGTAATAAATATAGTGTTGATCAAAATATTAAATATTATTGGTCAATGAGAGATGAGCTGTATTCAGTGAATGGTGTTATCTTCAAAAATAAGCTAATATTAATACCAAAATCATTGAGAGGTCAAATGTTGCATATCATACATGATGGTCATATGGGAATAGATCGCTGCAAGCGCCGAGCTCGCGAAGTGTTGTTCTGGCCGGGCATCTCCAGTGACGTGGAGTGCTTCGTTAGAAGATGTAAAGTGTGTCGGGAGATTTCAAATAGGCCGTGCAAGGAACCGATGATTCCTGTACCGATACCTAATTTACCGTGGAATAAAGTAGGGACAGATCTTTTTGAGTATCGAAAAAGTATATATTTAATTATTGTCGATTATTATTCGACTTTCACTGAAGTAGCTAAGTTGCGCGATTCGACTGCTACTACTGTTATTAATTCACTTAAGGAAAATTTTGCAAGATATGGTATCCCAGAAGTTGTTATCAGTGACAATGGCCCTCAATTTTCAAGTCGTGAATTTAAGGTATTTTCTAATGATTGGGGATTCGATCATAAAACGTCCTCGCCGAATTATCCGCAGTCCAATGGCAAGAGCGAAAGAGCTGTTCAAACTACTAAGCGTATATTAAAAAAGTCTATAGAAAGTAAAAGCGATTTTTTCTTGAATATATTAAGCTACAGGAATACCCCGCGAGATAAATTGAAATCTCCTGCACAACTTTTAATGGGTCGGAGACTAAACTGTAGATTACCTGTTAATCCTGATTTATTAAAACGGCAGGATTTTGATGATATTCAACAATATAATCAAATATTAAAGCAACAAAATATGAGTAAAAAGTATTATGATGTTCATACAAAGCCACTATCAGAATTAAGTGAAGGGGAAAATGTAATTATGTTAGAAAAAAATCGTAGAATGCGAGGCAAGATTGTTTCTAAAGCACATACACCGCGTTCATACATAATAAAGAATAAAAAAGGAATAATATATCGCCGCAACCGTCGACATTTGATGCAATGTAGTGATAGTCCAAAAATTAAACGAAACCTTTGCGATGAGAGCCCTGTATTAGGTGACACGGAGGAGTATTATTATTCAGGAGATGAACAATATACAGACAAATTTTCACGTACTGTAAAAAAACCTGATAATTATTCTCCCCCGCTCACACGTCGTAGATTAAAGGACAAAATGAATAATATGTAAAGCTTTGTAAACTTTACTAGTTTAATGAACTAAAAATAATATTAATATATATATATTATATATATTATATATATATATATTATATATATATATATATATATATGAATATTTGTATAAGTATTATGTAAATTAAAATAACGAAATAAAAATATAAATCATGTCTCGATGGGTGCTGAGACGGGAATCGAACCCGCCACACCATAAGTACCATTTAGGTTTAGTGCTTCTTTATTGTCATTAGTTTGTTTAAGGTAATCATCGTATCGTATACGATTATCTGTTTTTTTTGAGGGGAAGATAAAGGTTAATGTACCTACTTGGTGTATGTATTCTGTTAGATATTAAGTATAAGGTTAAATAAATATATAAATACTTTTATATAATATTAAGAAGTAGACTAATATTATAATCTTATAAACTTATAATATTGGTCTAGAATATACTAATATATAAGTTTACAGAAATCTATTTTTTGAGGGAAAGATGTTGTGGGTAGTCGAGTATTTTATAGTTATTTTTTATTTGTATTACCTACGTGTATTTAATAAATCAGTTACCAACCTATCCTCGTGTATTCAATACATAACATGGTCCTCTCCCCGCTGGATCTCTGTGTGAACAGACGTGTCTTAAAGTAGTCCGTTGTTAAATCAATATTTTATTTTGCAAAAATAACATAAATTAAAACGAACCAGTAATAGGAGCGCATAAGTGATTAACAGTGATTTCAAAGCTTGAGTACGTGGGCCGCTAAGATACTTATTAACGTGAGTTTAAAATACTATAGATTAATCCTTATCACCTTAACAGAAGACTCAAATCTGTAGAACGTGCCATCTTACATTGGACGGAAAGCAGCTTTTACCTGGAAACGTGGAACGCACAACCAATAAACTAGACCCCTGGACGGTAGCATTGCCTTAGGTGAATTTTGAATCGCTTCGCTTACTGCTTTCCTGGTACTATTTGCGTTTGTTCGTACTACCACTGACTGTGGGTGATGTCTAAAGTCCAGCGTTCGCCGCAAGCGTCTACGCCGCGCGCTCTTACGCAATCAGCAAGTACTAACGACGATATGAATGTTACACAGCGCGTTAAAAACCGGCCAGCTCCCATGTCTCCTGTCGGGGCTGATAATCGTGACTCATTGTCGCTTCAAAACATGATTAGAAGTATGTTTTTGGAATTCGAAGAAAGGCAAACCCGCCGCTTAGCTAAAATTGAATCCCAGATATCGGAGGTTAGACAGCAAAATCTAGAAATTAAAAAGGCAAACTTTGATATTGAAAAATCAATAGATTTCATTGATAAAAAGATAGAAACGTTGAATTGTGCTGTAAGTAAATTGAACACAGAGAGAACGGAATTGTTGAAAAATATATCCAAAATTCAGGATTCATGTGATTTTATTGACAGGCGACTAAATAAAACTTCTATTGAAATACGAAATGTACCGAAGGTAAAATCAGAGACTAAAGGACAGCTGTTTAACTACTCCCAAAATTTGGTCAATACCCTTGGGCTTGCCTTCCAAGACAGTGACTTACGAGATGTTTACCGACTGCCCAGTAAAAAAGAGCACAGCACTTCGTCCGTCGTCGTCGAATGCATAAATACTATTGTTAAAGAAAAAATCTTAACGTCGATAAAAAATCGATACCGTTCCACATCTAAGCCTCTGACGGCAGCAGACATTGGACTACAAGACCTCTCAACTGTCATAAATATATCTGAGCTCTTAACAACCAAAGGCCGCCGCATTCTTTACCTAGCTAAAGACTTTAAGAAGACAGAATCTTTTAAATACTGTTGGGTGGCTGGTGGAAATGTCTATCTGCGCAAGGAGGACGGGCAAGCTGCCATATTAATTAGGAATGAACTAGATCTACTTAAATTAAAAGCAACCATGTGACTATTCACAATCAAAATTATTATTATATTAACTTTCTGTATATTTAGCTTTCTCGCGCACACTCACACATCAATACATGCACATACTTTATTTCTTGAGCACACAAAGATGCATTTACTGACACATACTCACAAACCTTTACTCACACACATTTTCGGTACGGATACGGTTTACTACTTGAATCGAGAGGTGCAAAAAAAAAAAATTTTTTGTTCATTATTTTCAAATATATTTATTCAAATTTAATAATCAATCCTTTATTTAGTTATAAAATTCGCTGATATAAATAACTTGCTTTCGGATATCGATAATTTTGAACCAAATAATGCAATAACTATTGATGCTGAGGATGTATCATCCTATGTCCCTCACCAACGGAGTCAAACAAGTATTTTAAGCCAAAATATTTGTAGTATTTTGAAAAACTACGATAGTTTTACCACATTTATCTCTAGAATTAAGATTGACCCTGACATAATAATTTTAACTGAATGCTGGTTAAAGCACTCTCAGGACAATATTCCATACATGCATAATTATTTTAATCACGTAACCACAAAAAATTATAACCAAAATGATGGTGTTGTCGTCTATATAAAAAAATCAATAAAATATAAAATATTTGAACCAGAGTTTCCTGAAGCTAACTGTTTGTTGATAAGAATATCTGATCATACAGCCATTCTTGCTATATACAGGCCTTATTGTTTCAAGAAAAATGTACCAAAATTTTTGAAATCTCTAAGCATAATATTGAACTCGTTATCTTCGGTCAAAAACATTATACTTGCAGGCGATATCAATATTGATATCACTCCGAATAGTGAAGAAGCTTTTTCGGATGATTATCTCAACTTTTTGGCTAGTTATCAGTTATGGCCAGCTCATACTCTTAGTACTAGGAAATCTACATGTTTAGATCATTTTATAGTAAAATCAGTTAAACAATTTACTTCATTTGTTATACATAGCGCCATTACGGACCATGATGCCATTCTTTTATGCATAAATATGTCTCAACCTAAATATCCCGTGGGGTCCTATAAAGTGACTGATTATGTGGGTCTTGATACTGTCATGAATAGCCTTGATTTTCAACCCATTCTTATGGCGACCGATCCTAATATTGCTGCGAATTTTTTGCATGATATTCTAGCTCAGGCACAGCTTTCAAATACTAAAACTGTAAAAGTCTCCCGACGTAGAAGGATATTAAAGCCTTGGATTACGCCAGGCTTACTAAAGTGTATGCGTAATCGTGACCGCATGCATAAAAGACTTAAACAGTGTCGGGGAAACAATGAAATACTTTGCATTACATACAAAAGATACCGAAATTACTGTAACAGTATTCTTAAAAAAGCAAAAATAGAATATCATAAACAAAAGATAATACAAGCGGGCTCTAACAAAAAGAAATTATGGGCCACTATTCGGAGTAGTGTTGGATCTGAGAGGCCCAAAGATTTGGCTTGTGAACTTCTTACGTGTGCAGGCTCACCTTCTCAATCAGCTGACCAAATAAACCAATATTTTGCTAATGTTGGCAAAAATCTTGCGGAAAAGAACCTATCTACAACAAATGCCCAAACGATTAACCATGCAGTCATTTCAGTACCCCTCATTCTTTTCTGCTCGTGGAGACGAATGAGAAGGAAGTTGCGCAAATCATCCTTTCCTTGAAAGATAGTAGCGTTTGTGGCATTGACGGTATCTCTTCAAATTTTCTTAAACGTTTTATAAAATTACTAGTTCCCTCTGTTACTCATATTTGCAATCTTAGTTTAAGTACAGGCATTTTCCCAGATGTTTTCAAAGTTGCTATAATTAAACCAATCTATAAGGCAGGTAACCGCGATGACGTAACAAACTATCGCCCTATCTCAATACTATCAGCTCTTTCTAAAGTATTGGAGCGTATTATTAATCTAAGACTGATAAAGTACCTAGAGAATAATAACTTACTTTCTCCTTATCAGTTTGGCTTTCGTGCTAAAAAATCTACAGCTGATGCTGTGCATGAGGTTGTAGATCTCATTGTCACGAACCTTGACCTAGGTAGGAAATGTCTGACTGTCTTTATCGACCTTGCAAAGGCATTTGACACCGTCCGAATTCCAACTCTTTTAAGAAAATTAGAACTGATGGGAATAAGAGATGTACAATTAAAATTATTTGAAAGTTACCTTACAAACCGAATGCAGAGAGTAAATATTGGGGGGATAACTAGCTCTGATTTCCCCATCACATACGGCATTCCACAAGGAAGTATATTAGGACCTACCCTGTTTCTTATTTTCATCAACGATCTTCCGAAACTAAACATATCAGATGGTAAAATTGTGGCATTTGCCGATGACACGGCTCTCATATTTCAGGGAAGTGATTGGTATGAAGTATTTGCAACAGCTCAAAGAGGATTAAATTCCGTAACCGATTGGTTTATATCCAACTGTTTAACTATGAATACTAGCAAAACTAAATTTATAACTTTCGGATTGCGTAACGTTGATTTACCAATCAACGTCAAGCTAATAGCTCACTCATGTGTATCTAAACTGTGCCACAACACCTCAACGACGTGTCCCGAGCTCCAAAGAGTCTCTTCTATCAAATACCTTGGAGTGATCGTGGATGAATCCCTAAATTTCAAAGAACATATAAAAATTTTGTCGACCCGAGTAAGAAAACTAATCTTCATGTTCAAAGGTTTGCGTTATATAACCGATATCGAGATCCTTAAAATGGTTTATTTTGCTGTCGGTCAATCAATACTCATATACTGCATAACTGTTTGGGGTGGTGCAAGCAAGACTCATTTAAAAAAACTTGAAGTTGCTCAACGTGCTGTTCTAAAGGTGGCGACCTTTCGACCCTTTTGGTTCAGTACTACTGAGCTCTATAAGGAGTGGCAGGTCTTGTCGGTGCGCAGATTGTTTATTCTTTTTACTATTATAAAAACATGAAATCACTAAATATAATCCCAATCTGCGCACCGAGAAGAGACGTCATGATATTGTGTGTTCAGGTAACTTTTGCAACACGTCGTTCGCTCATAGATTTTTTGTTTTTCTAGGATCACACATTTATAATTTATGTAACAAAGTTAATAACATTTATAGCCTCAATAAATATCACTGTAAAAAGGCTACTACATCTTGGCTATTGGGCTTAAACTATGATGAGACTGAAGACATTCTATCTGTGCCCAAGTAGTGGTGGGATCCTTACTTAACTAGTTAAGTGTATAAAGGGTTTTTGTTGTTGTTTGGCCGCGGATAATATACCTACCACAAGTAATATACATAGGTTTATTATTAATATTATTGTGAAACGCACCTTCGTTTAAATGTTCCCGTATGTGTATCATCAAATACGAGCTTACAACACACACACACATACACACACACACACACACACCACACCACACTACCACACGTACCCACACACTTTCTCCTCCACACACTAAATGCTTGCTCTACTCTCTAAATTCGTAGCATGTACAATAATAAATATCTATGTAATATTTTTTGTCATCACAAATTGTATTTATTGTGATCTGAAGGTGGAGACCTGGTGTCCTTTGATACAGGGCAACCTAGTTAAGGCACCAGCCTCACTAATAAGCCATGTTTAAATTATTGTGGAATATTAATATAAGAGGAAATAAAGATTTATTATTATTATTATTATATTATTATTTTATTATTATTATTATATCGCTGAAATGATGGAACTCACACGTAAAAATATTCGTGCTATGATTTGTTACGATTTTCGACGTGGTTTAACGCAACAACAGTGCGTAGATCAATTAACTTCAACTTTTGGTGTTGAAGCTCCATCAAAAACCACTGTGTATCACTGGTTTAGTGAGTTCAATCGTGGACGGAGTAAGCTCACGGACGAAGTTAAGGAAGGTCGCCGGAAATCAGTCAGGCCACAAAACATTGAAGCTGTACGAAAACTAATTATGCAAGACCGTCATGTTACGTATCGGAAGCTAGAGGCTACTCTGGGCATATGTATGACAAGCATTAATAAAATATTACATGAACAATTGTTCGTAAAAAAAATTTGTTCGCGTTGGATACCGCACAACTTAACTCAGCATCAAAAAGAAGCTCGCGTCGAATGGTGCAAGAATATGTTAAAAAAAATTAACGAAGGTGACTCAAAATCTGTTTATAACATCTACACAGGTGATGAATCTTGGATCTATGCGTACGATCCCGAAACTAAGCAACAATCTACAGTTTGGGTGTTTCAAAATGAGCCGAACCCTACGAAAGTGACTCGTGCAAAAAGCACTTTAAAGCAAATGGTGGCCTGCTTTTTTGGTATTAATGGTCATGTGGCTACAACACCACTGGAGAATCGTACAACGGTAAATTCGGAAAGGTACACGACCATTTGTTTGCCGGAAGTATTTGAAGAAATACGTAAAAACAACAAGCGATGCAGAATCATTCTACACCACGACAATGCCAGCTGTCACACATCACGCGAAAAAAAAATAGAATTGATGGGTCATCCACCGTATAGCCCAGACTTGGCACCTAATGATTTCTATTTATTCCCAAATGTAAAGAATAAATTACATGGTCAACGATTTTCGACCCGTGAAGATGCCGTCAACGCGTTCAAACAGCACGTTTCAGAGATACCGCAATCAGAGTGGAAAAATGCTATAAAAATTGGTTTCAACGTGTGCAAAAGTGTATCGATCACGAAAAACTATAAACCCAAATTTAGCCATATCCGTTTGTTTAATTTTTCTATTCCGGATACATAAGTAGCACCCCTCGTAAAGCTATCTTTTATTGTAAACAACACAAGACGTGTTTTTACAGTAACGTGAACATCGCTACGAGTTGTACGAAATTTTTGCCTTATTTATTTTGCTTCTTTAATTATTTCGTGTAATAATTTTTGCGATAAATTATATAATTAAATATAAGCAAATTTAAAATTCCACCAAGATAGTGGACTAGTTCTAACTACTAATAACTCGTAGGGGTTATTTTACAAAACAGGGTTTGTAAAATCATTAAATTTCATTTATTATAAACCCTTCTAATATATTGTAATGTAGGAAATGCTGACATTACTTTTTAGGGACTGCTTTTTTGGCTCGGTTAGTCAAAGTAGCATTATCTGTCCAGCTTTAAGTAACCAAAAAGTTATGTTAAATTATTAGTGAAAGTCAAATTATACAAAAAATTTTCATACTTAGAGCTTTTCTTGTAATAATTGAATATAAAAGTTAAGCTGGCCGAATCCTGAAGTTTATAATTTGAAATAGGTTAAAAAGAAAGTATAAAATTGACTAAGTACTTGTTATTACGAATAGTTAGGCGTTGCTATACTAAAAGCAGAAGCGTCGCAAGTTTATATTAGAGTTTTCATTCAAGTATGTCAGAGTACACATCCTCCATTAAAATGTGCGAGAGTAGCAGCATTCGCCATTAAACTATATTGGGAATGCTAACGCTGAGTTTGTCGTCTTGTTTTATTTGGTTACTTGTTGTTGTTGCTGGTTGTTGTATTCGTTCATGAGGAATGTTCAAAAAGAATATGTTCTCGTCTTTTTTTCGTTGGGCATATTTATTTATTTATATTTGGGAAACAAACAGTAAATATTATACTTAAAGGCTATACATGAAATTAATTATCATATACCAGTGAAGTTTCCACTTAATTACTAATACATGTAGTGATCTACTACTGCTGCTGAACATTTTAAGAAATAAAAAAAATCGTAGTCAAAACAACAAATATGGAGCGCTATAGGACACGGATAATGGCACGAATACTGCTCTTAAACTTATTAATACTTAACAAAAACAAATCGACTGACTCAAAATTATTGTTATAAAAAGAATATGCGCGATCGAAAACAGTGTTCTTACAATAATTTGATTCTGTCTGAAGTCTGAGTGGAAGGTGAAACACCAACATACTCCTAGAATTTAGTCGAAGGCATCTAAATGAAATTTGACTTAGCAAAAATGGAGAATCCAAATAATTGTTTATTAATTTTAATAAGAATAATAAATCCCTTTCCGTACGTCAACTTTACAACGATATCAAAGTAGGAAGCGAACAATCATAATAATGTTTGAAAGTGAGGAACTTTACGAACTTATTCTGTATTCGCTCAATTAGATTTTTGTATTTCTTATACTGAGGGTTCCATACTGTAGATGCATACTTTAAGATAAAACGTACAAATGAGTTATATAATAACATTAGTGTAGAAATATTCCTAAAGTCCCTTCCAATCCGAAGACCAAAAGGACAGAGTGTACCATCACTTCATAAGTATATTTTGTCACACTTCACAATGAGGCACGAATTATCGCGTCGTGATGAACGGAATCTACACTCGCTCACATTACTTGTGAACGAGTGAGTAGGGACGCGCATCTAATGAGTGAGTGGGACAACCATTTGTAACGTTCGATTATTGTTTTAATTTTAATTTTGAATTGAATGACGCTACGCCAATGACGGTCTAAATTTTATAACTATTATTATTTAAAGATTGGTTGGTATAAGTGACATTTACAGATAAACTCTCATAATATTATCAAATATTTTTAGTTTATTTGTAACTAATAATGTCACAGTAAATTAACAGCTCAACTGTCACAATAAGAGCTCAACTCGCATTTAGAGTAGTAACGTCGCACTCAGTATACCTCTTCTCATAGTCCGCTACTATTTCATTTTGTCCCACCTCATTTGAGGTGGTACAAACTGGTCCCACCTCACAATCTGACATGAGTTACTCATACAAACTCATTGATATAAGTTTATTTGTAACTAATAATGTCACAGTAAATTAACAGCTCAAGTGTTTGTGTGTATGTCACAATAAGAGCTCAACTCGCGTTTGGAGTAGTAACGTCGCACTCAGTATACCTCTTCTCATAGTCCCCTACTAGTTCATTTTGTCCCACCTCACAATCTGATATGAGTTACTCATACAAACTCATTGATATACTGTGTCCTACCCAACTCTACTGTGCCGGTGCCTGTGTCAGTGCCTGTACGTCTGCTTGGAGCTAGGGAGGCTAGGGAGGCGCCCAGCCCCCGGGCTCTGGCGCACGTCCCACGTCCCACCTCGTGTACGGGAAGAAGCTACACTACACTGAGAGAAAATTATTGTCATTGTATCAAAAAAACTTTAACTCCACACAACCGTTTAAGGCAAATTGATATAGATACAAAGTTTTTATTGTCAGATGTTTATTGTGATTATAACAACATTTATTAGCAATGTTAAACGTTGTTACAAATACAATTTTTATTAACAATGTGAAACTTTGTTCCGGATACAAGTTTTTGTTGTCAATTTAACAACAAAAACATTGTTAAGTTCAAAAAAATTTATTTTGTTGTTTTAACAATTTTACTTTGCTAAGGTGACTTCAACTACTCCAGTATACCAACCTTGCTACCCTAACAAAGGAAGCACACGCTTCTGAAACTGATTTGTAAGACGTTGGCTTTAATTTTAAATAATAATCTACTGATGATTAATAATGCATGCCCCAATTAAGAGACAAATCGTAGTAGACTTTAAAACATTTTCTGTTCCATACAAGTGTAACGTATCCAAAATGTACAGAACAGCAAATATTTAAGGTCAACCGATTTGCTGCATATTTGGGGTATGCACTACTAATTATCAGTAGATTATTATTTTGAATTAAAGCCAACGTCTTACAAATTACCTGTATAAGAGGTTCAGAAGAGTGCACTACCTTGTCAGGGTAGCAAAAAGGTGGGTATACTGGAGAAGCTGACACCAACGCAAAAATATAAAAAGGATTCAGAATGTGACTTAGGAGACATTCTATTATTAGTGGCAGTGAATTTTCATTGGGTCAGGGTTCAGAAAATTTAAAGATAACATAATCATAGTTAATTATTTTTATTGCCATAAAAAACCACCTTATACTAACCAATAATATTTATTAACAATATTTATCATAATAATACATATTGGTTTGTGTTTTAGACTTTGCTTTTTAAGCAGAGAAAAAAAAAGAAAAATGCAGACATTTTTTTTCTTTATGTAAATTTAGCCTGTAAGCAAATTAATTGTTAGGTTTCAAGTTTGCACATCACAACTATTCTTAATAATTTACAATAAAAATTAATATAAAAAAACATATAGTATAAGCTATTAAAATGGTTTTCTCCTTTTAAGTTTAGTAATGGCTTATTACGAATTATGCACGACAGTCTTTATGTATTACCTATCCTTAAAACTAACAGAGACAAATGCCTTCAAATCACAACTTCTAAAGTCTATGCATATATTCTAAAGTCTATACATTGGTGGTAAATGGTAAACATAGAAATAATTAACACTAATTTTCACATTTATTTTATAACATATTAGGTTAAGGCCATAGATTATACTTCACATACTTCACACAGAGAGTATACTTCACATGCATTTTCTACTGTTGATGACAAATCAGATATATATAGGTATTGCCAGTAATGGCTGATTTGTTTTACTTATATTGCTTACAACTACATAGCAAAATAATAATAAAAAAAGAAAACAAACATATTCTTTAACATATTTTTCAATGGCACATCGTAACTTAATTTTATCCACTACTTTTGTGGTTAAGAGCGCTAGTTCGTCGCCATTTGCTTGAAGGAGGAAGTCAAGCATCATGTTTTCTTCTGAAATTAACAAAATCAATGATAAAACCTACTACGCAGAACAGCAAAGTATGACTATGGCATGAATATTATACTCATGATATTATTGTGTCATACCACTTTATAAAACTTTAGTGGAAACGGGTTGCTACCAAGTTATTATTACCTACTGCACTAAAATCTTATAATAATGATAGTGTAAAAGTTGTAACTGGATAATATTGGTTAGTCTAGGCGTTAAGCGCTTCCAGTATTTTCGCTGTGAGGGAGGCTGGCCTAACTAGTCAGAAATTCAGAATCAGAAAGCCCCACCTTAATGTATAGAGCAGCCTTGTAGATGGTGGAAAAGTGTTTGTCTGGGGTGGTCAAATTTTTACCAGCAAAAACTAAGTTTTACACATAGGTATCATACTGTTAATGACATTGATTCTGCTCATGAGACATACAATGGGAAAAATACTTATAGACAATTTGCATATAATTTACACTTCAAATGACTTACTACCTGGAAAGAATATCAGTCAAAATGTATAATCAAGTGCAGGTACTAGACCTGCACTTGATTATACATTTTGACTGATTTTGAAAAGTAGTTGCAGAAGGTTACAAATCTACCTTTTAACGTAAGTTTCTTTGCTCAGGTTGGAAAGTTTGCTCAGAGCACATATTTCGCAAATAATTTAGGGTTAGGACCGCTAAGGTAAGCAAACCTTATGGGTAACAGGATAACAAGGATGGTACTTACCCAACATTTTATTTGTCAGATGACTAAGTCCGGCATTTATTAAAAATACCCTTAGGGCCTCGTCGTCCATATTGAATATCTCGCAATTGTCACTCATTAAAATAGTTCTCAAAGTGGTTAAAAACCTATGTGATTTTTGATTCGTAGCACGTAACCGGTACCGGTATACTGATTTGGTCCACCAAAGGAATTATAGCAATTTATTGTAATCCTGTCAGGTGTTTAAACCGCTAAAACGAAATGATATGTTCACACGCGCTCAACGATCATAGGCAAATGAAACAAAATCACAATAAAACTTCGATCAACTGACAAAGTTCGTTAAATCATTAGCTTTCCCCCCGCCAATTCATGCCACTTACTTTGTCAATACGCCAAAGTTAATAATTAAAAATGTATCTCAGCACAAAAGGCACTTTGCTATTATTTTCTTTTGTGAATCAAACAATTTTAAATTTTGATAGATCGACAAAATATGGAAATCGTTGACAACGTAAAGTTGCGACAGTGTTAATAATACTATAACTTAAATAAAATGACAAATAACGTATTGTCCACAGATTCATAAAAGTTTGACAATAAAAACTTTGTGGCCATAGATAAATTAATTTATATTCTTTACCTATGTATTTTGATGCAAATGCAAAAAAATATTGACAACGTTTTTATTGTGGCTTTGTTAGCTATATTTTTCCTCAGTGTAGTCTCATTAGAACGTAGCGAGTACAACTACACCGTGGGGGAAGAGGCGACCACATTTCTATATACCAACATCATTTCGCTATGTGTGTGCTTAGTATTTCGAAAAGTATGCATGAAAAACATCAAATCAACAAAAAACAGACTACTATTAACGACAAACTCATTACACAATATGCGGGGATTAATAATCTATGGAAAATACAAGTTTGTTCCCAACGCGCGCTCACCGCTCGCAGTGTCGTCCCTTGCTTTACGACTGTGACAGGTTTAATGTATTTATGATTTATTTTTGTACCTGTACAGTTTACGATAATGTATTGGTTGCTTATATTTCTATTTATTACATTCTCATGAACAAAATGATGTCTCGTATACACAAATGTTTTGTTTATATAATATAAATGGATATGCTTTACAAATTAACTGTAATATGTTTACGGAATCTGTGATATATGACTGTGACTATTTTTATATTTTAGTTTTATTTAGTGTATAATATGATTTTTAAGCACGTTAAATTTAAGACAATTCCGTGCAATTTCAATGTGATGTTTTTAAATTATTGTTTACGTTAGATTGTTATATTATTGTGAATGTACAGAAATAGAACAACTGGTCTAATGATGTAAATCTATGATAAATGTGATAGTATATTTGGGATAATTATTGTAAATAATATTTTTGACTTTCTAATATATTATATACAATATATTTTTATTGACAATGCCTCGCTACCCATTGCCTGCTGACAATGAGCCAAAATCTACCTATATAAAATGGACAGAATGGATGGAGGGACACGTTGCGGTACTACTTCACCTATTACAGACGTTTAAAAGTTAAATTAATATCAAAAATACGTTACCTAAAGTAACATGATGTCAATAAGTTTTTAAAAATATAACGAGATGTATATAAAAAATTGAAATTAAACACCCCCATACATTTAAGATAAGACTATATATATATACACGCATACAAGCGCTCTGATTTTCTTACCTGCTGGCAGCACTATTGATGCGACAACATTTTGGAACAGTTTGCAATCTGTTCGCTCGTATTATATTGGATTTTCCAAAAGAAAAGAAACATACTTTCTCTCAGTAAAAAATGTCTGAAGCTTTTCCCCGTGACTTCAACCATTCTCATACTAAATTGCATCGAAACCTGTCCAATGATTTTTATCCCACAGGTAAAATAATTATAAAAATGTGGTAAAAATATCCCTGTGTCGTTGTCAGTGTCAAACTATCCTTATATCACTTCGTTTGTTAACACAAAAGTAGACTAACAAAAGCTTTCATTGCATTTTTTGACCCCTTGAGAGTAAAACTGAATATCTGTATTTATATCTCGGCAATACCTTAAACAATTAGTTCTATCTAGCTTTAAACATGAAGTTCTTTCCATCTGAACTGTCATCCGCTAATGCCCCGTCTTACAACTCTTATCGGCAACAATGCCTACGTCTCAGACTGAGACTATGTGTGTACCAAATTTAATTTGTTTTAGTAGTTTTGGCGTAAAGAGACAGACAATTTAAGGAAATGTCTTTTGGCAGACAATTTAAGGAAATGTCTCTGAGAAATTATTAAATCAAATAATAAAAAATATACACTTTCTCGACCCAAACGGTAATGAAAGTCTGGACCGAAAAAGAAAATCTGTGACCGCGCTCAGAGTGCTAACGCCGAATAGCATTGTCGTGGGAAGACGAGATGGCGTCTGCAGTGACGTAATAGTTATTTATGCAACTGTTGCATAATCAGGGGTATTAAAACACGAATGTGGGTTTATGTGATAATAGTATCACATGAGTGTTTTAATACCTAATTATAACAGTTGCATACAACACTTTATCTACAACCATGATGTGAATCCTCTATAAAAGAATTCCAATATTGGAGTGAAAAAATTACGGGAAATAACACGATTAGACCAGAATCCGAAATTACGAATTAATCTACAAATTATTGTTCTTTTTTCAAAAATTTTTTTTGCGATCTGGTGGTGAAAATGTCATTGCATGAGAATGTTCTTTTTTTGAAATTCATATCACGCGTTTGGATGATATAATGATCATAATATCATTGAGTGTTTTAATGTTGGCAATAAGCTAATTGTTATAGGTTCTTTTATAGAGGATTAATAGCATGATAGTAGATAAATATGTTAACTGCAGCATCAACTGATAAAAAAGACAATTGGATTACTTATTTATTAAGATTACAATAGAGACGAACGTGACTACAATCCGATGTAAGAAATTGAATTAATGTTCATATTAGAAGTATCATCATCATCATCACAGCTCATATACGTCCCCACCGAGAGGCTCTCAAATGAACATTTGGATGGCAGCTGTCTATGTTTTTTAGATTTGACGGCTTAAACATAATAAAATCTAAAGTAAAACGCCAGGTCGGTTGCATAGATCCAAAGAGCAGAGCTTGCAACTCGGTTGCATAAATCAAATATAGAAAAAACTAATGGTAACGTTACAGAACCATCATCCCCTACCTAACCTACTGAAGCAACATCACCTAGAGATATATATCTAGGATGATGTGATGATGATGTTGGTCATCACGCGCAGAAATATGCGTTACTATATAACGAGAACGTCATATTTTATGTCATTTGACCAGTTGTTCGAGACATTGTATTGAGCCTCTTGCTGGTGAAAATTGACATGTAAACTTACTCATCGTTGTCATTGTATGTGAGCCAAAGTTGTTTCCGTCATATTGGGATTGTATGTGTGAAGATAAAAGGAGTGCTAATTTTTTTCACGTTTTTTTTTTAAATAGTATCTCAGATAACATGGCAGTAACTTTAGCAGTTATCTTGTAGCCATTGAATGTAGAATGGGTAGACCATGATGGTCCACGTTGACCGGAGACATTTGAATAAGGACGCCGGACTTACTTACATAGTATAATGTGGTCTATAATGTTTGTATTCTTTTTTAAAAAGTAAAAAGACAACAGAAGCAAGAAAATTAACCACTTCTTTTTCTATCGTGGCTATATTATGTACTCGCCATTTCGTTGTATACACGTAGAATAAGTATCGGTTAGTGTATAAATATAAGCATTATTCCAACAACACAAAAGCGTATGAAAGTGTGACTGTGAACGAATTTTCAAACACATGCAAAAATTTCATAAGCCTAGCGATACGCTTTAAATAACTAGCTTAGCAATAGCTTATATGATAGTTTATGTTAAGCTTGCGTTAGCTTCTGACCTGCGTAATGTGGTCATAAAGTATATATTTACAATGTAAATTGTGACAAGTGTAAACAATATTTGACATGTCCCTGTTTCATATGAAACGAAATATGTATGTCGATTTTTAAATCTCCTTTCTGTGTATTATTTTGTTGTACATGATTGAGGAAACGTTATATTGTTACATTGTCACTCACTGTACTGATACACCTACCTATGACTATAAACTAGGTGTGCCACGTACTTAACTAGTTACCCAAGGGTGTGTTCCGATTGGCGAGTATCACCGTGAGCGCGTTGACAGCATCTAACCTAACCTTGTTAACAACGCTATCTTTTGTTTACGGGGATCGTATGCAGAGAGCGTTCTGTCAAACGACTGATTCTGTCGATGTCATTTAATTATTGTAACAGATAAGGATAATAGTACAGAATATAATATAATAGCGAAAATAGTCGGCTTGATTCGTCGTTGACTTGACTTGTCGTCAGCGTCACAAGCACGACAATTTGTGACTAACGACGAACTGTCGTTTGTCGATTGTTGCGCGATATCCCTCTCGGAAGTGCTATGAACGCCCGCAGCGCTACAGCGCTGTCAGCTCGCTCGGAACGTACGCCAAGTGCACTATTATATTAAATTGGACAGATCAAACTGACAGCCTTTCAGCATTTGATCTACTGTCACGTTGGTTCATCCAATTGAAAATTATATAATTAAGCCGAAATATGGAGTAGTAATAAGTTAGGTGATTAATGACTACCACGCCCCTTCCGTGGCCGGGGGGCGTCGTCGGTGGAGGAGATCGGTGGAAGTAGTGTAGCCTCCCCCGAGGAGGGCTCCCCTGTATCGACGGGCGAGCGGAGGCTGGGGGTTCCCGGAAGTCGCTTCGCGTTCCCGGGGGCTCCCTACATGCCTGAAGAAGGCCATCCCTGAGGTTTTCTGTGGGTAGGCCGCCCCTTTCTGGGGAGGAGAGCCCCACATAACCGCCGGCTCGCCACAGCCGGGGTATGCAATTTAATGCATTTTCCTCAGGGAAAAAAAAAAATAAAAAATAAAAGGTGATTAATGACTAAGCGTTCGTTATTAACTTAATGGCGAGCTTACAAATGGTAAGTGGCGCTTTGAAAACATCGGCGGATTGCTGTTGCAGAGCGTAAGCTTGGATAAGGAAGCGCGCAGCGCCAGGATATCGTTCAAGTCGGCCGCCGCGGCGGACGCGTTCAAGAAGAAGTTCCACAACAAGATGGTGGCGGCCAGCCGGCTCGCCGTCGCGCTGCGCTGACGCCGCCTGCCGCTGCAACCACTACGAGTTTATTTGTTACTATGATACTATACAATATTATGTTATCTATAATATTACTAATGTTGCTGACAATGTATGTAAGTAATTACATAGCTGTCACAATGTCTATTGATTTAATTTAGTATACTGCGGTTTTTTCTATATTATATATTATAAAAAAAAGTTCGACGTTCGATACGTTCTATAATCGGTATATTTTTTGTGCCGGTAACATTTGGTTCTGACATGTGACGATCCTAACATTTCAGTAAAATATTGTTGGTAATGATGTAAAATATTATATTTTTCAAAAATTATTTTATATGCTTAATGCCCAACGTAAAATATCGTATATTATTTAGTTAAAACACTTTTAATGAATACCGTTAATAAAAGTGTAGGTTTAAATACACAATTTTTTTGTATCTGTAAGTTTGGTATTTAGTTGACGCGTTAGCTTCTAAGCATAATACAAGTGGTATTGTGTAGCCATGTCCGCTGCAACTTGCCGCGCCGCCGAACAGCGCACGTGGACGTAACGGCGTCGTCCCATTGTTAAACAAATGCAAATTGATGTACAAATTCACGATCCATTATTTCAAGGTCAATTAAAAACAATATTTGTGCGATTCTAATTAAAGTGTTTATATTTTTCTTTTAGTTATTAGAAAATTTTGTACTATTCAATGTTTTCTCAAATTATCCTATACTATCTTGTTAGTAAGTGAATGCACCACGCATTGTTATTATTATGATAAATGATTATGTTATGATAGCGAGCATCACTTTGTGTGTTTCCAAAGTAGTAATATCACTAAGATACTTGTTACTGACAACATTTGTTTAAGGTTGCTCTTTAGATATTAGGATTTCAAAAATATTTATCACTCTGTATATTTAGTATATAATGTTACTTGTGTTATAGACAAATTTAAAGCGAAACAATTGCCGTTTTGTTTATCTAAATTGTAACAAGTCTATTCCAGTGTTTCAAACAATTCTATTTTATTACTACAATATAATTTAATTAATAAAGCGCATATCTGTCATATGTCTATTTAAAGATTTGTGTAAATAATATTTTGGAATAAAAAGAAAAAAAAAACCCGTGACGTTCTAATAGGAGATTAGTAAACAATGTATTGTTCCTGATGCGTACCAACGAGTTGTACATAGCGGTGACCAATTATTTACTAAATAATTATGGATTGGTGCCGCGAACTATTTTTTAAAATTTTGGTGTTTTAAAAACCCGTATAATTAAACAAACCTTGTTTACTTAGAACCGTATTAATAAAGATTTTTAAGTCTTGTTGATCCACGTTGTTGTCTCGTTCTGTCTTTCAATAAATATCATAAATTAGAAAGAGTGAAAACGTGCATTTAGCTAAGGCTTAACTCAACTATATTAATACGTGCCTTAGAAATATTACGTTTGTTACTGTCGCAATTATTTCGTTATTCAAAATCAGATAAAGCTTGCAAAATTAGGTTCACCAACTGTCTATATATATTTGATTGTAAGATTCAGTAGGTAAGAAAGATTAGAATTATGCCTAATTGTCAGCAAAAAAGCTCGTTTATTCATGTTTCATAATGCCATAGAAAAGCATTTAGCATAGCACCTAATTTATTTACTATTGGTACTAGACTGGTGATATATCATGTTCTTCATCATCAAAATATATTATTTTTGGTTATTGAATATGATTTGTTTTAAGGTTTAAAAGTTACTATTGATATATGCACATGATTAACTTTATAATGTTGTTATCTTTAGAATCTTAGTAGTAAAATAAGGTACAATTCACTTTTATGCCGGGCAAAGTTGAGACATGTCAATGTCAAAGGTGCGGTCCAAAATGTGCTGGCAATATTTTCTTGCACACTGTCGCTCGTGTGTGCATGTGTATGAGATCTGTCGTAATCACCAATATTTTCGATTAGCACTCATAGATTAGATTCGAAATACAACATAGGAAGCACTCCGTCTATAGATTTGAATTACGGATCCGATAACGTGTATGAGTGGATACCAAATTTCGAACCGCACCAATCAATTTTGTTTATTTTATTTGTGTGTGTTTAGGCATAATAAACACACACTAGGGTCCATTACTGATGGTAAAGTTTATGAAAATATTAATCACGTGAAGCAAACGAGCTTCGATTTAACACGTATTTATTGTTTTAGTCGTGGTTGTGTGCTCCCGAAATCAATTTTTTTTAATGCATAAAGTGAATTCATTTGTTCAGAAGATTTTTGTGCTTACAGATAGTTATTAAGTACCTTTAGTATTTGGCGGCATTGTAGTACGTCGTAGAGGCCGTGAGCGCATGTTGCATAGATTTTATTATGACAGACAAGCTTTTTTCTTTGTATCTAATTATTGTCTCATTTGTAATACTTAGTGTGAATTTACTTGTACACTGACGAACAAAAATAAGTGGTCAATAGTAAAATAATTTATAACTACTCAAGATGTATTCTGTCTTGCCATTTGGGTTGATATTGGGAAAAGAAAAAAGAAGCTGTATTATGATTAACCGCACTTGCCTCTTAGTAAAATATGATATATTCATATAGATTCACGAAGTTTAACTGAAGTTATAGTGTAGATTGATAATACAGAAATCGATAATTTATTAATATAAATGAAATATCTAATGTGAATATTGATCAAAATAAGTCTTTCACTAAATAAATCATTGGTATGTCTAAAAGAAACTATCAATCATTTGTTTCAACTTTTTATTTATAGGATAGGGTAGCAAACGGATTACCTGATGGTAAGCGATAATCGTTGCCCATGGACACCCGCAACACCAGAGGAGTAACAGATGCATTGCCGGCCTTTTAAATGGGAATAAGGAGGAAGCCTCACTCACTCGGCGAAACACAGCGCAAGCGCTATTTTACGCCGGTTTTCTGTGAGGCCGTGGTATTACTCCGGTCGAGCCGGCCCAATTCGTGCCGAAGCATGGCTCTCCCACGGTAAAAAACTAACAAGGTAAACTATACTTAGTATGTATGAAGTAATCAATTGACCCCTTATTTTTGATCGTCACTGCATTTATACAAACACAGAACGGCATTGTATATAAATAAAAAGCCGAGTACCATGTGTGTGATTCTCATACGTTGCTGTTCTAGATGTTCCAATTATGTGTTTGAGGCGTTGGTTAAGCACTTCTCGAAAATTGTTCGTTTTTAGCTTTTAATGTCTTTTGTCTATAAGATTTGTCGTCTAAGGTTACAACTTAGAGCTCTTAGTCTTACGGTTTCTCATGTTGGTTTGTCACTATGAATATTAAAGAATAAATCTATATTATGAAGTTGTGCATTTATTTTATTTTTAGTGTTTACTTTTATTCGCAATGTCTTAAAAAATGTATATATTTGTAAAACTAAAATTGTTAGCTGTAATCAGATATATTTATGTATTGAATACATAAATAATCATAGTCATTATTCGTAGGTAAGTGACTCGTCTGTACTCTCTGAATGACATTCAATAAATCTATATTTGAATCTTAATTCGAACGGTTACCACATATATACACAGCATATTTGTATGTACCCGCCGAGTCTTGTTAGATCCCAAATAAATTACGTTGGAACCCTACTATTAAGGTTGTTTTTATTTCACTGTAAATACATTAGCCTAGGTCCCTCTAATTATTAAACAAAGAACTGCGGAGACTGTTTGTATGTTAGTCAATTGTCTATATATATTAGTAGACACGTTGCGCACCACTTGAGTGGTCATCTGGGAATGAGATGAACAGTTGACTGATGTATAATTTGATAACAAATGTATACCAGTATTAAGCATGGTTTTATTGTTGTAGATTTCAATGAAATGTATCAATGCTAATAACAGTCGTTTCAGTATTGTTTTGTTTAAGAGAATGCTACCGATGATTTTAAACAATATCCAGGCACTGTTTATTTGTAACAGTGTGTCTAGTGATATACATAGATGTCTTGTAAACTTTGAGATGCGATACTGGGGGTCATGTATATATTTATACGGCAGTGTAAATGCGCCGATTGAACATGATTTACTGTTATCACGTGTTGGTGTCAAAAGACTGAAAGCTAAATAAAGAGTATTTAAATCGCAGTGATTTTTTTATTTATGCAACCTTCCCACAAACTAAATGTTGATCGAGTTTCATTGAAAAATATACGATTAAAACTCCGAGACATATTTTATCAAGTAATTTCGGAGAGTCGACGGAACCATTTGCTATCTTTGATAACAGAGAGAATAAGAGATAAGTCTGCTATTCACCTCTTGCTGAAATTTTAAGCAACGTTTAGAATAGCATTGAGAAATAAAATTGATAAAGTAAATGTGAGATTTAAATTGTAAATATCTCAGAAAACGTTCTTGAATACGCTCTATGCGTGCTTTGTAAATATCATACATAGGATTTCATATTCTAGATGGCTTCTTACATAGCCACAATAATTTTTATAAGTTTGAGAATGGCAGACAAGCGAATAACGAAGCCAAGTGTATGCGAAGCCTTGTTTACCATGCTATCAATATGTTCTTCAAAAATCAACTTGCTATCAAAAATGACACCTAAATCACGAATAGATTTGACTCTTGAGATAATTGTATTTTTTAACTTATAAGTGAAAGTTATAAGCTGCGGTTTACGGGTAAAAGAACAATGTAACATTTAGCTACATTTAAATCAAGTCTGTTAGCTAAACAATAATTATCGCAGCAAATTAAATCGGACTGAGGGTGTTGCGCATCTTCCCAAGAATTTATTGGACAAAGAATTTTCATGTCATCAGCGTATAGTATAATTTTTGAGTAAGTAATGACAAACTAAAACCGAGTGTATGTGCTGTGATTTCGGCGGTCTGTCCAATACTTGGCTGGTTGTGCTCGAAGAAGCGGTTCTTCCAATCTGTTCGGAATTTAGAAACCTCTGATCAGTGTTTCAGGAAAATAGGGAAGTTATCTGACACGCCAAGCCTGCCTGATAATTAAATTCTTTAATCGTTTAAGATAGAAATAAAACCAATATTATTAGAATCCAAAATGTATATTCACAAAATTATCTAACAAATAAATATATCAATAGCACTATCTATAAATAAAATTACACATACTTTTAAATTCCTTATCCATCTAATACATATTATCCGTATATAGTTATATGTTTGTCAAATCTGGCAGCCTATAGAAAGTTCAAGAAAATTTTAGAATATTGGGATAAATAGCTAACCTAGTGTCGGTAGCACCCTCTTGTATCGAGTAGTGAAGTTAAAGATAATAGATTTTCATAAAACCTACATTTTTCCATGTGACTATATGATAAGATTTCAATAATAAATCCTTTTATGTACGGAACAAACAACAAAACAAACGCCATAGCAGTATTTTTTTTTATATTCTTTATTCTTAACCTTGGTTACAGAGTCCTTCAGTCGTACACATTTTAACATTAGTGTTGAACATATGATTTCATATAAAACCTTAAGAGGCCTATTACAATTCTTCATTCTGCGTGATTAGGTATATCGAAGCGTCCCGACAACTCATTGAAGGTCACGTCCAAAATACTGCGTTGACGCTACAACTAAGCGATTTTGATAGGTACTTATCACAAAAATTTTATATTTTTGTGGAATTATTCGTTATTGCTATATATATCGTATATTAAGAAACACATTATATAAAGATGATATTATAAATAGGACAGATGATATTGTTAAAAATAATATTTATTTTATTACCTAGTATGTTATTTAGCAAAAGACGGTTTTAGTTTTAAATTAAAAATATAGCTTAGATTAGAATAAAACACGGTACAATTTATATTGGAGTATAAATCACCATAAAATAGAATCACCTATTTGCCGAATTTCCTTCAAGTCGATCCAATGATTTTGGTGTTAAAAAGCTTTAGTAATAATAGAATAAAATATTAGGTATATAGAATAACTTTAGAAAAAATATGAAATTCAAAATAAATAATAGTTTAAAAGTCGCTAAAAAATAATTTTAGTTATGTGATCAAAACTGATACGCTCAAAGGCACGATCCCTCGGGTTCTATTGATATTGGCGCGAAGAAATTCGACATACCTAGGTCCGACTCTGTGGAGCGGTCAAGCTATAATGAATTAGGACGGTTTTTTTTTCCTCAGGAGAGGAGGCTGAGAATCCTCATGGATACCAACGCAACAGGCAAGCAGGGTTGCGTTGATTATGTCGGACTCCTGGTGAATCGAGGCGGCTCGACCCAGCAGACCTACCGACTAAACTCAGCCTAGCCTTGGCCCTACGGCTTGAATGGAAATTAGGACGGCCTGTGCATCGCATTTTGTAGTAATTTTGCAGTAATATTTATAGTTTTTATTGAAATAAGATATTCGTGCTTAAAAAATATAATATATTGATTGTATAAGTGACATTTATTCTGGTATACATTTTATTAATAAATACTATCGTAGATAGAAGTTATTCACAGGTAACTTAAAGCGATTTTCGAAGTTTTTTCATTTAGAATAAGATTTTTTTTCTATATTAAATCAATAGGTAATATATCAAAATTCCGAGGCCGCTACTATAAGACTATACAAGAATCAAAATTATCATTTTTTAATTTCATTTATGTAGAACAGTAGTTCAATCCAGGAGCTCAAAAAAGTGCCTTCGCGCATTTTATGAAAATCTTTCCCTACAATTTTGGGTTTTATTAAAAAGTTAAGCAAAATTTACAAAAAGCGAGGCCGCTACGAACTATGTCTATAGCTATTCTGCATTATTCATTAAGTCAAAATTGTTAATGTATCTTTGTTTCGGAGATCAAGAACGCCAAAATTGTCCATTTGATTTATGTGTCCATATTTTTATTTTGTAATTACAAGCCTGAGATACAGGTTAATCCTAGTTCAGGTATGTTTACAGTTATTATAATACGTGTATACATATAAGTTAAGCTAAAAAATGTAATATTGACTATAGAAGTTATTAAATAAATATTATTATTATTAATTCCCACGTGCGCCCTCAATCAAAACAGATGTAACGTCTATACTATTAGAATATTCTGCATTCTGGAAATTTCTCGGAATTTTTAGATAGAAGCGTAAACACGAACAGCTGTGTTTGCTGTAACACCTTTGATAATGCTGTAAAGCGAAACCGGTCAGGTCGACAATAATTAAAATTAGTGGAACAGTCCAAGAGTTTTATTCAACATGTATAATAAGTTCCACCAAGAGCCAACAATCAACTCAATACAGAATAATTTCTCGGAACTTGCAATTATATGTAGAGTTTTAATCTTCTAACGGAATGTTCTAGAATTTTCTCAGGTCTCGAAATTATAAGTAAATTGTTATCTTTTAATGCAAATCTGCCCATCTGCTAGTTTTCAAGCTACGCTCATGCAATCTACGCATCTGCATTTCTATAATTAATCGTGTCATGCATGTATAGAGTTCAAGTATGGGAATATTGAACACCTCTAGATAGTCGGCACGGATTGCCCTAGGAAAGTGCTCGCTACACCCAACTTGTATGTAGGATACACTGGGGTACTCCCCCACAGCACTGCCGTTAGTGTTAAGCGAGCTGGACAGAGGTGATCTATTAACACCCAAGCCCAAACACAACTTTGTGTTGATTCCTTTGGGAATCGCGTATAGTATCACTGTATGTGCAAATGGGTTGTATTCTGTCTATAATGTGTACTGTAGGAGTACTGTAAGTGTTATGTTTGATATGCTGAGGACTACGTATATGCTATTAGTTATAAATTATAATCTACTAGAAAACTAATAGATGGACAGATATATTTATTACTTTATAGACTGATTTATATGTATCATTGACTTCCATGTTGCTACCTACCTATGTAATGTTCAAATATGAGTTTGGTGTAACTACAAATAAGAATGTCTCAACTTTACCTTGGAATAATATATTATTTTCAATTTAACTGTTTACAAATACGTTTAACACTTATAAACCAACTTATATTATGTAATCTTGTTGTATCACTAAATTGCACTGTTTTGGCTTATATCTTTCACTTTTAACACTTTTATTGTACTGAATACTTGTAATTTACTTTTCTCTTTACTTTTTGCTGTATATTTGTTATAATTTCTTAATAATTTTTATTATTTTCAACGATTTCTCTTGGTTTGTTAGGAACATTCTAGAATTTGACAACGTATGACAACAGTCCGACGTGACGTCACATAATTCCAAATTTCTAAATTTGAATATATTTATTATTTTTCATGCCATGTTGGACTCCTTTTTATGAATTTTATGTCATAATTTTAAATTTTTGTATTTAGTTTCGAACACCATATCTGGCTATTATATAAGGCGGTCCAGGGTCTCTTGAGGACATTCTACTTCTACTTCTGAAGCTACAAACAACCTTCAATACTACCTTAAGCTCTCTGTGAAGAAAAGTCTTCAACTCTAAAAGTACTGTGGAAACTCTACTGCATACTTCACTATAAGAACCACGTACTATTGCTGCCACATCGAGCCTCCAACGTTCTCTACCTACCTGCCTGCTACTGCATCCCTGCCTGCTGCTGCATCCCTGCCTGTCGGCTGCGGGGTACTGGCCAGCCTGCTGCGGCATACCTATCAGCCTGCTGCAAAATACCAACCAGCCTGCCGGTGAATACCTGCCAGCTCGCCGCTGCACACCTGCCAACCTGTTGCTGTGTGACTAACCAGCCTGCTGCGAAATACCTGCCAGCCTGCCGCTGAATACCTGCCCGCCTGCTGCTGTATACTGCCAGTCTACCGATACTTGGTCTACCTAGATCCTGGTACCGCCTTCCTTTCTTTCCCCTTCTCTACCATCTTATTTTTTGTTTTGTATTTTTAATTTATTTTTTAAGTTTCGGCCGTGCTGTCCTAATAATTCATTCAATATATTAGTCTCTTGTATTCATCTTTTATTAACCTTATCCTATTTAGCTCCGTAGCCTTCCGCTACGTGACACAGAGCCATACTTCCACCTATGTTTCTGATTTCCCTTATGTCTTCATGTATCCTCCGCACCAGCTGGTGATCCGGATCAGGGTTTGTGATGATGTCCAAGGAGGATTTGGAGTCGCTAAATATAGATGCCGCTGCACTCCCTGCTCTCGGATCATCTTCATTGCTCTGTGCAGAGCATACAGTTCTGACTGAAACACAGACATGCAGGATCAAGAGTGAATGCATAGTTTGCGGATTCTTTACCGTCTGTCCAGCAAGAAATGGCAGCGCCTACTTTTCCGTCAATTTTGCTACCATTTGTGTATATCTGATAGTTTGTGATGTTATGTTTTTTGAGAGTCGACGATGTTGTATCCTCTTTACACAGCGGCGGCCTTACTCATTGCGAGGCTGCGAGCGGCAAGTCTTTGCGAGGCCCTTTGTCCTTCGTTAAAAGTATGTGTTGTGAAAATAAGTCTGGTTGTTTGATTTAGGTAAATGTTATGTTTGAGGAGAAATACAAAGTTATACAAATGAATAAAATTTGAATGTTAAAATATTTTGTATTGAAAGAATTTTAAAACTGATGTTTGCGGCTTTTCTTTAGACTAAAATCTTTAATTAATTCACAATAATCTAACGAATGAGCAACGTCATTTTCGATTGAAAGAATAGCAAGGGCTGAAAGCCGATCTTGTGTCATCGAATTCCTCAAATATGTTTTAATAATTTTTAGCCTCGAAAAACTCCTTTCAGCAGACGCAACTGTTGCAGGTGTGGTGGCAATAATTCTCAGGACTATTTCGATAGTGGGGTAAACTTCAGTTAATTTATTTTCTATTATGTATTTTAGCACCGAGATAATGTCGTCCTTTCCTTCATACACGCGGATGAACATATTCAGCTCTTCGTATAATTCATGTCCATCAATATCACATGATTCTCCTATTTTCATAGATATTTGTAAGTCACTGCATTGTTTCAAAAGTTCACTATCACTAATTTCCTTTAATCTTTTTACATTATACATGTAACCAAATATGCTCTCATGCTGTTCAAGTGCCTCGAACCTAGGGCGACAACTTGCGCGCACAGTGTCGACAATCACATTAAAATAGTTTATTTTGAACATCTCTTCCACGTTTAGTTCAAGAGCTTTATCTTCCCCTTTATAATCAAAATGCCTTTTTTTACGTCGTCTTCTGACTTCTTTGAACTGTCTGTCAATATCATTTTCCTCGGCTATTTCTCTCGCTGTTAGAAGAGATGACTGAAACCCATTTTCTCGATAATTATCGAGCCAATTTGTGAATGCGTCTAGGTGTTGCATAGCCACATTTAAGTGTATGGTTTCGGTTTGCCACATTTTACTTATAACATTTATCTTTGTCAGAATGTCATACCATATGATAAGTGACATTACAAATTCGTAGGTAGTTATTTCTTTTTCTATAGAATGGCATTCACTGACCAACTGACAATCTGTTGTATTTTCTGCTAAATCATTTGAAGCATCACATATATTGCTTAGTTCGTATTTAACGGCCTTCACCGAAGATATCCTGCACTCCCATCTAGTTTCAGAAAGTGGTTTCAGCGATAACGATTTTACATGAGCTTTTAAAATAGCCCACCTCTGACTTGAGCCGGCAAACAGAGTGTACAACCTTTGTAGCAAACCAAAAAAAGATTTTGCTTGGACACAGGACGATGCTGCATCTCCTAGGATGAGATTCCAGCTATGACACCCACAAGGTAAAAAATAAGCAAGTGGATTAATTTCAACAATACGTTTTTGGACACCACTTTTTTCACCACGCATAATGGTAGGCATTATCATATCCTTGGCCTCTGCAGTTTTGCAATGATATACCTAACGTTCTAATTCTGTGATTATATAATGAGTTAAATTCTCAGCCGTGGTTTTTTCGACGGCTAGAAAACCTATAAAATATAAGAATTGAAAGTTGCTCAATACGAGAAACGTCGCGAGTACAATCAAGAATAAATTTTGTCTTCACGTGATTTGCCATTAATTGTATAAGCTCATTTTGAATATTTTTGCCGATATAATTTATCGTCTTATCCTTTACTTGTTTAAGGTGAAGTCTCAGCACATCCCGTGCACAAATCGGGCTATTAACTTTACTAAATCTATAAAGTTGCCGCTTGTCTCACTCGAATCTAAGTCTGATGTTAACTTCTCTCTATGACCCCTGAAGGCTAAATTGTGAGATGCTAAGAAATTAACAATTGCGAGCAATCGTTCTAAAATATCTCTCCAACGCTGCCTTTCTTGTTCAATTTGCGACTGCGCCAAAGAGTCAATAGTAGAACAGCTTTTCAAACTATTCTCTAAATTAATCCATTTTAACATAAAATCTTTGTGCTGTCGGCTAGATTCATGAGACTTTAGGTAATCACCCAAATGTCTCCAATCACACACTCCTTCACTTAATCCAATCTGTGTATTTTGTAGTTCGAAAATTCGACACGGAAAGCAGTAAACGGCATCCTTTGTTTGTGAATAAATCATCCAGCGCCTGTCTAACTTTTCACCGTTAACTAATATCTTATTATAATGATATTCGCTGAATCGCCGTCCATTATCATTTATGCGAAATAAATCAACTTTAGTCCGGATTGGTCCTTTTAATACAATCTCAGTTCGGTCTACATTAGTAATTGTTATCCAAACCGACCAAACCGGGGTCATTTTGAGGATTCAGATTTTCTATTTCAGCAGTCATGGATGTTAACATAGACTCGGGCTCAGATTCGTGATCTTAACTGGATAGCGTTGACGGCGGCACCGGTGACCTAAGAGGCAATGATGTAGTTACTTCAACATCGCCCTCGCTGTTTTTACTTAATGACAGTGGCGGCAGCGGCGGTACCCACGATGATGTGGAAGGAATGTTTTCGGCTGGATCGGGATTTAAGGAAGTTTCTTGATCATCAGTTTTTATATATTTATATAAAGATCCACGTAAATTTTCTTCTACTTGCTTTTTTTAATAGCTCGTTTTCTTTTTGAACTACCTGACTCAAATTTTCTACCGTCATCACGATCGCGCGAACTCATTTCTTAAATCTTGTTTTGTTTTACACAAATAATCAAAATTAATTTTTAAACATTACAAAGTCTGTTTTCACTTTTCTAGCTTACTTAATACTTTGAACACTATAAGAATGTAATCTATACAAATAAATATTCAATAAAATTGAAAGATATGTGCGGTACAGTAAGGATTTGGTAACTCATACATACTGCAAACAAAATAATTTCAGGTGACAAGAGTTGACGAACGAAATGCAACACGGGGATTCCCCGAGCGATTCTCATATGCGAGAAGTGTTTCAAGGCGCGATATTCAAATACTACATAATGAAATTTTCAATTATGTTTTGAATAATTGAATGAAACTAATTTTATTTTCTTAATACATAAGAATTAAAGTTGAAAATTTTAATTTAGACTAGATACATACATATTTTTAATTTTTAAAAAAATATTATGTAGCTTGGGTTGTTACGCGAGGCCCCCCCCCCAAGAGCGAGGCCCTGGGCGATTGCACAGTTCGCCACCCCCTAAGGCCGCCGCTGTCTTTACATTCATACCCAATCAGGACTCTGTTTGATGGATGCGGTCTGTGTAAAACGCTGACCTGCTTTTACATGGTTCTGCTATAGGGCAGACAGTCACTACAGTTCCTTTTTTTTGTACTTTATAGCATCGCTGATTGTTGGACCCGTAAGTCCAGCGGAAGCAGTCCCGACAGTGTCAGAACGGAGGTCAAGGACACTGTGTAGGCTTTGCAAATTTTTATGGCAAAGTTCCTCAGAACCGACTCGAGCTGTTTTTTAACTCTTACTGATTCCGTAGCCCTGTGCCATGTACCGCTGGCATACAATATTATAGGTTCTATAACTACAATATATATTGTTCTGATGATCTCACCATTTAGACCCCAATACACTTTCGCTACGCATGCTAGTTGCTTATATATATCGGTTACCTTCCTGCATTGTTCTGACACATGCTCTACGAAATTCAAATGTCTATGGTGAGACCGCACTTGCACCAATCTGTCTGGACATCATCACAATGGGTTGGTCATATTTGAGTTTTCTTGTCAGAACCATCGCTTTGGTCTTGTGTGGTGCGAAATTAAGTTTGTTGCGGTTTCCCCATTTAAGCACCCCGTCTACAGTCTCGTTCGTTGTCTGTTCTATTTGTTGAGCTGTTTGACCATCGAATACCAGGACTACGTCATCAGCGAAGGCTTGGCAGTGCACGTTCCTCCCCTCCATCCATTTCAGCAGGGGGTCTAGGATGATATTCCAAAATGTTGGATCCCCTATCGAGCCTTGAATACATCCTTTATTTGTTCCTTTTCCTGACTTTTCCCTTGCATAATTTAACTCTACTTTCCAGTCTGTTAGATATGACTCGATCTTTAATAACGATTTTTAATAAAATTTTACATATTTACCCAACGCTTTTGTTTGATTGCAAAAATGGAATATCAAATTGGTTAAAATCATTGTAAACTGAACTGAAAAGAATTACATAGTTGAATAAAGGTACCTACTAAAATGTTACAATGCACATAACGACATACAACACACACACTACACACACACACACACACAATCACATACACACACACACACACAATCACATACAAACACACACTCTCATACTTAAACAAACAAATACATCTAAAGTTAAGTTTTATATAATTTAGTAAGTAATAACCTACATTTATACTTATTAAGATCGATTATACCATGCAACCCCCAGGGTGGAGCAGGCATTCCCAACTCAAGTATCACGATTACTTGCTTGGGAAGTCCTATAGAAAATAAGCAATGTAATATCATTTAATAAACCATTTTTATTTATTTATTTATTATCTTATAGTAGAGATTTTTAGGACATTTCTTATTTACTAGTTCTTGTTTGAGCGCTGGCCACCATGCGTTATCAAAGGCACCCTTTATATCTAATGACACCATTAATACCAACTTCTTCACAATTTAGTTATTATAAAAATAAATACTATTTTGGGGTTGAAATGTTCGTAAAATATATTCGTATTACTCTACTCAATTACAATTACTCTGGTCGTCTTCCTCAACTATTTGTTTGGTGGTTCCAATTAAACCGTAGAAACGGACGTGAGATACTCGGCGCGACAGAATTTTTCATCGAAAACGCAACAATTAGAATCCTATCGGCTGCGCCAATAAGGTGCTACAACAGACTTTTAATAAAAAAAAATATTTGTTTATTTATTTATTACAGTCAAAATATCTAATACAATACTAATTTATGATTAAAATACAATCGATTATATACTAAAAGTAATAATTATGTAGCATCTTGTATCTAGATTATATTAAGCTTGATGTTGTTGGCTCGAGGTGCCGACCAATCCTTAACTAATGCGATATAATTATGCTTTCGAAAACTGAAACGTTCCAACGATATGAAACGACACAAAAAGTTGCATCTATATAATAGACCAAAGCACAGCATGCACTGGCTTGAAGGAGAGGAGATGTCAAAAAAGGCCCGCGAAGAACACAGATGCTAGAGCGGCGGCCGAGAGAGTCCCGACTGCGGAAGAGTTGGTCTCAGGAGATGTGGCTGCGAGACTCACAGTCGAGGAAGTGGTGGCCGCGAGAGTCACGGTCGCGGAAGAGGTGGCCGCGAGAGAGGTGCCCGCAAGAATCATGACCGCGGGAGAAGTGCCCGCGAGAGTCATGACCGCGGGAGAAGTGCCCGCGAGAGTCATGACCGCGGAAGAAGTGCTCGCGAGAGTCACGACCGTGGAAGAGGTGCCCGCGAGAGTCATGACCGCGGGAGAAGTACCCGCGAGAGTCGACCGCGGGAGAAGTGCCCGCGAGAGTCATGACCGCGGGAGAAGTGCTCGCGAGAGTCACGACCGTGGAATAGGTGCCCGCGAGAGTCATGACCGCGGGAGAAGTGCCCGCGAGAGTCATGACCGCGGGAGTAGTGCTCGCGAGAGTCACGACCGTGGAAGAAGTGGCCGCGAGAGTCACGGTCAGCTGTCATGGCTGCGAAGGTCACGCGATAGTTGCATCTTCTAAAACCTAGATATTAAGCTTGATGGGTCTGCATCTGCCATATTTCATGCGATATATGTTTTCGAAATATCAGACGTGCCGACGACATGAAACGAAACGAAATGGTGCACTTAAATATTGGTCCAAATCAGTGCGGGTACTCGCAAGAAGGTGTGAGAGCCTGTCATCCTTCAACGGCGGGCGCGAGAAACGCTAGAGTGGCGACCGCGGGAAAGGTGGCCGTGGCTGTGGATCCGGTTGCGCTTGTGAATAGGGCTGCGTCTGTGGATGTGGATGTGGTCGATAGAGGCGCCCGGCGATAGCGAAGGTGCATGCACCTGCAACAATGCAACCTTAATGATAATATCTTTCTCTATATTAGGCCACATTTCCACTTGCAAGATAACTTCCGCGAGAAATGTCCGACAGTCTGTTTGATAGCAGCTTGCAAGTGTGAACATTGTAGCAAGTGCTGTCGCGACAGTTTGTAAAGCGCTTCCTGCACTTGCGAAAACATGTCTAAACATGTACGCATCAACTCGCGACAGATCTTGCTGCTTATCGGTCTAGTTTCGTATATCTCGCAGCAATTATCGCACGCACGGCTTTTTATTTTCTTTAATTGAGAATAATGAGTCAACGACAAAGTCATGAATGGTCGTGGGAAGAAACTATACAGTTAATAGGATTTTATGAATGTAATCCTTGTTTTTGGGACAATCGGCATGCGGATTATAAAAACCGAATAAAAAAAGCTCTGTACTCAATTCCATCGCACAAGAATTCTCTACAACTGAGAATGAAATATCCCAAAAACTGCATAATTTAAGAAGTCAGTGGCAGAATGAATTAAAGAAATTAAAGATCAAGAAGAATGGAAGTGGCCAAGATAACTTTATAAATCTAATTGGGGTTATTTCGAGGCTCTTAAGTTTTTAGATGTGGGCAGCGCACCCAGGACTGATCCCTTGGTAAGTATCTACCTATAGATGTGGGTATTTATTTAATATTCTAAATGAATTAATACTATAAACACTGATACATATATTTACTTTTTATTAATAATTTAAGTATCGCTGACGTGTCGACTCACTTCGAGATATTATAAAATTATGTAATGCACAAGCAGCCATAGACACATATTTTGTTTTTTTGGGATTGAGTTCAATTGGCCTTCGAAATATACGGAATTTAGTAGCAAAGACGCTTTCTACCATTTTCCTTGCCCTTGACAGCCGATAGTTGTAAACTCTATTAGGTGCGGGTTGGTTTCTAAATGGGAATGGTTTCATTAAGTATGGTTTTAGTGCAAATGCATCATCAGTTACAATAACAAATGGAAGCTAAATTGAACTTCCCGGCAATGGACATGGTCTTGGAATGTTTAACAAATTATTTTCCTCCATCAGAAACTCTTCCATTACATCCCACATTCATATAAATAATTGTATAACATGGGTCTGCCACTATCATCAGTACAATACTATATGAACCTTTATAGTTAAAGTAGAAACTTCCACTGTTGTCTGGTGCCTTAAAAACTACATGTTTGCCATCCAATGATCCAATGCAATGCGGAAAATTCCATTTTTTATTGTAAATCTCAGCTATGTGCAACCATTCTGATTCAGTTGATAGGACAAGAAACAAATTGTTCAATCATTGCGAGTCCTCAACACGAAGTTCTTCTATCTAGCAGGGCCCCTCGAGCTATATGTATAAAACTAGTGGCAATGTGTTGGTTGCTCAATGTAGGTACCTGGCAAATTTATTAACAAGGGCCTATGTATACCTCAACCGTTTTGATAGAAATTACGACAAATGGTGTCGTCCATCAAACATTATATAATAAGTATATTATTGTATCCGTGAAGTCTTACAGAATGGATATGTGTCATCTATAATAAAATATATCATTGTTTTATTTATATTCAAAATGAATGATATGCTGGAAATTGTAAAGCATAATTTGTCTTTTTTATCTAGTCTATGTGTAGTGATACAGTACCTTGGATAGAGACTGCACAAAAAGATTAGGAAATCTTGTTAACTATTATATTTGCTGGAAAAAGCTCAAAAATACAAATCGATACATAAACAAAATGAAACAAATTTTCTAGATGCTAAGATACCAAAAACTCTATAAAATAATAAGTTCAGCATAACATTAAAAGGTTGTTATATAGCGGAACAAAGTAATCACAATATTATTTATCAAACAACCTCTTAGGTATTACAACGCAGCCTGAACGAGTCACTTGTGCAGTAGGTACAAAACTCCTATTAAAGTCAAGTTCAAGGTCTTTTTTTTTCAGTCACTGTTATTGCTCTAAGCACAAGTGGGAATAATTTTTTGACCTTGGCCTGAACTTAACTTCACCGTCTTGACTTTGGCTACCCTATCAAAACCATCAGTTCCAAGATACACTTCCATTTCTAGATACACAAAAGCCAATTGGTGTGTTGGACTGGTTCTGACCTTAAATAAATACATGCTGCATAGGCATAATGACTAGCATCGTAAAACACATTTATTGTGTTATTATGTTAGGTAATATTAAAACTGGTTAATTGTCTCGGTATACTAATTTACTTTAAAAAACTAATGGAGTCTAACCAGTTTTGATATTCTTTTAATAAATCTACTGGTGATTCTTTGTTCAACATGATACAGCAAATAATGACCCAAATTGTGTCCAGTATCCAATAGCTCTATTAAATTCATATCATATGTCTAACTGACTTCTTACCTAATTGGTGTAAACATTTGGTTGTATAGTCTAAATGTTTATGAGCTAGATTATATTTTGTTTATGGGCATGGAATATTGCACCAAGATAGACTTACCTCATAGCGTCCTTCTGTTATTTATTTTATTATCAGTGCAACTTTTTGTGTCGTTTCATGTCGTCGGATAAAAAGCATATATCGCATGCCTTGTTAATGAACCTGCAACAATGCAACATTGCTTTAATGATAATATTTTTCTCTTTATTAGAAAATGGTGTTATATACAAACAAGAGGTGGAAATCATACTAGTGCATCGAAGCTGTGCCATTTTAAATTCGAGCACTTTTGTAATTTCATTAAGTCACATAGTAATGGCAAAATGATGATGTCGTTTCTCGCTCTGAAACTGTTTAACTAGCTTTTTTTTTAATTTCTGTATAATCACTTAAATTTGCTAATAGTTTTATGAAACATAAAGATACACAAAAACAAATAATCTTCTTCTTCTTCTTTTGGGTTTGATGGCGGTGCCCATAGGATTTCGCCAACCTCGAGTTTTTTGCTTAGAATACTTTTTTTTTAATTTAAGTATGCGCGACTCATGTTATTATCCAGGCCGTGAAAGTACAAGTGAATGCAAAATTAAAATTAAACAAGACAAATAAAATACAATATACCCTGTTCGCTGTCTATAAAGAAATATATAAAAAGTTAAAGAGCGGAAACCAAATCAGAGAATAAAAAGATACCAATTAAAGTTTAATACGATTGTAGAATAAATAATGACAAAGAATATTGATGAAGGGTGAATTAACATAAGAAAGAAGAGAGTTAAATTGACACGGCTTAGGGATATAAGGGGGAATGACATCATACAAAGAATATGAATATTTTGTACAATCGAAAAATATATGATTAGCCGAACCTTCGTCCAAACCACACTCACATAGGGAACTGTCTTTAACCCTTATTTTTGTCAAGTGCACCGGTGTACTTGCATGCCCAAGACGTAACCGACATAATAGTAGATATGCAAATTTTAGAGGCCTGCTTAAATTTAAAAAATCAAGGTTTAGAAGGAATTTCCTTTTGAATTTGAGCAAAATGCCTTCCTACAACACTGCTGGATTGTCTCCATTTAATATCCCATGAAGAGGTCATACGCTGTCTTGCCAGACCTATAAGGTATAAGGTAAAACGGGCTGGTTTCCGCAACTCGACGTCTAAGCGCCTATTTTGCGTGTGTGGGAATAATGTTGCTATTCTCGCCAGCTTAGCTCGTCCAGAAATCTCAATAGGTTTTTTAACTTACCGAAAACCTCCGGCAATGAGCACGGCTGTCCAAGATGTCTTACCCGGTAGTCCACCACACCTGGACACTCCATGATCACATGTGCAGCCGTTTATTCTGCCTCCATGCATGCTCTGCATATGGGGCTGTCAGTGAAACCTAGGTTGAAGAGGTGTTTGTTAAAAGGTCCGTGGCCAGTTATTGCCGCGGTTATCTGATTGAGTTGTTTCCTGTTTAGTTTAAGGATGTTCTTTGACAGTTTTGTGTTTATTTCTGGTAGTGAAGCCTTTGTTTGCTTGCAGTCTTCAGTGTTTCTCCAGGTCTCGCTATGGAGCTGCTTAGTTTTGTTTCTTATTTGGTTTTTAGACCATTGTTTGGGGAGAGGCACTATTGGTTCTGGTCCGTAAACCTTCATTCCTGACCCTCTTCGAGCTAACTCGTCCGCTTTGTCGTTGCCGCACGAGTTGCTGTGACCTTTTATCCATTGTAGGGTGATGAGGTTATCCTTCCCTGCCATCATCAAGACGTGGTGACATTCGTGGATTAATCTAGAGGAGCATTGGTTGTTTGACAGTGATTGTAATACAGATTTACTGTCCGTTAGGATTCTTATGTGTTGTCCTTTTATGTTCCTTCTCAGTATTTCTTTGGCGGCGGTAATGATTCCCACGCATTCAGCCTGATATACAGTGTTATGAATTCCCATAGGTATGGAGATGTTCATGTTAAAGTCATATGAGAAAACACCACATCCTGATCCCGAATCTGTTTTGGATCCGTTTGTGAAGATTCTTAGATCTTTTATGTTGAGACCTTCCTTTCCGTCATCACGGAGCTTGATTTTGTACTTCTTGTCGAAGCAGTATCGGATGTACATTCCGTCATTTGGGGCTTCCATCAAAGGGAGTTCAATCATGGCTTCCTTCAGGGAGCGCGTGTGTGGGGTAGGGGTCTTGCTGAGAAGATCTAGTTCCTTTAGCCTAATCATTGTGAGTGTGGCTTCCTGTTGTATAAAGAGGTGAAGTGGTGTTAGATTGAGTAAGGCTTCTAGTGCAGTAGAGGGGGTTGTTCTCATACAACCCGTGATTGCCATGCTTATCAATCTTTGCCAACTTTGTAGTTTCTGTTTTACGGTGGACAGTTCTGTTCTACGCCACCAGACCAGTGCTCCGTAGCTTATCATTGGTCGGATGATGGCGGTATACAGCCAAAGCGTGAGCTTGGGGTTGAGACCCCATCTTTTGCCTAGCATCCTTCTGCATTGCCAGAAGGTGTTGCTGGCCTTTTCAAGTTTGGAGTCTATGTGTTTTGACCATGATAATTTATTATCAAGTATTATACCGAGATATTTAACTTCCGTTTTGAGTGGGAGCTCGGTGTTGAGGAGTTTCGGTAGTCTGTAGTTTCCGAGTAAACGTTTTTTTGTGAACAGTACGAGTTCTGTTTTCGATGGGTTGACATTTCATTTATATTTAGCGTACCAGTTTTCTACTATGAGAAAAGCTCTTCGCATCAGGTCGCAGGCCATGTTTGTCGATTTGCTGTAAATCAGTATAGCCAGGTCGTCAGCATAGCCTATTGTGAAGTAACTTTTCCTGTTTAGCTTTTCTATGAGTTCGTTAGCAACCAAGTTCCAAAGTAGTGGTGAAAGTACTCCCCCCTGTGGGCAACCTCTGGCCACTATTGCCCCCTGTGCTTGGTTGTTGTCTAATCTAACTACTCTGAATCTAAGCATGTTCTGAATCCATCTTATTATGGTGTGATTTACCTTATGTCTTTCGAGGGCTGTATTTATACTGTTAAAGACCGTTTTATCGAAGGCACCTTCTATGTCTATAAAAGTACCCAGGCATACGTCTTTCTTCTCTATTGCCGATTCTATCCTGGTGACTACGGCATGGAGGGCTGTTTCAGTTGATTTGCCTCAGCTGTAAGCATGTTGATTGTGATGAAGCGGGAGGTGTCTCAGCGCTCCGTCCCTTAAGTATCTATCACATAGTCTTTCCAGAGTTTTTAGGAGGAAAGAGGTTAAGTTTATTGGTCTGTAAGATTTTGCCTCGGAGTAATTTGATTTACCGGGTTTTGGGATGAAGATGGCTCTGACTTCTCTCCAGTGTTCTGGGATATATCCTTGAGCCAAGCTTGATAGTAGTATGGTGTGGATTAACATCAATAGTTTTGGTCCTCCATTTTGTAAAAGAGCTGGAAAGATTTCATCGTAGCCAGCCGCTTTGTAAGGTTGGAAGCTTTTTATAGCCCATTTGATTCTATCTGGGGTGACAACCTGTCTTGCTAACTCCCAGTGTTCATTATTTGTGGTGTAGTCTGATACGGGCCATTTCAAGTCCTTTGTGATTATGCAGTCCGGGAAGTGGGTCTCTAGTAGTACTCGATCCGCTTCCTCTGGTGATTTGGTGTGGGTGTTGTCAGGTTTCAGCAGTGATCCCATTCTCAGCGACGGGCCTCTGCTTAATAATTTCCTGACCCTGTTGGCTTGTTGAAAGGATTCTATGTCTCCACAGAACTTCTTCCAGGCTTCCGATTTTCGATATCGTATGCGTTTCTTGTACAAGGATTTTACCTCGTAGTATTTGTCCCAGTCATGGTCGGTGGACGTGTTCATGGCTCTGTTGAAAGTTTTCCTGTCATTTTTCCTCAGTCTGTTTAGCTCGGGACCCCACCATGATTGGCAGTTGTTTCTGTTATATTTATTGGGGTCCACGAGAGGGCAGGTAGTTTTGTAGCAATTAGTTGTTGCTAGGTTTAGTTTGGTAACAAGATCTTCCAGTTCCCGTGCATCTTGGATCTGTTCAGGGTAGACGAGATCTTTGAGCTTTTCCTCCATCAAGTGCTGGTAGGCCAGCTGGAACGGAAGACCAACTGGTCTTCCGTGGATTGCGGTGTGGTTCGTTGGTTATCGTGTTTAGCCCCAGTTCGAATCGGATCCATCTGTGGTCCGAGCATTAGGCTTCATCCGACACGTGCCAATTGGTGATCATATTAGCTCCCCCTTCGTTGGCTAGTGTTAAATCAATGATAGTTTGGGCGCGTCTATTGACAAAGGTAGGTTTGTTGCCCTTGTTAAGTATGTCTAGGTTAGTGGTGGAGAGATAATTTAAAAGTAACTTACCCCTGCTGTTGGTTTCTTTGTTGCCCCAGATGGTGTGGTGGCAGTTGAAGTCTGTTGCAATGACGAGGTTCAACCCTTCCGCCTCGCAGTGGTGGACCAGCCGCACCATGTCATGCGGTGGCGGTTCCTCCCCCTCCGGCATGTATACTGAGGACAGGACTGTTTTGTTTGTGCCGGAACCGATCACAATTGATGTTGTATCTCTGGAACAGAAGTCTGTTAATACATATGTTTCAATGTTGTTAGTCACAAATATGGCGGCCCTGGGGTAGGGTTCTGATGAAGTAATCAGCTTACCATTTAAGTTGCTTAGGCCCTGGATTGTTCCTGCCCTGGAGAGCCATGGTTCTTGAAGCAGGGCAACGGCACTGTTGTTTCCCTCCATCCACTTCCGCAATTCCCGGGCGTCCCCCTCGGCAGTCGATTGACTGTCCAGGAGAGCGTCCTCAGACTCGTCGAGGAAAGTACTGGCGGGGGATGAGGGTTCCTGCACTGTGTGAGCTTCCGAGGTTGGCGCCTCTGTGTCCATCCGAGTGTTACCCTCTGGCGTGCTCTGCCACAGGTGCTGGGGTGGGGTGATGGAAAATCTGCCCTTGCGTACTTCGAATCTGACATACACTGTCCCCAACATGTATGCCATCTTCCTACCTCTTTCTAGGAGGGCTGGTACGATATCGTCGGGGATACCGACGATGGCGAAGGTTCCTGCTTCTTGGGGGTGGGTGGCGTAAACAGTCCACCTCTCGACTGCTGCCCAGGAGTTGAAATATTGCAGGCTCTCTCCGATATCCTTGGCCGAAGCCTGTTCTGGTATAAGGATACCGCACCTTGTCCTTCGGACCATCTCCGATGGTTTGCAGACCTTCAAGCAGACGTCTGAGGACAGCTTTACGCCATCAACTGCGGTCGTGAGCCACTTCATGGCCTCCATGTTGGTGCAGCCAACCTGCAGTGACCCATCGATGTAAGTTGGTTTGCCCTGGAACACTGGTCTCTCTTCCGGAGGTGGTTTATGTTCCCTTATGAACATCCGGAGCTTGTTCATAAGGAGCTCCTGGACTTCGTCCGCTTGGGAACGTGATAGGTGCCCCACGTTCGCTGTGGTGATCGCCGCTATGATCTCGGACTTCGTGGCTGCGGCATAGTTCCTGAGAGGGGTCACCGTACGTATCTTTTTATGCTCCCCTCTTGGTGTGCTCGTCTCGTCCAGCGATCTCTTCGACGCCTTTGTGTGGTACTCAGAACCCGTCGACCCGGCCTGGTTTGACGTACCATCGCTCGTTACCGTCTCGAACTTAATCGTCTCGGCAGCGTTCTTGCGGGCCTGGTCTCTCGCAAGTCGGGGAGGGTTTTGAGCCGGGGCCGATGTTGAGGTCCCTGCCTGTTGGGTGAGCTGTTTCTTCCGCATCTTCCGACGATAGGCAGCGTTTGGTCGGTGTCTGGGCCTCTTCCCCTTGAGATCTGGTTGCGGGGGGCGGTCGACATTGTTGTTTGCGGGCCGTTTTTTGTGTCTTGGTTCCACCAAGATCCAAGAGTCGCCCGCCTCTTTGCTGGTCGATGGAGTAACAGAGTCGGCATTTGAGTACCCCGTAGTACCCGCCCTCTCGCCGCCGATTGTGGTGACCACCCGAACGTCCGCCGGTTTCCCGGTCAAGACAGTTGGGCCGTCCCCGCCAACTGACATCGCGGGGGCAGAACCGTTGTTCCCTGGTGCCTTCCCTACCGTCGCGCGAGAGTTCTCGGGCCCGGCCGAGCGCGTGATCTTCGGCTCCAGCGAGCTGGGTGCCGATGTCCGTACCCTGGCCGAGTCCGACACCTCCCGCACCGGCTTAACCATTCCAGTTGCCGTGGTCGACTCTCCTTGTTCCTTAACCATCATGGTTTGTTTAGATGGGCGGGTCGGAATTGGTCCCTTGGGTCCTTTTCCCCCTTTCCCTTTGGGTTGGGTGTAAGTTGGTGCTGCGCGGGGTTCTGATGCGGATGTGCCCGCTTCTGACCCACCAGCGCTGGTTGGTAAGTTTGTTTTGTCTTCCGGTTTCCCTTCAGACATGAGTGGGGTTTTTGTAGAAATCCTTTCTTATCCATATAGAAAGTGTTAAAAGCTTCGTTCGTGTGCTTCCCACCCTCCATGGAGCCCGCAGCTGGGAGTGCACCTTACGGTCACTAGGATTACACACGAAGATAGGTGGACAGGGTTGGCGTTGTGGTGCGACATCAGGGGTCCGGACGTGTCAGGTCCAGGACCGTCACTATGCGAGGCTGGAGGGCCGGATTTCAGACACTCCAGTTGGTCCAACGCACCCTTACCCCATCAGCATGATCCCGCCGCTTCCCCCCCCCCCCCTCGCCTGTGGCCCTCTGACGGGACACGATGGCCAAATTCCCTCATGTTGGCTAGACACAAGGGCTACCGTTTAGCCTGAAATAGGGACCGAAGACAGTGTGCCGGGTGGTCTGCCTCGACTCAACTGCCCAGGACTCCTTCTTCCCTGCATACCGCTCTACTGCGCAGGTCCGAGCGCAGGTAGGTGATTTGTTTTTATGTATATTTAATAGACATGAAAGCTTACATGAATAATTGGGCTTATAGTTAAAGGGAATATTCGATGCTTGCCCAGGCACATATACATAATAAAGAGTATGACGCTAATACATAGACTGTAAATATAGATATAATTACATATGAGACCAGCAGAACCGCCTACAGTACTGTGGTTGGGGAGATAGATATTTAAATAGGTGGATTATATAATTGTGTAGATACTATTACATATGATATACGTTTATAAGGATGCTATTACATACATACTATAGGGCTTATTACTACCTTGAGTTCGCCAGACATCAAGGAGACACCGTCCACGACCAAGCTTCCCCCTGGCCACGCATCCCTCGGCACGGTGCGACTGACACCTTGGATTGGGGTTGGGGGGAGTGTGAGTTGTCAGGAGATAGGATTAGGAGAGGATGGGAGTTAGGAGATTGTGAGGGGGGGGGGGTTCGTCTGTGATCGCTTCGGTTACGTCTGTTTCTTATGGAATCAGACCAATAACAGGCGGCGACCAGCGTGAAGGATAACGATCAGGCTTGCCTTGAGGATCTTTGCGCTAAGTGCACTCTCCCTCAAAACCATTCGCCAATTCACTATTTGGGAATAATAGTGAAATAGGCGGCCTTATGTGTTTCAACGTCTTACTATATAATAGCGTCCAAGGAAACAACTACTACCGCCCGCCCAAGTCCAGACCTAATAGGTCATGAGAATATGTTACATAGTGACTAAGACAGCCGCTATGAGTGGCATCCTTAGCAACTTTGTCTACTGAGTCATTGCCTTCAATGCCCAAATGACTTGGGATCCACGCAAGCACGACTTTTGTTCGTTGGAGATGACAGCGATATAAAATTTCTCTAATCTCTAAAATCAACGGGAATTTGGATTTACTCTTAAATGGATTTGATTTAATTGCTTGTAAACAACTTTTTGAGTCTGATAATATTACTGAAAAATTTAGATTGTGGGATTCCACGAAACGAAGAGCCTCCAGGATTGCAATAGCTTCTCCCGAAAAGACCGAAGAAGAGGGAGGATATTTAAATTTTAAAAATATTTGACGACATGGGATCCACACCGCAGCACCAACGCAGTTTTCTAGCGACAATCTCGAAGCATCTGTATATATATTAGACGCCAATCACTGAACTTCCGATCAATAATAGATTGAAAAGCAGCTTGAGCATTGACTGTATCCTTATGGAGACCAAAATCTATTTCTGTCTCTGGTTGATGAAACAATGATTGGAAAGGTTTATCAAATAATGGGAACAAGGAACATTGATAAACTGGATTAGGTAGCTGGAGAAATTTGATGAAACTATTAAATAGGTACGGAGGCGCCTTATGATGCCAGTAATTAAAGACATAAGTTGATGAAGGTGATATGTCACTGATTCATAATTTATCAGGAACAAGTTTTAAAGTTCTCATTATTACTGTGTGGATATTTGATTATATGAGTTACTATTAGTTAGTAATACTGGACTATATATTAAATAATCTAGTGTATTTTTATGTAGTCGATAAAAATCTAATACAAAGTTAAAAATAATAACATTTATTCGTTATATGTACGAGTCTATGGTTAAGTGCCCTTAACACCTTTATACATTTTTGTTACTACCGACCACCTGCACATAACACTTTCATATACTGGTTATCTTCATTTTTAGACATATTTCAACAATGTTTAAAAGAACAAAATGTGTGTACGGACATAACACCTTCATATAATATACGCAATAAAGTGATAAAAATAATAAAATGTTACATATCACCTTCATCCACTCATGTCTTCAATTGTCAAATGATATATAGTCAGAGAGTTGATTCAGTTTTTCGATAAGATGGTGATTAGAATACTGAATAGCTTTGATAAAATAATCCGCCAAATATTGCCTCCTGATTGCTAAAGAGGGATCACAACACTCTACTTGAAGAGCATTAATGGGGGACGATTTCATGGCACCCAAAATTATGCGCAGACAACGGGATTGAATCCGATCTAAACTGCCAAGAGCTGATTTAAGACATGGATCCAATAAAAACGACTACGGACAAACGCATTGTACAGAATTTTCTGACAGAACGGATGAGATCCCCACCATACACCAGATAAAGAGCGAAGAATATTAATATTTTTCTCGCATTTTTTGAGAATATGAGCAATGTGAAAGGCACCTGACATCCTTGAGTCAAAAAATACTCCCAAAAATCTCACAGAATTACAGTTGCGAATGGAACTCCAATAAGTTCTATAGATACATTAGGAATATTCCTTAGACGCGAGAAAGTTACAACACAGCTTTTCTCAACAGAAAGCGATAAACCATGATTTGATAACCAGTCCGAAAGATAGGAAAGAGCCATATTAAGGCGAGAGGAAGCAATTTGAGCATTAGAGTTAGCTACATATAGGGCTAAATCATCAGCATATTGTAGTACATTACAGAATGAATTTACAGAGAGCTCAAGATCGGATGTGTACAGACTATAAGAAACGGACTTAAGAGAGATACTTGAGAGAGACCTTTCCATATCGTTCTCGGTGAAGAAATAAAATTATTAGAACTAATTTGTATATTACGGCAAGAAAAAAGATTGAAAATAAAATTCACCAATCGAACAGGAATGTTAAAACTCAGTAATTTGTTTCTAAGAATAGGAAGTAACACGTTATCATAAGCACCCGAAACATCGAGAAATGCCCCTATAACATTATCTCGCCTGGAGAGACTGATCCACATATCTATCGAGAAGATGCTCAAACTGTCCATGGTGCCCATTCCTTTGCGAAACACAAATTGGCTTTTTGCCAGTAGCCCTTTACTCTCCGCAAGCCATTCTAGTCTGTTCTTGACTAGGTGCTCAGCAATTTTCGCCATAGTGCAAGAAAGAGCTATAGGACGGTAACTATTGTAATCAGAGGCCAGTTTACCAGGCTTTAATACAGGAATGATGATTTGGGTCTTCCAGTCATCAGGGGGAATACCAGTAATAAAAATGTTATTAACAAGATCGATAAAGAAATCCTTTGTGAAATTGCTACTTTTGGAAATAAAGGAGTAAGGAATGCCAAAAACAAATAATCAGGCAGGCCAGTTTAAATTTTTGTTTTGGTAAATTTTTGTTATTTATATCAGAGTACCATTTTCTTTTAGGTCGAGTTATTTCTTGCCATAACTGTTGAAGTTCTTTAAGTAAACAGATTTTTACTGGTATAAGAATATCTGAATCGGGGAGAGGAATACTTTTGGGTGGAGGTTGTATTGAATTATTGACAATGGTACTTGCTAAATAATCTGCCTCTTCGTTGCCTTTAACGCCAATATAAGAAGGCGTCCAAACAAAAATGATATCATATTGTTTTGATTTTAGTAAGTAGTATTTTTCGCGAATACTATATAAAATATAATTAGAGGAGGCTGAAAATTTTGGGTTGTCTAATGCTTTGAGTGCACTCATACTGTCTGTTATGATAAGCCATTTGTAATGATTATTTTGTTTTTGAATAAAATCTTAGCTCATTGATAAAGCATAACACTCTGCAGTAAAAATACTGGCATTGTTGGACAGCCTAACTCCAATACCTGTTTTAGACAAATTATCATAGAGAGATGATGATACAGAGTTGGAGTTTTTAGCTCCATCCGTATAGACTTGGTTATATTCTCTCCACTTACTTATTAAGTTATATACATCTTCCTTATATTTCAGAGAAGAATCTGTACAAACTTGCATATCACAAAATTTGGAATGATATTCATTTTGATAACAAGTTTTTTTTTTTTAATTTTGTCCAGTAAAAATGTTTTACCTACTTACGCTTCCGGTTCCGACCCCCTAACTTAAATATAACTCTGTCTCAAAAAATTAATTTAAATACCTGATCAAATTAAAGTTTTGCGTATCTCAAAGTGGAAATAATATCGTGGCATGGCCCAACTGCTTCTTGCTTCACTCGGCACTCAAATTTAATGCACATTGCAACCATTCAAATTTTGATTTGGTATTTGTAATTCACTTTTGTAAATAACTGTTATATGCTAAGTGTGCAGGATAACCTAAGAATATAGTATCGCGTTCATTTCGAGAATGCCGTCGCCGACCGTTACAAAGTGACAGCCCAGGGAACATTTTGGCAATAAAAAACCATTTTAATCAGTAGTATAACAGCTTGATACTTTATAAACGGTGTACAAGAGCTTACAAATAATATTTAAGGCTGTAGTAGAGCATAATTGTATTCTTTTATACAGTAAGGCTGGTTTAGGCTGTACAAAGCAAAAATTTTAAACTGACCTGCCTAATTATTTGTTTTTGTATATTTTTATATTTTAATGTTTCATAAAACTATTAGTAAATTTAAGTGATTATACAGAAATTAAAAAAGCTAGTTAAACAGTTTCAGAGCGACGAACGACATCATCATTTTGCCATTACTATGTGACTTAATGAAATTACAAAAGTGCTCGAATTTAAGTGGCACAGCTTCGATGCACTAGTATGATTTCCACCTCTTGTTTGTATATAACACCATTTTCTAATAAAGAGAAAAATATTATCATTAAAGCAATGTTGCATTGTTGCAGGTTCATTAACAAGGCATGCGATATACGAGTATGCTTTTTATCCGACGACATGAAACGACACAAAAAGTTGCACTAAAAATAAAATAAATAACAGAAGGACGCTATGAGGTAAGTCTATCTTGGTGCAATATTCCATGCCCATAAACAAAATATAATCTAGCTCATAAATATTTAGACTATACAACCAAATGTTTACACCAGCTATACTCTAAGTGTGTTCTGCGGAACCCTAGGGTTCTGTGATACATCTGTTGGGGTTCCACAAGAATTTAGAAAAAAAAATCAAAACACCTCTCTCTGGTCGCTGCGCGGCTGCGCGGATTCCGCATCCGCGCGGAGACAAAACTTGTATTTGTACACACATGTGTTACAATAGCTGGTACAAAATGTCATAAGTTTGGTATCAACAATTTTATACTTGTACAACCCGTTCGCTCTAAGTTTGCCGGTCTGTGGAATGCGCGTACCCTCCCCCATGTGACAACAAAACTTATAATGTGTCATAGTTTTACCCAAATACATACACAATTTTTGTTGTTACAATTAAATAAAAAATATTTTGTATTATGTTTTACGGATGACGCTACTTTTCGAACGTACTAAACTTAAAGTATACTTATGAGCGCGCAGTTTCTTTGATAAAAGCCGCCTCTGAATTAGCGCTATAGTTGTCAACAAGCGACTTTCGCCTCTATCTTTAAAAGGATAAAGTCGATATTGTTTTCAACGCAATTTTTAAATTTCTGTTTTTATTTTTGCGTTTTGTTTATCAAAGGTGCCGACTCGAGTATTTTTGAGAATATTCGAGATCGAGTCTAGGACTAGAAGTATAAAAGCGGCGATTGTGCGTCGTGCGTCGTTTCGCCCTCACGATTTGCCTATATGGTTATTAGAACCTAGGCCAGGCTGAGTTTAGTCGGTAGGTCACGTGGCTGGACCGTTCCGGTCGCGTAGAGTCCGACATAACCTCCGTGACATTTGCCGTTGCGGGGGTATCCTGGGTACGTTTCGTGCTCTTTGTGAGGATTCTCAGCCTTCCTCTCCTGAGGAAAAAAAAAAAAGTCGTGCGTCGTCAGTTAGCGATTAGCGTTCGGAGCGATAAGTTACTACCTATTTACAAGCTCGCTATAGCGAGAAACTAGTGTTCATTGTTTTACTGCCTGCTGTATTCTGTTGTCTCAGTTTTATTGGTACATTTCTTCACTGTAGGTGCTAAATTTAGTCTCTTATACGCAGTAACGATTGTTCATTATTTAAACCCCACTATCCCGACGTGTAACATTATAAATAAAGAAGAATGGAACGTTGGCTTAAAGGTGTTAAACGTGTTGCAACAACATATTCTAATAACGCTGAATGTTCAAAAGCAGTGCGCGCGGAGAATATAGCAATCACCGATCCAGAAGATGATGCCACGACGTCAAGCTTGACGGTTTCAAAAACGAAAAAAAGGAAGTATGATGAATCTTATATCAGTTTCGGATTTGTTGATTCCAACGGCTCACCTCTCTGCATGCACTGTAGTAAACTGCTTCCTAATAGTTCCATGGCACCTGCCAAATTGCGCCGACATTTAGAAACTGTACACCCCGAGTCTAAAGACAAGAAGAAATAATTTTTTGTTCGCAAAAAAGATCAGTTATTAGAAAGTTAAAAAAATATGATGCATGTAACACAAACTATCAACGAAAAGGCCACGGAGGCATCATATTTAGTTAGCTATCGCATTGCACAAGCAGGTGAAGCGCACACTATCGCTGAGAATTTAATAAAACCATGTGTATTAGACATAACAAAATGTATGCTCGATGAAAAATCTGCAAAGCATCTATCTACTGTAGGTATCAAACGATACTGTTTCACGACGAATCCATGATCTGGCAAGCGTCAAACAAGAACTAGTTACACGTCTACAAAATACACGATTCGCCTTGCAAATGGACGAGTCGACTGATGTCGCATGTTTGGCTATCCTGCTGGTTATTGTGAGATATCCATATAAAAGTTCTTTTGAAGAAGACATGCTTATGTGTTCACCGCTGCTTACAAACACTACCGGGGAAGAAATTTTTAATAAAATAAATATATTCTTTGAAGAAATAATCTCAGTTGGAATAATTGTATTGACATTTTACAGATGGGGCCAAGGCGATGACAGGTAAAACAGCAGGAGCAGTGTCACGAATGAAAAATAAAGCACCTAATTGTAGTTCCAGTCATTGTATTCTGCATAGACAAGCACTTGCGACGAAGCAAATGCCGTCAAATCTAAAATTAGTTATGGATGAAGCTGTAAAAATAATTAATTTTATCAAATCACGACCACTACAATCCCGATTGTTCTCATTATTGTGTGAAGATTATGGCAGCAAACATAAAACACTGCTGCTCCATACAGAAGTGCAATGGTTGTCTCGGGGTGAAACTTTAACAAGGCTATTTGAACTCAGAGCCGAGTTACAAATGTTTCTTTCAGCAGATACTTCTTTTAATCAGAAGGACCGTTTGTATGATAAAAATTAGTTGTTTCGATTGTCTTTTATGGCGGATATCTTTCAAAAACTTAACGAATTGAATTTATCGTTGCAAGGCAAACAGGTAACAGTGTTTCAGGCCTATAATAAAATAACTGCTTTTAAAAGAAAATTAGATTTTTGGATCATTTGCATTGGTAAGAAAGAAATAGAAAGCTTTACGTTACTCAGTGAGTTTATAAGCGAAAACGACTTAGAAATGTTCGAAGATGATGTTTGCAGAATTGGTCCATTATCTCAGTTCGTTGCGTGCATCTTTTGAAAAGTATTTTCCCGAAGAACACAATACAAAAATTAAAGTGAATTCATAGATTCATTATCCTTTTTTACCTAATTTGAAAAAGCCTGAAAACATGTCAAACGAGATATATGAATCTCTTTTAGAAATGTCATCCGATACAAGTATGGAGTCACTATTCAAAACGACGCCTCTCAATGATTTTTGGTGCAGAATCCAAGATGAATATGCAATGCTTGGCCAAATGGCTCTGGATATTCTTCTCCCGTTCCCAACTACATATTTGTGCGAAACAGGATTTTCTACTTATGCAGCCACAAAAACAAAATATCGCAATAGACTGGACGCCGAAGCTGATATGAGACTCCAACTTTCTTCCATCAAACCTGATATCAACCAATTGATGAAAAATAAAAAACAGTTTCATACCTCCACTAGTTAGATTTTTTCTTTTTTAAAGTTTTCTATTATCGTCCTTGCCAAGTGGTGAAGTAAATAATAATTAGTAACTGTTACATTTTACTTTTATTATGCTGATTAATAAAGAATACACTTATAAAAACAATTGTTTTATTGTAGGGTTCCATCAAGTATTTTGCTTCCCAAAAGGGTTCCGTCATTAAAAAAGTTTGTGAACCACTGGTTTACACCAATTAGGTAAGCCAATTAGACATATGACATGAATTTAATAGAGGCATTGGATACTGGACACAATTTGGGTCATTATTTGCTGCATCATGTTGAACAAAGAATCACCAGTAGATTTAGCAAAAGAATATCAAAACTGGTTAGACTCCATTAGTTTTTTAAAGTAAATTAGAATACCGAGACTGTTAACCAGTTTTAATATTACCTAACATCATACACAATAAATGTGTTTTACGATGTTAGTCATTATGCCTATGCAGCATGTATTTATTTAAGGTCAGAACCAGTCCAACACACCAAGTAGTATCAGGTCAGTAGTGCCGAAAATACGCAAACTTGACATCTTTATGATAAAAGAATAGATGAAATTTAGAATGAAACCACAACGGGTGAATCATAGAATATTTATTAAGTAGCATAGACACAGTGTTTGCAGCGAGGGCAGGCATGCAACGGCGGCGGACTTGATCCCCAGCATGGCGGGTTCCGGGAGCGGTATGGAGAGCTTGAGGTCGGGCTGGCGAGACGCGGGCACCGCGGCGTGCGTGGCGGCCGGCGCAGCTCGCGGGCTCGTGCGCGTCGGCTGGTTGCCGCCGCCGCCGCCGACACCGTCGCCGTCGTCATCTTCGTCGTCGTCTCCGTCGTAGTCAACGGCCGAGTCCCCGTAGTTGGCCTTCAACAGCGAAGTGGTCCGGAACGGGGCCGCCTGCAACCGCCGCTCGCGCACTGCGGGCTCGCAGCCTCGGTCGTCCGAGGGAGACCCGTTTTTTTTAATTTATCATACGCAAAGCGCTAGGCCCTGAGCTTACGTGATAATAAATAACGATTAGGCGAGACAAAAGCGAAGTGAGGAAGTACTGGTTATATTAACTTCTTTTCAAAATACAACAAAGCTATTTTTATTGTTAATCTTACCCTCTAGTTAATGCTGTAAAAGATTTTAAATATTAAATTCAAGTATATCGGTCCCTTTCTTATTATTGTTTAATTTTCCACGGGGGTAGGTAGAAAATACTAATAGAACCATCGCGACCAGGAGACGTATTTTGAATCATTAGATGTGAATTTGGAATTCAAATTCGAATACAAATCGTGCGCCTAATTATTTTCTACTGCTTATAATTTTATAGATTTTTGAATCACTCGAATTCAGTATTGTCATTAAAAACAAATTCTTAATTACATTCCGTTTCACGCAGAAAAATTAAAAAAACACAATAACAAAAACAAAAAGCCGGCGATGACCCACACGTGAAACGGATCACTGTCAACGTCACTTCAGCGTTGGATATTCTACTAGTAGAAATCAAAAACGAGTGGATTGAACCACTCGTTGCGCAACGCACGAAATGAAAGTTCAGAAATAGTTAACTCGGTAATTCGTATACGAATCTCACGATTTAGAATGCGAATTTGGTTTTCTATTGTTTCAAAAATTCGTCTCCAGTTCACATGTGATTATATCGGACTCACGTGAAGCCTCACCTGGCGACTAAAGTCTCAGGAATCTCGGCCCATTGACTTTAAAAGCTTAAATACAAGAGAATCTCCCCTCAAGAGATCAGACAAGAGAAAGATGCAGCCATCACGTAGATTTCCTAAGGAGATCATGAGAGCGTACTGTAAGATTTCACAAGGAATCACATATGGAGCACGAGACCAACATGAAATTCAAAGTGGTCCTTACACTGCGAATTTCACACGTAAGATTTGTTAGAATTCACATTAACACATGTATCATAGACGACTACAGCCCCGTACCGCCGTTTGAGCACTCTGCTTGCTTGTTATCACAATTGTATTACATATGAAGCGTTTAAGTACTTTGTTGTTCCTGGTATGGATGAATTGGCCATTACTCGGATAATGATACCAGAGATTGTGTCTTTTAATGAAAAGACAAACTCTACAGACTGTAATTATCAAATCAACTAAAATATTCGTTGTCTTAAGACGAAAGACTGTCCTATTTATTCGCAATTGTATATTTAGACATTTTAGTAAGAATTGAGGCTTTGAAGATATAACACAGTTATAAAGTCGGTTTATACTGAAAGCATAGCTGAGTTATAGACTAGATCCCGGACCGGTCATCATTTTGTACTTGTCAAATGAAGTAAATTTGACTTTAACTTTAACAAACAGCACTATAGAAAATAAACAATGATAAACCTGAAAGTCCACTCTGTCCGGGTCGTACTCCGGCTTGCGGCGCGCGAACACCGCTTTCGACGACTGCGCGCGGCGCGCCATCTCAGCGCTCGCGGCCGCGCGCGCTCGTGTTCGCGGCGGCCGCGCTGCACGCACAAAGCCAGACAATACAAACACGCACCGTGACAACGGGATCCTACTTTTTAATATAGATATTCATTTTCTAAGTACATACAAGTACGTGATAAGAACGACAATTTTTAACACCTGTGTACGATTACTGACATACGAATCTATCCATTTCAATAGATCGTCGTGAATACCGATCCTCTTTCTTCTTCTTTATATGTATGGAATGATTTTTTAAACTATGAACACCTAAAATCATGATAACGCGAAAAGAAAACTTAAAAAGTAAAGTAACAATGCCCTTAATAATGTCATCACACATGAATGGCATTTTAGGTGTTTTCCTCAAACCTTTTGTTGAAATAGCAGGGAGTTATCAGACTATGTCTAACTATTATTTATATGCAAATTTTATCATAATAACCACAAGTTTTACGAATCTTAATCCAAAGGTACGTACGTACGGTAAGTACTTCAGTATCAAGGTCACACTACTTGCTTTTTCCAATTTACAAGCACTTTTATTTTTGACCTTTTGAATACACCGGGGTGAAATTAGACTACGATGACGTATGTCGTCATAATTATTAGACTGCGTTTGGATTTCAACTTATTTATTATATATATAAGTACGACACTGTTCTACCTCAGCCACTAAATTCATTTGGCCGTTCATCGTCTACCGGTATCGTACTCATCGGCTCATCGCTCATCGCTCGGCATCGACTTAAACATTGTCCGGTTGATATAAAATTTATATTATAAAACTAGCTGACCCGGTGAACTTCGTACCGCCTAATATAATTATGTTCTGATCGAATCAGATTTGTCCGAGTCGCCTAGTACTTCCACCATATCATCATGTCCTGGCGAGCCAAGTGGTTCCCAAGTAGATGGAGCCAAGTTGATGGAAATAAAGAGTTACTAATACATTTCGTTTTTTATTATTTTTAAAGGCTTATAACCTGGAGACCTATTTTTGAATTACGAATGCGACTTCGAAATCACCGATGTGACTAATAATCACCGATTTTCAATAATTCTTATTTTTGAATATCACTGATGTGACTACCTTAGTCACAGGTGTGATTTCATTACGAGTGCCCTCACCCACTCGTAATCAAGTCATACTTGTGGAAATGTTATCTGTGTTTTGTTTGATTTTTCAGTCTAATATATATATATATATATATTATATTATATATATATATAAGCTACATTCATATATACATGTATGTATTATTATAGGTATATAAGGTTTATTTACATATATATATATATAGATATATATGAATGTAGCATATATATATATATAATAACCATAATGGTTAAGCCGACAATAATCGGCAGCGGCTACATTCTGCGTGGAACCGAACTCTTACATTTATGTGTGTACTTTATTTATGTTGGCAGCTCTGCGATCGACTTTCAAAAATTGGATTTTTAGGAATCCGTGACCTCAAAGTCAGCGCTGACTATTTAGTCAGCGGTGATTTCGAAATCGCATTCGTAATTCAAAAATAGGTCTCCTGGTCTATATGGACAAAACAATGGAACGTTCGGATACACGGGTTCTTTTTACATGAGATGACAAAACAATATAATAAAAATATTTTTGAGAGTTAGTAACACTGTAAGGTTGGCACCCATCAAATATGTCAACACATTAATTATTTTTATATTTTGAAATTTAAATACACGATGTTATAAGCAAAGTTGATATTATGTTGTCGATTCAAAGTCTTGCGTTCTTCAATTCGAGTGGAACTGAGAGTACAAATACCGTCAAATGTTTGACAGAAAGTAAGTGATCATCTTTTATATGGGAAAATGAAATTGTCGTCTTACTCTATCTTACTCGCAATTTTTCCTTATTTGCTCACCGTTTAGACCTACCCTGGACTACGAACAAACATTTTAAAACCAAAATCAGCTCAATCGACCCAGCCGTTCTCGAGTTTTAAGCAGACTAACGAACAACAATTCATTTTTATTTATATACTAGCTGACCCGACAGACGTTGTCCTGTCAAATGTCTCAAATGTCATGTTGTATCGCTGTATGTAAAAAAAGATTTTTCCGCTTTTCTGTTGAAAACGGCTTTGTCGGAAAGATTCGATCGTCTTGGTCGCGGCATTATTAATTAAACTTCACTTCACTTCAATCCACTTGTTAATTATTTATTTAATAGAAATAGTTTTAATATTGATTTCTTACAAATATCAAATTGTCATCCATACGTCATTACATAGCTGTCATTTTACGTCAATTACATAGCTGTCATTTGCCGTTTGTTATTCCAAGTCTGATTCTTTTTTGTAATACCACGTTTTATAGTGACTGACGTTTCATGTCAAGTCACACAGGAACGCTGTCGAACGGGATAAAAAGTATCCTATGTCCGTCTCCTGGCTCTAAGCTACCTCCCTACCAATTTTCAAGCCAAATCTGTTCTGCCGTTCTTGAGTTATAAGTGGTGTAACTAACACGACTTTCTTTTATATATATAGATTATAGTATAGGTGCACAGCAAAGAGGCGTTTACATTTCAAGTGACATTTTACCATAGACAATAGGTTGGCACCCATCAAATATGTCAACACATTAATTATTTTTATATTTTGAAATTTAAATACACGATGTTATAAGCAAAGTTGATATTATGTTGTCGATTCAAAGTCTTGTTTTAATGCGTTCTTCAATTCGAGTGGAACATTTGACGGTTGTAATACCGTCAAATGTTTGACAGAAAGTAAGTGATCAACTTTTATATGGGAAAATGAAATTGTCGTCTTACTCTATCTTACTCGCAATTTTTCCTTATTTGCTCACCGTTTAGACCTACCCTGGACTACGACAAACATTTTAAAACCAAAATCAGCTCAATCGGCCCAGCCGTTCTCGAGTTTTAGCGAGACTAACGAACAGCAATTGATTTTATATATATATAGATAGATAGATATATGGACTTAGACGTTTGCGCTCGTTGCGTAAAGAAGTGCTCAGGTTTTATGTTGGTGTTTACTGACTTTATGATATAAGTCAAATTGGTTACTATGTTACGTATATGTTGTTGACTGTCAGTTGTGTAAAATTGTATTAAATTTATTTCTGCAAACTATTCCATCTATCTCTATTATCCACACTCTGCTGAATATTATAAGATTTTAGTTGAGTTTGTGGTTCTTAGAGTGTTGTGACAAATTACATAGGATATCGGACTGTGGGGGCTCTGCCGATGGCGGCGGCGACTGCGGGGGCCCCGGTGACTCCTGCGGCAAGTCTACCAGTGGCATGTGCTGCGCCGTTGTCTCTACTGTCGATACTTCCGGCAGCTGCGGCGGCTCGTCCGTTGGCTGTGGCGGCTTTGGCCGCTTCGACAGGTCCTTCGAGGGCTGTGACCGCAAGTCATCCAGCAACCTACGCTCCACGCACAGCTTGGCGCAATCCGATGTGCTGTACAAATATTTATAAACGATGTAAATTGTAAAAGTATTAATTATTAAAATATAATTAAACCTAAATATGATAATGATGAATAATGTGATAATCATATGCAACGCGTAGCTGATAATTCTTTGCAGGATTCATTTTCACTTCCGAGACACGGAATATCTTTGATTATCCAGTTTGAATAGATGGAATGGAATTCATATGGAAGTGAAACATACTTAGATCCTAGCGGACAGAGCAGATTGATGTGTTATATTATAGTTAAAAAAAGACATGTATAAAAAGTGACCTTTCGCAAGCGCCTGGCTTCAGGGCGCAGTGCAAAAAGCGGCGCCAGCGTGTGACATCTTGCGCCACGTGCGTGCGTCCGCAGCCCGCGCTGTCGTTGATGCTGCCGCTCTGGCCGCCCTCTTGGTCGTCCCGGGCAACGGCAGAGCGACTGATCACGCCACTCAATCGTCCTTCGCATACCACTCCAGCCCCCCAATCACTCTGCAGGCCGGTAAATACAATTGTGAGACCTATCCATCTGAATTTACATTATGAGTTTGTATTATCAAAAAATCGAAATCAAAATTAACTTTATTCAAATAAGACTTTATAGAAAGTTCTTTTAAATCGTCCAAATTTTTATTTTTTCCTACCACCCATTCTGGACGTATTTTTTAACTGATAAAAAGAATGGGCGCAAGAAACTTATCAGCTTTATTCAAAGTAATAACAACATTTACTGATACTGACCGGGTATGGTTGCTTCGGCTACTACCTGCACAAGGTCGCACGTCGGGAGATGACGTCGCGGTGTCACCGTTGCGGCGCTCTCGACGACACGTCCGAGCACACACTGTCAGTATGCTCGGTGTGGCAACAACAGCGCAGCGAACTCACCGCTGCGCTGGGGAGCAGCGACCTCTCGCTGCCGAGCGTACGACCACGCTCGGCCATGCTCCGCGGCGAGGCGGAATGGGAGGCTGTCGCCTCCTTCTGCGAGAGCGTCATCTCGCAGAAGGAGGCCGCGGAGAGGGAGCGGAGAGGAGGACGTCGAGGCCGCTCCCCTCCGCCGCAGATGGATTGGTAGGCGAAGGCGGGACCCTACCGTGAGGCTGCGTGCGCGTCCGGCTAAGCGCGCACGCCGTGGTGAGGTCTCTCTGTCTGGGGGACTGTCCAGGGGTTCTCGGACAGTCCCTCCTTTGGCGATGGCTTGACCAACTCTTGGTCGAGCCGGCCCCGGGACACATGGCGGTCGAATCGCGAGAGCGCACCCCGCCACGTGCCCCGTATGGACCCAGAGGACTCGGGGAGGTTTTAGTGGGTAGGCCGGCCCTCTTGACCGGAGAGCTCTGTGTACTTGTCCGATGGTGGAATGTTGCTTCCTAAAGCCAAATTGATGGTTTGGGATAGTACGACTATCTTCCAATACAGGCATTATTTTAGGTAGGATCAATTTCTCACAGATTTTTGACAAGACAGGGAATAAACTGATAGGCCTATATGAGGCAGTTTGGTTAGCTGGTTTTCCTACCTTGTGTATTATAAGGAGACAGTCTGGGAAATGTTGGACTCTTAGACTACCATTATATAGCATTGTTAGGAATACTGCCGCCTTTCTTGGAAGTCTCCTTAAGATTTCCTTAGTGATGAGGTCATATCCTGGTGCCTTTTTGTCTTTGATGCGTCGCTGGCGTCATTCGGTCTGAACACGTTTGACAGATATTCTGCGACTAGGTCTGCCTTTTCCTGATTTGTGCGAGCCCAGCCATTGTTGTTTCTCAGAGGAGGTTTTGCCGTTTGTGGTCTGTCATATGACTTTGTAAATTTGAACAGAGAGTAATCAGTGGCTGCAGTAGCTGTAAGAGATTCCAATGCGTCCTCAATAGTCTTGTTGTGCCAGTTCTTTAGCATTTCTCTTAGACGTGCAACTTGCCTGTTGAGATGAGTTTTATCAGCAGTAAGTCTGCTTAGTTGCTAGACCCAGCGAAGTCTCCTTTCTTCCAATACCGCTTGTTTTATTTCGAGAGGAAAGTTAGTTATATATTTTTTTATAGTAAGTAAAAGTGTACTTCTCTAACAGGCCTCCTGTAAGAGGTTTGTTATTTATTTGGCAGCATTTTCAATTTCATCGGGCGTTTTGAGAGCAACTTTTAGTTCGATATTCTTTTCAATGAACTCACTAAAACAATCCCAGGCGGTTTCTCTGTTATACAGTCTTTCTGGGTGTGAATGCTCTATAACCTTGTGCTAAGGTTAGCAGCACTGGTGTGTGATCTTATGAACTGTCGAAGTACGATCGACTCACACTTACTATAGTGTTTTGAAAAACCTTTCATAACAAAGAAGTCCAGTAGATCTGGTATTTTATAATTATCTGCAGGTCAGTATGTGGGTTCGCATGTAGAAGCTGTAGATAGTTTGTTATCATCTATGCTGAACTTTAACTGTCTTCCTCTAGTGCTAGTTAACCTACGGGATAATTTACGGAAATTTGTCTCGTATTGAATAAAATCATTCAAAACGTACCAAAATGTTGAGTGTCGGCTAAAAAGGTGTATTTTTCATAATGAGTCCAGCTAGTTGGACTAAAAGCCATAGATGACCGCCATTTCCAAGGAAATAACAAATAGCACAGGTCGTGAAAGAAAATGTACAACAAAGTATTCTTTCGAAATAACAACGTTACTTATTAGAAAAGATCAGACCGCGGTTTGCAAAGTGCCCAAACGTAAGGTGCCCACCACGCAGAGTTTGTCCCCTCGCAGACAGAGCGCGGTGTGCGCCACGTGGATCCAGCCGGAGGCGGCGGTGGCGCAGACCTGGTCGGGCACCACAGCCACCTCGGCCACCGCACCGGCGGGCCGAACGGCGCGCGCCACGTAGCAGCTCTCGCCGACGCCGGCCGCCGGCTCGCCCTCGGCCTCAGCCAGCAGGATGGGCCGCAAACGCGCCGCCGCGCCGAACGCCCGCTCCATCTCCACCAGCGCCAGGTCGAGGCTGGTGCCGCGCCACGACCACCCTACCTCCGGCCCCTACCGAACATGCCGAGTCTTTACTCGAAGACTAATTACTTGTTAATTGTGGCTCGTGGCACCCCTAATGATAAGCTATACAAGGAGTACAAGAGTATACGTTCATTAACGCTTCTCAAACACACTTTTTATTTGTAAGACTATTACGTATCATGAGTGGAAAAAAAAGTGTTCTACGTTCATACATACATACATACATACTACGTTTATACATACATACATAGCCTAGAGATATACAAAAAGTTGCGGAACAGGTGTAACAGACTTTGTCGAGATGCCAAACGCTCCTACTTACATTCTAAAATTAGTAATTTAGATCAAAATAATGTTTGGAATTTCTTACATTCTTTCGGTGTGGGGAAGACCATGGTTAGCAAATATGGCGCCGTGGATCTCAATGCACTTAATAGTCATTTCTGTTCTCCTCCTATTCTTCTGGATTCTTTAACGAAATCTAATTCTCTGAATTACCTCTCAAGTCGGTCTCAAGTTCAGTCCAGTTTCTGTAGACTCTGTAGCGAAGAGTATCAGGAAAATGTCTTCTAAGGCTATTGGTAGTGATGGGCTTAGCCTTGATATGATTCTTCCGATACTGGATGATATTGTTCCTTTGCTCACTCACATTATAAATTATTCCCTAATTAACAATAGATACCCTAAATCCTGGAAGAGAGCTTATGTCATACCACTCCCTAAAACTTCTAATCCTAATTCCTTCTCAGATTACCGCCCTATCTCCATATTGCCACTCTTATCAAAAATCCTTGAATCAGCAGCTCACCAACAACTTTACACCTTTCGTTATACCAATAAGCTACTCTGTCCCTACCAATCCGGCTTCCGCTCCTGCCATAACACAGCAAGTGCACTGTTGAGTATAACGGAGGACATACGTCACGCCATGGACAAAACTAAACTTACTGCGATGGTCTTGTTAGATTTTAGTAGTGCATTTAATTCGGTTGACCACGACATACTCCTTGGTACTCTTCGCTCTCTAAACATCTCCTCGTCCACCATTCAATGGTTCCACTCCTATTTGTCTGACCGTCAGCAATGTATCAAATATAATAATGATTCTTCCCTTTGGTCTAGCTTATCTGCTGGGGTACCTCAAGGTGGAGTACTTTCTCCCCTTCTATTTACAGTCTTCATAGATCGGATATCATCTGTACTCTCCTGTCCATTTCACTTATATGCCGATGACCTACAAATTTATTGCCATTTTGAACCATCTGAAGCATGCTCAATGATCTCGTAGCTGAATAAAGATCTCGCAGCTATACAAGTTTGGGCGGCAAAATTTGGCCTACTTGTCAACCCGTCTAAATTTCAGGCAATGATTGTAGGTAGTAGCAGACTGAGAGGCAGACTAAAATTAGAGAAGGTACCACCTATTATCTTTAACGGGGTAATCATTAATCTCAGTGACGCAGTAAAAAACCTGGGTCTAATAATGGACTGTAATATGTCTTGGAGACCACAAATTAATGCAATGAGTAAGCGTATGCACTTCACAATTCACTCTCTCAAGCGACTCCAATACTTTTTACCCTTTCCCGCTAAAATTATGCTTGCGCAAGCTCTTCTACTTCCTATTTTAGACTATGCTGATGGTTGTGTTGTGGGATGGTTTGTTTTTTAGATTTAAACGAAGAATTACTTGACAAGCTGGAGCGACTGCAAAATTTGGCCATCAGATTTATTTTTGGGCTACGTAAATATGATCATATTTCTCACTATCGCGCCAAGCCGAAATGGCCTCTGGTCCGGGAGCGTCGAAATATCCACATTTTGACCCCTTTATTTAAAATACCCTCATTCCCCACAATACCTTCGATCTCGGTTTCATATGCTGCCTCCCTCCTTACGTTCTCTTTATACGCCCATGCTATTCGGACACACTTGAATTGCCTAAGTGCAACACAAACTTCCTGCTCAACTCATTTAGCTTTCGTGCTGCCCAAATGTGGAACCATCTGCCTTCTATGGTTCAACAGAGCCAGTCCATTCATGTATTTAAACGTAGCCTGAAGCAACATTTTTAGGCGCTAGTTGGCAACTCGTCATAAATGTCACATTGTCATCATCATCTTACATATATATTTATTTATAGCATTACATGTATATATATATGTGTATGTATATATATATATATATATAATATATACATATATATATATATTATATATATATATATATATACATATATATATATATATATATATATATATATATATACACTTCTCATCAAAAAATCGAAACACTTCCGTTTTCATTGTTTCTGTCCGAATTTAACACAAAAAAGAATTCATACGATGAAAAAAAAACATAAATGTATAGCTGGCAGTTTGGCCATTACAGTAATAAGCGAAAATTCTAAATTCAAAATTAGAATTTCATTTGTTTATCTTATAAACGAAATGAATCACTGTTTTGAGACAAATGTGTGTTTAGGGTTGGAGTACATTTAGCGTTTAAAAACTAAAAACTTTTTAAAAAACACGCTTTTTACGCAAAGCCTAAAAAACGTTTGAAAAAACTTTTGTTTGTTATAAAGACTAAAAAACATTTGATCTAAAAAGTAGTAAATAAAAAAAATTAAAAAAAACTTTTTAAAAAACACGCTTTTATTAAAAAGACTAAAAACCGATCTAAAAACTTGAAAATAAAAATAAAGTCACGCTTTTAGAAAATTTGGGTACATATCAAGAAAAATTTCTGATGACAAAAAGAAATGTAACTCAAAAATTTGTCTATAAAATTTAGCAAATTAGTCCAAGAACTCAATGACTATAAAAGCGTGGGGTGTAAATGTTAAGACCATTAAATGAGTAATGTTTAATTTTGAACACCCCACGCTTTTATAGTCATTGAGTTCTTGGACTAATTTGCTAAATTTTATAGACAAATTTTTGAGTTACATTTCTTTTTGTCATCAGAAATTTTTCTTGATATGTACCCAAAATTTCTAAAAGCGTGACTTTATTTTTATTTTCAAGTTTTTAGATCGGTTTTTAGTCTTTTTAATAAAAGCGTGTTTTTTTTAAAAAGTTTTTTTTAATTTTTTTTATTTACTACTTTTTAGATCAAATGTTTTTTAGTCTTTATAACAAACAAAAGTTTTTTCAAACGTTTTTTAGGCTTTGCGTAAAAAGCGTGTTTTTTAAAAAGTTTTTTTTATTTTTTTTTTTATTTACTACTTTTTAGTCTCGTGATTATTATAACAAACATAAAGAAATGTACATAATTGTTCAGAAAATGTAGTATTAGAATTAAACATATGCATTATATCAAATTCTATCTGTTTGCTTCATTGAACCAATTCTCATATTAAAAAGTTTTTAATTTATTACAACATAATTATGTATTTTATGATTCGAAAATGATTGAATATTGTATTGTCATCTAGAATACACATGTAAAAAAAATTGAGCTCGATTGGAGCAGTAGAAGTGGTCGAAAAATCGATTACAAGATTTGATCATGACAAACAAACAAACAAACAAACAAACGGACAGAGTAAGTCAATAAAAAGCGTGTAAAAATTGGCGCCTATCCTTAAACTTTTTGTTTTTTATTTCAATACTGTGACTTTGGGACGTCTGAAAAAAGGTTATTTTTCTAAAACGTATAGATACTTCGCCCACAGAAGCCGCCCAAGTTGTGGCATTGCTGGATTCTGGCCTTAGTCAGCGTGTTGTGGCTGCAAGACTGCATCTAAGCCTGTCATCTGTTCATAGAGTCTATAAACGTTATCGGGAGACTGGTTTGTTCACGCGCCGTTCAGGATCTGGCAGGAATCGGGTCACTTCTGAGCGAGATGATCGATTTATTGTAACAACTTCTTTAAGAAATCGACGCCTTAACACTTTTCAACTGCAGCAGCGGCTTCGTGTTGTACGAAGGGTGGCTGTAAGTGACTCTACAATTAGAAGAAGGTTGAAGGATCGTGGACTGGTACCGCATAAGCCAGCAAATGGGCCGAAATTAACTGCAGACCATCGAAGAGCGCGCCTTAACTTTGCACGTGAGCACCTAAATTGGTCATACCACAGTGGAGCAAAGTTCTCTTTTCTGATGAGTGTAAAATTATGCTGTATGGTAACGACGGAAGGAACAAGGTCTACAGAAGAGACGGAGAACGCTATGCAGAATGCTGCATTGAAGAAAAGGTCAGCTATGGTGGCGGTTCGTGGACGGTTTGGGGAGGAATCAGCGCCGACGGTAAGACAGAGCTTGCTTTTGTGTCTGGGCCACGTCTGCCTGCACTAAACTGTCATCGGTACGTCGAAGAGTGTCTCGAGCCTCATGTGATGCCCTATGCACATTTTATTGGCAACGGCTTCATATTCATGCACGACAATGCTAGGGCTCACACCGCGGGCGTCGTACGAGATTATCTTAACGAAGTCGATATCTCTATTATGGAATGGCCAGCAAGAAGCCCGGACATGAATCCCATTGAACATCTGTGGGATGAATTAAAGAGACGAATTCGAGCAAGAGATCCTGCCCCAGAAACACTTAGCCAGCTGCAAGATGCAATCCAAGAGGAATGGGACAATATACCACAGCATGTGATCGTGACTCTCATCCGATCGATGAAGAACCGTATAGAAGCAGTAATTAGAGCTCGGGGAGGGAATACAAGTTATTAAATAAACGTTTTTTAGCTTTTTTTTTCATTTACGTGTGTTGTTTTATCCATTTCCTTTATACTCCATACGGAATAAAATGACTCATTTAACAAAATACGAAACCTATGAAAATTCATTTAAATTTAGAACATTAACATTAAGATTTGATAAGCTCATATTACTCACTATTAAACGACATTTAACATTTATTCCTAAATGTACACATTTTTCTGATAATCCTGACAAAACGTAAACTTGCAAGGTGTTTCGATTTTTTTGATGAGAAGTGTATATTGTATTATATGTATATTCATGGTATATATATTTTTGTCTTATGAATAATTTTGTTTAACAGTTTTGGTTGCTTTGACGTTACTCATTATAAGTAGCATTCCGTAGACACTCACAGGTTGGCTGGAAGAAATCTGTAATAGAGATAAGTCCACCTTTGTGAACCACTTTTTTTTACTTTTTTTTTCTTTGTAACTAATTATGGCAATAAAGTATATATACATATATGTCACGCCTTGTTCCCAATGGGGTAGGCAGAGACCACCTCTCTCCACTTGCTACGATCTTGGCACACTTCTCTTGCTTCCTCCACTTTCATGAGCATATTCATGCATGTTCGTCGGTTGCGAGTACTCTTGACCCGGCCTTTCTTTAGGACATCTTCGATTTGATCGAGATATGTCCGCCTAGGACGACCTGCACCGTTTCCCCCTATCATTCTTACCTTGGGTATCTTTTTCGTTAATCTTCCTTCATTCATTCTTTCAACATGGCCGAACCATCTAAGCATCCCTTTCTCTATCTTTATCACTACATCTTCAACTACGCCGCATCGCTCCCTTATCACACTGTTCCTGACTTTGTCCTTCAGATTCACTCCAATTATACTTCTGAAGCTACTCATCTCCACAGCATTAATCCTACTTTCATGTTTCTTCTGCCACACCCAACATTCACTACCATACATTAAAATAAAAATGTGTAAAATAGTGTATTTTGTATTTGAAACACGTTCGATGTTTATGTTAGCGGTCTGAGTATCGACCTCGCCGCCGCCGTCCACGCTGCCTGCGGGCACGACGATGCGCGAGATGCGGCGCATGCTGTCCGGGCGGGCGCGCGGGCCCGCGCCGCCCACGGCCAGCGACCAGGCCAGCGCCCGGCGCTCGGTGGCCGCGCCCGCACGCACGCAGCGCGCCGAGGTCAGCGCCGCCACCGCCGTCACCAGCGACGCTGCGCACCGCCACCTGTCCGCATGCTCCACCACCACCTGCGGCCGGCGACACGTACACTCGAACCGATCAAACCGATTTTACTAACATATAGCAAATGTAATTTTATACTTTTCAGCGTTTACTTGAATTATGTATTCTATTTATGTACCGTTAAGTTAATTTTTATGTACCGGGAATTAAAGTGATCCGTAAAATCTATTCATTGATTCATCAACATCATGCATCGACGTCAACTTCACATCAATTGAATTTTTAACGAGGAATGATTAGTACCACTCAATATCGATATCGATAAATAAGTTAAGTATGGGGTCGAAATTGTCTATCATTGTTACTTTTCACATTTAAGTACTTGTCGGGCTAACGTTAGAGTGACCTCACCACGTAGCGGGCCGAGACTCCTTCGCTGTCGTCATAGTGATCGTCACCTCCGTCGGAAGCCGTGGACTCGTTGCTATGAGATCTTTTGTCAACCGGTGAATCTAAAATAAGATTGAAATAATGAAGGTTAAAAAAATCTATAAAAACAAGCTTTTATAGCTCAATGCGTAAATATAAAAAATAAACGTTTACATAAAACTTTTACTGTTACGTCAATTCAAATTTAATACATTTGGCACAATTTATGTTATAAAAGCGAGTATTTATTTTCTTAGTTTTTTAAATTTAACCGGCAGCATATTGGATTAAGAGAGACGTCACATTATTTTTCTAGTTAATCTTGGCAAGCCCTTTTATTTGATTAGCCATATTGTAGGAGTGCATTAAAAATAATTGATCCGCCATCTTGGGTACGCCGCCATGTTGGATTCAGAATGACGTCACACAGTTAATCATGCTTTGTCATCCAAACTAAACGTGTATACAAAATTTCAGATTAATCGGTTGAAGGCAAGTACTTTAAAATTGAGTTGTAAGATTCCACCCGAACATACAAACATTGTAAGTTAAATAAAAGCTTGTAAGAAGATGATGAGTTTCTATTGAAATAACTTTATTCAAACAACATTGACTAAACGTCAAAGAAACTACGCTATTAATTAAGAAGAGTGTGGTAATTGAATATTTCCCAAGTATTTTATCTCCAGAAGGCCAATGTCTCTCTGTAGTTTCAGGCGAGACCAGATATGAAAACCCCGAAATATTTTTCTAAAATAATCTTAATTGTCAAATTACCATAACCACAACAAAAAGACACCTCGTCGCCGAAGGGTTACCTGCTCGCAATGACGAAACGTGTACGGTCGACCGTTTGCTTTACTGACTTTAGTCATGGATTTTTGTTACTGAGATGAGTTCCTCAGTGTCGCTCGTATATAACTGTTAATGTTTTTGAGCAAATTGAGCTAAACTACGTTCCTACCAAAGAGAACTATATCTATAACTTAGCTGAAGTTTGAACTTAACAGTTGGAGTAGAGCTTAAACAGAGAAACAAAATCTTATATCTCTTAAACAAAATCTGGTAATTATATTTATAATTGCCTCTAAGAATAATCATAAATGCATTCAAAGTAATGTATAAAATATTAGAGCATCAAATGGAACTAAACATACTGGAGGAAATTTGCATTTGCTTTTGCATTGATCAGTTCTCGTTGTGAGTCAATTATAAGTTAATGAGTTATGTAATCACTTCTTCAAAGGGTAGTTGAACTTGTTTCTGTTGTTAATTGGTCAAACCATGTTACAATCTTGAATATTGAAAGAAGAATAATGGCAAGAAACAAAGTAAATCTATTTCAAACAAAAAGTCATGTATAGTTCTGAAAGGTGACGACGGCTTTATGGAACCCTAATAGCGCAGTCCACCCGTAAACGATTAGTCCAAGTGATATTCACTAAGTCTTCTACGTGTGTCTTAGAAGAAAGAGTAAGCCTATAAAATGGGACGTTTTCCGTTGTTTCTATACCTGATAAAATGGTGGGCCCAGAATAATTATGACACCAACTTTTTGTTGCTTGGGTTAAAAATATAAATATCATTAAGCTATTTTCAAGATAAATGTTCATTACTTGCGCAGTGCCCGTGAAAGAAACTATTAGGTAATCTTACTTCTATCGCTGGAGCACACGTGCACTAGCAGCGCCAGGAGCAACGCCAGTTGCCAGCTTGCCGCGTACATCGCACCGCTATTTCGCGCTATATTGTTGGTTAACTTCACCAAATGAAGAATACATTTGATTTAGGACTCATAAAATAAACTTTGAATAAATTCTCAATATCCATTAAACTCTAATACGAATCTACGGTACTTGCATTTGTGCCTGACAAATGCTTTCAGAACGTTGTCAAGAGCTAATCACAGACGAATTAACGTGTGCGATAGAACTAGTCAATGAAATGTCAATGAGTCAAGAACATGACTGGAGTTGCCTATACGTTATATAACACAGATTTAAATATAAATCTCTGTTATAATTGCATATTTGTTGACTAATATCATAGAACCGAACTAATAAAGTTTTACAAAATAGTTTAGTCAATATCCATTGCTGTCTCATTTCGCCTTTAAATAAATAAACTGAACGAGCACAACGCTGTACCATTATATTATTCATTAGCCTTTTCGCTACTCCACTGATACTCTGTACAAAGAAGCGAAAATACTACGTGACCAGCAATTATATGTAGGTACGTTTCTTTTAGTTGGTTGGTTAGTTAATTGTACCCAACACAAGAAAATTATCAATTCAAAACACAGTTCTTCAGAATTCCGACTTTTAAGGAAAAAACGACGTTCACGAAATTCCTACCATTATGTTGTTAATAAAAAATAATATTAGTTTTCAAAATGACGAGTTAAAAATTAACACTTGGTTAATGGTTCTTTTACACGAGGAAACAGATAATATACTTCCATTTACAGCTTCAAAAGCTTCAATCTTGTCAAATTTACCAACCTCTGGTAACAATACATTCACAGTCACACCGTACACCCAGCCTCTCCCTGTCACTCGTTGTAGTTTTCATGTAACCAACTTCTTCCAGTTGGTACTATCTTGGTTAAAAATCCTTATTTTTCCGTTATCGTTTCTGTCTTTGCTTTGCCCGTGTTTGTATAACTAACACTAACCGAAACAGTCGACCGTTGTTTGCCTATTGGGAATGCAGCGTTAGTCTAAGTATAGGCTTGGATCCGCGGAGGGTAGACAATATGAGGCGTGTGGGGTCTCGAGATAGCTCTGTAAGAACGCTTGTGAAGACGCGTTGTATATTTTACTAATTACTCTGTCAGTGGGTTGCCAGTGACTGTTGCGGCCCGAAGCGGTGCCGTAAAATAATATTACGAGTATTACGCTAAGCGAACTAACCGATCGCTATATAAAGATATCCTGCAACATAGCTTTATAAGGAAGCTCAAGTTTTGACGAGACGATGGTAGACGGGATGATTACAAAAACCACATATGATAACAACCAATTTATTGAATTAAATGCTTTTTTGTACCTTAAAGACTATAGCATACATTTTACATTCAGACACATTTTATATACATGTATTATTTTAATAAAAATATATTTATTATTTCTCCTCAAAGACAGCCGTGCACGCAGTAGTTGGACTTTTACAATGGTCTGTGTTCCATGTGACTCTTACATAAGAGGTAGAAAATACGAATTGCCAATTTTTTATAAAGTATTTATTACGTTACGGAATTTACAAAAGTATTTAAATTAAACTCATTAGTAATCCAGTCAATGGAGACCGTTGCTATATTGACCAATCCAAAATGAACTTTATGGATAGCAGCTTTTCGCTACCGAGGTCGGTTCACGTGAGGAGTCACAACAGTCAGCTGCAGCGGCAGATGGTGACGTGATGGGCTCCGCTCAGAGTGCGCCGGCGGAGGGCAGGTCCAGCTCCTGCGGCAGCGCGTGCAGCCGCAGACCGCGCTCCAGGATGGTGTCGGCCAGCGTCGCGCCCTCCGCCGTCAGCTCCGCCCCGCGCACGTACATCCACTGCGGGCATAGGCGTGCGGTCAAAGGATCTGATACGACGACGGCGCCGGGTAACAGTTGTAACGGCACGGGCGCACGCTCACCTTGTGGTGCGGGCAGGCCAGCAGCGCAGCGTAGAGCGCGCGCGAGGCGTGAGCGCGGTGGCGAGGCGCGCGCGCCGCCGCCTCGAGCGCGAGCGCGTGTGCGGCGGGCCCGGCGCCGCGATCCGCCGCCGCCCGCGCCGCCCGCTCGCCGCGCCGCCACAGCGCGCCGCCCGCGTCCCCGACGCCCGCCAGTGCACCGCACAGCGCCAGGAACGCATCCGTCAGCAGCTGTAGCTCCCCGGCCGCGGCCGGCCCGCGCCCCCACCACACCGCGCCGCTCGCCGCTGCGTGCAGCCAACGATCACCTATTTATACCGCTACTCATCGACCCGACGGGCAAGCGTTCATAGAGTTTACATCTTAACAGTCATACAAAATCGAATCGATTTAATACTTCGACGCATGTATCGAGGGTCCTACTAAAATTGATAGAAAGTTATCGATCGAGCTCCACGATTTCATCAGAAGTCGTAGCGTCGATACCATTTTTTATATTTACTTTTTTGATTATATATATATATTATATATATATATATATATATAATATATATATATATTCTATATATATATATTATTTTATTTTTATTTGATTTTAGTTAGATTTTATTTATACTGACTATTTGTTGAGCGCCCCGGGCACAGAATTTTATGTTTATGTCTATTTCTCGAAGGATTAATATTTAATGTTGCACTCGAGAGATATCGATCGAGAATCCTTCGTATACCATCAGGCATTTCTTGAAAATCTCATCTGGGATTCTTAGTATTCTCGTTGTACATAAAACAACGTCAACTCATTGTTTTGTCACAGCACGTACCCAACGCGAGGTAGGCGCTGCGCGGGTGGTGGGGGGCCAGTAGGGGCGCCAGCTGTGGTGCTCGCGCCACCAGCGCGCAAGCCTCCGTCTCCCAGTAGCGTCGCTCCTCGGCCGTCATGTCCTAGTACAGCGGAAAAATAGAGCTCATCATTACTGTTTAAGTAAATAAAAGTACACTTTATGCTCGAGCCTAATCTATAATAGGCAGATTAGGCCTTAGTCTAGCACGTCGGCCAAATGGGGTTTAGTAAACTGTGCATTTACCTTAGAATTTGTTCATAGGTATATGCTTTGATTCACTGTAAGAGTCCGATAAACTTAAAAAACATGTTGATATGTAGCAAATAATAATAAATGTAGGAGCAAAACGAAAGCCGGCCACAGACCTGGGCGTCGGCGGCGCGGGCGGCGTGCGCATGCGCTTGCGCGAGGGCGCGCGGGCCGCTCAGCTCCACGCGCGCGGCGGCCCACTCGGCGAGCCCGGGCTCCGCGGCGGCCAGCGCGGCGTCGGGCGCGGCGTCGTCGCCGCCCTCCCAGTCCTCGCCACCCGCCCGCCCCCCACGCGCCGCGCGCCACCCGCGCTCTAGCTCCTCGCAGCGCTGCTCGCAGCGCACCTCCGCCTCCCGCACCAGCTCCTCCGGTGGACACCGCAACTCACTCCTGCGTCACAACAACATCAACTTGCATTGACACAATAAATGTTTGAATTAAATTCAACATCGTCTGCTCCTTAGTTCTGAAATGAACTAGTGAGGATATCATTTTTAAAAGAAAAAGACGTCGAGGGCAATGGTTTTAATTTGCAACTCGACTAAAATTGTAATGTGTAACAAAAATGAAAGCGTCCAGACTGAGGAATGCAGTTTAGCGAAGTAACTTAAATAACGATCGATCTAAAATTATTCGTAGAAATGTAGAATAATGAGTCAAAGATGATGAAGAAAGACACGCGCATACTGGTTGAAGTCAGCGGGGGGCGGCCTGTCCAGCACGGCGCAGACGAGCGCCCAGCGCGCGGCCGGGCGGCGCGGGCCGGCCAGCTCGCGCAGCACGCGCGCCGCGTAGAGCCGCAGCTCGGCGGTGCTGGCGGCGGTGGTGGTGCTGGTGCCGGTGGTAGCGGTGGCGGTGGCACCGGCAGCGCCGCAGTCCCGCAACGCCGCGCGCGCCGCCAGCGTGGCCGCCGTCACGCCCGCCGCCTCGCCGCTGCTCAAACAATCTATACGCTGTACGCTCTCCATGCTTTTTGTTACATAGTAGACCCCACTGTTTCTAATGAAATTATACATATACCGTCGTATTTTCTCAATTTAATCGTGTTTTGGGTAAATATCGTAGTCTAATATTTGTATATTTTCAAAAAACCGTACTTTCACTGCATTTCTAAACTAATATTTTTCTTCCTTTTCAATCAATTGCCTATTAACATTTTGTAATATTCTTGTTAATTTAATAGGATTGATGAATGGTGAAATTACAAACTCAACATATAAATATATCATTAGACAAATACAACAATTTTAACTAGAAATATTCAACATTTGTGAAATGTATTAACAACTAATTACAATTGGCGCTAAACCGACGGAAACTGAGAAAGCTTACTTGACTTGGGCCTCGATCCTGGCGAAGTGCACGAAAGGCAGCGCCCCTACTGCGCCATACTGGTGCAACAATGACCGAGCTTCAGATCTTATCCGACGACCTTCCTCGCGATTTTCCGGATCCTATTACAAGGTAAAAAATCTTGCAATGCAAAAGGATCAGTATAGGTAATCTAATAATAGAAGGCGTGTACCCCGTCGACTGGAAATCGGCCAGGCTGGTGCTGCTGAGGAAGGTAGGAAGGACCGAAAACGTTCCGTCCGATCTGCTTGCTGAACGAGGCGGGTAAGCTCTTCGAACGAGTTATCTCCGCCCGTATCAGCGAGCACCTATCGCGCGTGGGTCCCGACCTGTCGGACTACCAATTTAGATTCCGGCAGGAGCGATCGACGTTCGACGAGCGCATGCGGTCGCTTTCGGAGTCCGCAGTACCCCCCTACCTGCGGCAACAGGACGATCGGAGTCAGAGGAAGACGGAAACAGAAAGAAGGATAGAGTGCGGCGTTCCGCAGGGATCGGTTTTAGGGATCGGTTTTAGGTTTTCTTATGGAACCTCGCATACTGACGACACTATCGTCGTGACGACCGGGGCCGACTTCGAGCAGACGTTCAGGCTTGCCGAGCTGGGAGTGGCGTGTGTCGTGAGGGCGATCCGCCGGCTAGGTCTAGAAGAAATAGCGGCCCACAAGACCGAGACGCTATGGTTCCACGGCCTTCCAAGGCGCCGGGAACCATCCAGCTGCCGGATACGGGTAGGTGACGCGGAGGTCCAGGTGGAGCCCTACATCAAGTACCTTAGCCTCACCTTGGGCAGCAGGTGGAGCTTCGAGGAGCATTTCGTGCGATTGGTCCCCCGAATCAAGAGGGTCGCGGGCGCCTTACATCGCCTGCTGCCTAACCTCGGGGGACCGAGGGATGGTGTTCGCCACTTATACGCGAGCGTCGTAAGGTCCGTGGCCTTGTATGGGACCCCCGTGTGGTCGCGAGACTGCACGAGGTCCTCCCGCTACAGAGCTCTGCTCCGGAGCATGCAGCGAACAATGGCTATACGGATCGTGCGAGGCTACCGTACGATCTCGTACGAGGCGGCGACTGTTCTGGGGCGGTCCCCCCGTTTCGAGATCCTGGCCGACATGTACGCGGTGATGTAGAACGCACCGCGGCATGTCGGTCGGGGGGACGACGGGGGGAGTCCCCCGGCACCAGCGCACGGAATGCACATACGGGAGTTGCACCGATGGGCCGAGAGGGCCTGGTGTGCGCAGCTAGAGTGTGGGGGCTGCGTGCGTCAGCGCGCCGTCAGTGCGGTACTCCCGCACTTCGAGGCGTGTATTTTAATTCTTCCATATGCAAGCTATTATTAATTGAGTAAGTAATTAATGCATTACTTGTTTCAACAATTAGTTTGCCTTTATATCGATTTGCATTTATCTGTGGTTTTATATTTATAAAATAAAAGAAAGAATCAACCTTCAAGGTCGACTGCGCCCATCAACCTGGAAATGTTGCTTAACAAGCTGGTATGCAAACGGATTTTAAAAAGATGGAGATAGTAAAGTAGTGGCTGACACTTAAATAATTTTTTTATTTGCCAGACAGAAGGCTGGCAAGCGGACCGATTATGCTGCGATAAGCGATTATCGTCGCACGGGCGCACCGACCTGCAGCAGCGCGGTGTGCAACCAGCGCAGGCGTGCGGCGAGAAGGCGCACGCGCAGCCGGCCCGCGGCCCAGGCCAGCGCGGCGGCCCACAGCGCGGCGGCCCAGCGCTGGAGCGCGCCGCGCGGCGGCTCGGCCAGCAGCGCCAGCGCGCGCGCCAGCCCCGCGGCGTCCGGCCGCCGGCGCGGCGCTAGCCGGCGCGCGGCGCGTAGCAGCGGCAGCAGCGCGTGCGCGTCGCCGCTGCCCGCGCGCCACCACGCGCCCGCGCTCCAGCACCCCGGCAGCAGCGGCACCTGCCCAACAACCACCGTCGCACGCTCACTTGACATTTGCGATTTCGACCGCACGAGTAGCATGTGCGTGCGTTCGAGAGATCATACGGTCCTAGAGTAGGTATAATAGTGACCCTGGCCATCTGCAGCAGCCGCAGCAGCAGCGCACCGGCGGCCGCGCCGGTAACGGGCCGCAGCAGCGGCGCCAGGTCGGCAGCCCGCGGCGTGCGCTGCGGGTCTGCCTCCGCCTCCGCCTCCGCCACCGCTGCAAGCATGTAACCGACGCCTCAGACTTTCCATTTTCAAATACTTCATTAGTGCATAAGTAATGTTAACTTCGATCTACCATCAAATGCCGTTTTTCATATTTATGGAGATGGCAATCCTGAATGAAATCACAGTGCAGTCTGTGGTCATTTATTGCTAGTGGCAAGAACTTAGTTCAATACGAAAAAGGTAGAGACCCAACGCTAAATGTAATCTAATGACAAATAGTATAGAGCAACAGTGCAAGTTGTGATCTACTTATAAACGGCTTTTTTTTTGGGGAAATGCATTATGCACCTTGACACCGCGCTGCTAGGCGCGGCCGTATGTGGGGCTCTCCGGTCTGAGAGGACCGGCCTACCCACTAAAACCCCCCAGTGTTCTCTAGGCCCATGCGAGGCACATGGCGGGGTGCGCTTTCACGATTCTACTGCCATAAAGTTATAAACGGCCTAGCGCCATTGTACAGGCTGTAATCGTATCGAGGACAGTATAGGATGGGAGTGGGGGCAAGCGTCACTGACCGGCGGCGGCGGGGCGCCAGTGCGCGGCGGCGCGGGCGCGCTCCACGCGGGCCCAGCGCGCGCTGAGTGGCAGACCGGAGACCGCGATGCTCGCCTCGGCGCGCTCCAGCCGCTCCTCGGCGTGCGGGTCGAGATCGCGCGGCGGGAACTGTTCGCTAGGAGGGAAGTTCATGGCGGCGGCCAACTCCACCAGCAGCGTCAGGGTCTCCCACAAACCGGCCGCCGCTAGCACGCACCCTGAAATGCAATCAGAATATCAAAACAATTTGGCAAAGGTTTCCTCAGTGTAAATATAACTCGATTTGTTTTCTTTTAAGTCGATTTTATTTGAATAATTCCTTTTTTATTTTTGTTATTTTATTTCCAGCCTAATTGTTATTTGTGATCAGCTCATTGAGACAAACGAAGTATTCAAGTTTATAGGTAGGTGGCACAACTGTGAGGCTAGACAGACCGTAGACGTAGAGCAGGTCGGGGTAGGCGCGCGCGGGCAGCGCGGGGTCACGCAGCGCGGCGGCGGCGGCGCGCTCGGCGCCCGCCGCGCCCAGCGCGCGCACCAGCCGGCACCATAGCTCGCAGCGCGCGTTCCCGTCGCGCTCTGGTGTCACCCAACACAGACAAAAACCATGAGATTCACGCATTTCAACATTAATCCAAACAAATCACTATGGAATAATCTAATTACAATCGTTACTTTGTTCTCAGCTGTGGTAGAGTCTGGCTAACGAAAGTAGGCCCTGGAATTATTTGCGAACTTTTTATATAGTGATACTTTGAAAACCTACCTATCCAGTCGTCATAATAAAATTTTGATTTATAATTTACGTATCCTTACAAATAAGTTAGTTACGCTTCTTCGTATTGAAAAAAACTAATTATATTCATTCATACATCGCATCAGTCAACGTATTCATTTTAATAACATCACCTATGTTTTACGTATACTCATTATTAATTTATATTGTATACTAGCGGTCCCGACAGACTTCGTCCTGTCAAAAAAAAATGTAGTGGCAGTTTTTTGTTCCTACTTATTTTATAGATAATATTGCATAGCCAATCAAATTGCAAAAAAGGTCCAAATGAACTATTACAGTTTGTGACTATTCAAGTTTGGAATGTGATATTAAATCCTCCAACGATGTATTCTGTGCTCCAACGCACACACGCACACTGTTTTGACAAATATGATTGAATTTAAACTTTATACATAAAGCAAATCGACTCTTTGATGTTAGGAAGACATCTACATTGCTTAGACAACAGTGAGTGCTTGCAATATGAACTTTATGTAATAACAATGAAGCTCAAATTGACTGTACATTTTAGTTAGAAAACGTTTGTATGGGAATGAAGGGCTATTTTAGGATTTTTCTGATAATTATTCGAATTTTTCTCGCCATAAAAACCATCCTTGAACTTCAACGAACATTTTAAAAAACAATTGGCCTAATTGGTCCAGGCGTTGCTTAGTTATGCGCTTACCAACACATTTTGTGATTCATTTTTATATATAAGATAAGATTTGTTGGTAATTTTAAAACGATTAACTTTCTTGAACAGAGAATATGCAAGATGTCGAAGGAGTTGATAAAATAGTAAGAGCTATTGAATATCTCACTGAATTAGAGCAGAAAAATAGGTTAATAACCCAGAATCAGTACTTAGAAGAAATAGCTTCAATGACTGGTAAGTTTTTACTATACACTGATGTTTTGAAATTATGCCGAAAAAAGCCTTTGCATTTTTACCTACTAATACCAAGAATTAATTTTAATTATTAATTAACATAATTTATTAATTTTAATATTTTTAATTAATTTAAAAATGAATTATCAAGTATCAAAGTAGGTTATTCCAATTTTCATAGTATAATTTTAGTGTTGTCATGCATGTATTTTTTAAATTTGCTGCCAATATTTTGGGGCCAACTTTCGTTAGCCAGACTCGATGCCAACTGTACACCTCTACACATGGTTATACATAGCATCAAAATACAGATGACGTCGTATAGATGTTGTATTCCAAGTGAGAGTTTAAAACAGTTACTTTTAAGCATAATTCGATTCGCTCTCTAATTGTGTTTTAAATCACTAACTGAGATGTAGGTCACAGGATATGGGAGAAGAAAATACATGAAGTTGATATGAGAGAGCAGAAGTTACCCTGGAGCAGAAGGTCCCTCAGCAGCGTGGCGTACTGGTCAGCGGGCAGCGCGCAGGCGGCCAGGTGCAGGCGGCGGCGGGTCAGCGCGCATGCCGCCGCGCCCCGCGCCGCCGCGCAGCCCGCCTCCGCCGCGTGCAGCGCCGCCTCCGCCCCCACGTGCGCCTCCTGCTAACACACCGGCACCCTGAGCACCTCTCACGACAACCTCCACAGCTGTATTACTATTTACTTATTTGACTGTGAGTGTCTGACACTTCCAAAAAATGCAGACAGGTTGTTATTATGATGCCTTTGGCGACGAATGCGTCCATAGAAGATTACTTCAAAAGTTATCCGTTAATTTGATTATTAAAGATTTTTATAATTTTGATTTTAAAGATAAAGAAAGAGAAATAAATAATTTTATCAAGTTAAGTAAGATGCATACATGAAAATAAAACTGTTAATACAAAATTCATTGGAATAAATGTCTAGTAGGAATAAGACCATTAATTACATTTTTTATTTATTTTATGGCTTGTAGACTATAAATAAAAAATAAACATTTTTATATATTTTTTTTTAAATTTTGACTTACTTGAATTAAGTACGTTGTGATAAAATCATTTTTCATATAAAATAATACACATAATAACTATAAATATTAAATAAATAAATAAATATTTGTTACACTTACACCAATTAGCCTAGCCCAAACTAAGTTCTGTAAAGCTTGTGCTATGGGATCTAGGGCAACGGATAGACATACATATATAAATATTTTTTTATTGAAATATATATCAACAACCATGACTAAGGTACAAATGCTCGCATTCATCACACACCGGGATTCGAACCCGGAACCTCAGAAATGGCGACACCTTGAAACCGGTTTAATATCCACTCGACTATGGAGGTCGTAAATTCTGTTCAAAGACCAATCAACTTCTGTTGAAAGAAATTATCAAATGATTAAAAGCAATAAATAAAGTGTAACAAAAGTGGAGACAAACAATTGATTATTATTATCAAAACTCATACACGTTTCCACTAAGGGCCATAAGCCAATGTGGGGTACCAACCTCTTTACACTCTTCATGGATTGTTGGGAATAAATTATAAACTACTGCTACTACACTCTTAAACCACAAAACGTCCCAAATGAACCTATGGCAGACAACTATAAGGATCGTCATGCAACTCTCAAATATTCAGATAAATACCAAAACCATTTACCTTCCCATTCAAATCTTACTATGTATTTTCTTAGTTTTTAAATGCCTAACTTGTATTTGTCTTATATTGATTTACATACATCATTCCAACATTTATAGGCAGGTTAAATCAGTTGTCTCTATAAAAGTATTAAGGTAAAAGATAAAACCTGAAAGTCAATGAACTGCATCCAGAGGCTGAGATCGTTAGGTGTGTCTTCCAACAGTCGTCTAAAAGCAGCACTTCTGGCTGCCACTTCGTTGTGTGGGGCCACCGTGGACTCAAGCTCACGGCTGCGCTCGAAGTAACGTCGCACGCGCCGCCGAGGAGCCAGCCCACCATCATCAAGTCGCCGGTAACTATGTGGTTTTACTATATTTTGTATCTTTAAATAGCATTGTAATTTTACATTTTTCTAAGTTTTAGTTAATGTTGATAATACTACTCGCTCTTTCTTTTAATAGAAAATCACGATTATTTTGACAGCTTCTTTTAAATTGATATACATATGCTAAATAACTCTCAGAACTTTCATTGATATTAGTAGTACCTACTTTATAACGGACTGTATCCATCAGTCGAGGTATGGGCAACACTAAAATGAAATGTGTGAACTAAAAAGATGCAGTATTGGTTAAATTATAAATATTCTATACTTACTGTGGACGCGCGGGGTAGTAGAGTGTGGAAAACCTGAGGTAAGAGGTCTCAGGCTTGCGGTCGAGGTAGCAGTCGCATGCAGGCGGCAACGGCGGCGACAGCGGCGCCAAACATGGTAGTGGCGGACTTTCCGAGCATTCATCCTCACTCTCCAACAGTCGCGCCTCCTGTACCGGCGATAGGCTTGCCTCATTGTAGAGCTTACCTTTACCATACAATAGGAAGGTTGAGGTTTGTTACCTCATTTAAGAACCTCTTAAAAGAAAGCTGTGACGTTTGTAAAAGATATTTAGATTGTATTTTTCTTGACTTTTCTTATGTCTCTTATAATTTCTTAATATATGTTTTTTATAACATTTTAATGGTGTTTTAAAGTAATATAATTTGAAAACACCACCGGTCCCTTCAAGAACCTGTTAGCTTATTATTTATATTACATCTGGCGACCGTGGGATATAAATTATGGAGCGAGCCAAATCAGAAAGAGCTGTAGCAAGAAGACAATTTACAATTTGCACAAGAGGCTCTTATTGAAAAAGTTACAGACGAGGCTGACGAATACATTAGTGTATGTATACTCTTGAACAAAAGGTCAGTATCTACTTAGAAACTAAAGGTAGCTCGACCTAGATAAATACTTGCACTATAAAAGAATATAACAACAAAGAAGAAGTAAATCGACATTATCGCTTACCAAAACTTGTATTACCTAAATTTTATGGAGACATTAGCCAATGGATAATATTCTGGACGTACTTAACTTATAATTGCTTAACGTCTATATAGTGTTTATGACACTAATTTTGTCATTGTTTAATGTCTATATAGTGTTTATGACACTAATTTTATCATTGTTTAATGTCTATATAGTGTTTATGACACCAATTTTGTCATTGTTTAATGTCTATATAGAGTGTTTATGACACTAATTTTGTCATGTAATGTCTATACAGTAAAAGCTCGTTATTCGCGGGGGATACGTTCCATAAATATGCCGCGAATACAGAATTGTAATTTGAATGGGCCTATAGGGGATACGTTCCTAGGTGACATAACAAAAAAAATAAAAACTAATATATAAACAAAATTAATTTTATTGAAGTTTTTGAATATTTTGATTCATTATCTTAAGGCTAAGTAATTCAGACTGATATGCAGCAGTGGCATTTTAAATTTGCCTCTTAAAAATAAGACATCGTTCCATAGACGGATCAATGTTGATAAAGAAACCGCATATTGGAATTCTTTTATTTTTATGTATGTACTATTTATTAGATCGGCGAATGACAATTTTTTTTTGCCGCGAATAAAGGAATTGAGTCGCATTTTTTTGATTTTATTTTTAATATGCTAGGCGCGGCAGATGACCTCCTCCCGCCTGATGTTAAGCGGTGAAAGAGGCCCAAATGAGATGACAGATAGGATAGTGACTTTACTCCACTCTCCTACCTGCCCTATCCCTGGAGGCCCAAAAGATGCCTTTTCACGCCTCTTTTGAAGGAACCCATGTTGTAGGATGTAGGAAACACATACGCAGGCAGAGAATTCCAAGTGCGGGAAGCACGGCAGAAGAAGGAATCTTGGAATTTCTTAGTGCGGTGTGGAATGGGGGACGTAGTGTACGGATGGCTCCGAAGACCCTTACGTGTGTTTCTATAAAGGAAAGGAGAGGGAGGGATAAGGCTAAAGAGTTCTTCAGAGCATTCCCCATGAAACATCCGATAGAAGGCGCTAAGAGAGGCGATATCACGACGAAGTTGTAGAGGCTCGAGGGTGTTGGTTGCCTCTACATCGCCGATTATGCGGATTGCGCGCCGCTGCAATTTGTCCAGAGCTTCGAGCAGGTATTGAGCGGAGCCGTCCCATAGGTGCGAGCAATATTCGAATAGGACGGGAGGGATCGACACATTGTCACCACTGCGCATCCGACCTCGACTCGGCCCTGCACACGCTGGCGGAGTGCCCCGCGTGGGCCTCCGAGCGCCGAGTCTTGGTCGCAGAGATCGGGCGAGATCTGTCTCCGCCGGCATTGATTGCGGCAATGCTGGCGGACGAGGGAGGTTGGAGGGCTGTGGCCTCCTTCTGTGAAGCAGTGATGCTCCAGAAGGAGGCCGCCGAGCGGGGTCGGGAGATGGCCGATCCCGCTCGAAGAAGGCGGCGCCGGGCTCGGTAGCACAGCTGCGGCGCCGCCGCGGGTCGCCGGCGGGCGCGAGTAAGTCGCGACTGCTACGGCGACCCGGGATGTACCACGCCCCTTCCGTGGCCGGGGGCGTCGTCGGTGGAGGAGACCGGGGGAGGTGGTAAGCCTCCCCCGAGGAGGGCTCCCCTGTGTCGACGGGGGAGCGGAGGCTGGGGGTTCCCGGAAGAGGCTTTCTGTTCCCAGGGGCTCCCTACATGCCTGAGGAAGGCCATCCCTGAGGTTTTTAGTGGGTAGGCCTCCCCCTTCTGGGGAGGAGAGCCCCACATAACCCCGGCTCGCCACAGCCGGGGTATGCAATTTAATGCATTTTCCTCAGGAAAACAAAAAAAAAAAAAAAAGGTGCGAGCAATATTCCACACAGGACCTGACCTGAGTTTTATAAAGCAGGCAGAGTTGGTCCGGGGTAAAATACCGTCGCACCTTGTTCAGGACACCGAGTTTCCTTGAGGCAGTGGTTATGACGGACTCTATGTAGTCTCTGGTATTCAGATCGCAGCGAATGCTCATACCAAGCAAGGTGATGATGCTCTGGGCGGGAAGAGTAGCGCCCTGAAGACAGGGAAGGGGGAGGAAAGGTGACTTTTTAGCCGAGAACGCGCACACCTGAGTTTTCTTAGCATTGAACTCAACGAGATTGCTGGAGCCCCATTCGGAGATGAGATCCAATGTCCCGTTGAGCTCAGTAATAAGGTTCTGCCTGTCCCTACTAGTATTGTCTCGCGTGGCCCCTGAGCTTCCATGATATCCTCCGTGCACTGTACTATCATCTGCATAGCAATGTATACTACCCAGGGAGAGCATGTCATTGATATGCAGAAGAAACAATGTCGGGGATAAAACGGAGCCCTGCGGAACACCAGCGTTGACTGTCACGAACCGCGAAGCGCAGTTATCGACGACAACGCGAATTCTTCGCTCGTGGAGGAAGCTAGCAGTCCATGTACAGAGCTCCGCGGGCAATCCGTATGCCGAAAGCTTGGAAAGGAGAGCCTTGTGCCATACTCTATCGAAAGCTTTAGCAATGTCGAGGCTAATAGCCACAGACTCACCGCGCTTGTCGATAGATTCTCCCCATCTGTGCAAAAGGAACGCTAAAAGGTCACCTGTTGACCGATTAGGACGAAACCCATACTGACGGTCATTAATTAGCGAGTGACCTTCTAGGTGTCGAATCAGCTGAGCATTCAATATCCTCTTCATGACTGCACAGAATGGAGGTGACGGCTATAGGGCGATAGTTAGCCGGATCGGAACGGTCTCCCTTTTTGGGGACCGGCTGCACATTTGCTTCTTTCCAAGATTTCGGCACACAACCAGCAGAAAACGACAGGCGGTATAAACGCGTCAGGACTGGAGTCAACTCCGCTGCACACCTCTTGAGCACGATCGCTGGAATACCATCCGGACCACTCGCTTTCCGAGTATCGATCGACTGAAGCTCCGCTCGCACATCACGCTGTCTTACGCGGATCCCGGGCATGGAAACGCCACAAAGGGGGAGTGTCGGAGGTTGTGCACCACAGTCGTCGACACAAGAATGAGCCGCGAACATTTTCGCCAGGAGGTCGGCTTTCTCCTGCGGCTGATGAGCGAGAGAACCATCGGCGCATCTCAGCGGTGGCAGCGAGGGTTGGCAGAAGTTAGATTGCACAGCCTTAGTCAGGCGCCAGAAAGAACGGCTACCAGTAGGGTGCGCTAGCAGTTCCTGACCAACCTGGGCAACGCGCTGAGCATCCGCTCTGATGAAAGCCCTCTTGCAAGACTTGGTGGGATTATTGTAGGCTGTTTTCAGTAGGTTAGTGTTGGGATCCCCGGTTGTTCGACCTCTGATCCAAGCGCGGCGGTTGATCCGCGAATTGTGAAAACGCGAATAAAGGAAGTGCGAATAAGGAGCTTTGACTGTATAGTGTATATGACACTAATTTTGTGATTGTTTAATGTCTATATAGAGTGATTGTAACACTAACTTTATTATTGTTTATTTATTTATTTATTTATTGATAAGGCATACCAACAGCGATGCATATTAAACAATTTACAAAAACACTGACAATGGTATTTCTAGTAGGTATGCTCGCCTATTACAGGTACACACAGCTCTCATCGTACATTAGTGGTCATCATCTTACATTTATACAAACAACATTACAATACTAAATAAAATATAATAAAAACAAAATTAAGATTAAATAAAATAAATTACAATTTAAATTAAGAATAAAGTTAAGCTATGACTGATTTTGTGCTATCTGGTTGAAAATATTCTATTAATTTATTTTTAAATGCTTTGGCCGAGTCGTGGAAAATATCTATGTCTGAAATTTTGGTGCTTATCTCGTTATATGCCTTACAAATTCTTGAGGTTGGGTGATGCAGGCCCAGGTTTGTCCTATGGGGAAGAACATGGAACAATTTACGTATTTGATAGGGATATCTGTAAGGGACAGTTAACTTTAATTTATTATGCAAATGCATGCAATTAATTTTATTATTTAAAATTTTATGCAGAAACATGAGATCAGAAATCAAACGTCGGTTACGTAAGGATATCATTTTAAAGAATTTAAGACGATGATTATATGGATGCCTATAAGATATACCAGGAGTGGAAAACGCAAGATGCCTAGTAAAAACTCTTTGAATGGACTCAATTCTCTGAGATGGCGTAATGTAGGTAGGATTCCAAACAACGCTGGCAAATTCTAGGTGACTACGCACGAGAGTATTGAAGAGTATTTTTTTGTTCTTATATTACGAAATTCTTTTGAGTTTCGTTTTAGGAATCCCAACTTGCGAGCCGCACCCCTCAAGACTTTATCAATATGAGCATTCATTTTTAACTTACAATCCAGGGTAACACCTAAGTCTTTTATCTCTTCGACTTTCGGAATATTAACATTGCCTAGTGAATATGTGGTATTTAGTGGTGATTTCTTTTTAGTGAAACTTATAGAACAACATTTATTAGGATTTAATGTCATTAAGTTTTTGTTACACCAGCTTGCAATATTGTCCAGGTCCGATTGTAAGAGATCTGCATCAATTGAACTATTGATTGCCCTTTTTATCTTTAAGTCGTCCGCATACATAAATACATCACAGTAGTTTACTGTTGCCGCAATGTCATCTATAAAAGCTAGGAATAGTAGTGGTCCGAGGTGGGATCCCTGGATTGTTTAATGTCTATGTAGTCTTTGTGACAATCTTGTCATTGTTTAATGTATATATAGAGTGTTTAAGACACTAATTTTGTCATTATTTAATGTCTACATAAAGTGATTGTAACACTAACTTTATAATTGTGTAATGTCAAAGGTGACAATGGCACAAATCTTCGTGGTGCTGGTGGCATTATTAAAAACATTGATTGGCATGAAATGGCACAGAAATTCTCCATTCAGAAGATTGCATGGTGCTTCATTCCACCGTTAGCACCATGATGGGGAGGGTTTTGGAAACGTATGGTGCAGACTCTCGAGGAAATGGTCGTTCCGGGAAGATTCCGCAAAAGTATAATTTGTAATTTTGTAAGTATTGCCATTTCTTCTAAAATGCAAGGTGGGGAAGATGTTGTTTATCAAAAATATTTAGATTGATTTTTCGTGACTTTTCTTATATATATTTCTTATTATATATTTTTTTATTATAATTTCTTAATATATATTTTTTATAACATTTTAATGATGTTTTCCATAAAGTAATTTTCAAATACAAAACAAATCAGCATTATAATATTTTATTGAATGACATAACATGTCACATATTAATCAAAGTAGTTATGGAGTATGTAAAATAAGCTGTATGTATATATAACAAGTTTCCCTCCTTATGCCAGGGCATAGCCAGGGCTTGCGGTGTTATTCCTGCTGCTGTTAACATTTGATCGACGTGACGTCTCCATATTTCACCTCCATCAGTCAAAATCGTATAATGCAAGCGTCCCAAACGATGGATCACAGTGCCAAATTCCCATCTACGATTCGGATGTATGTAACACCGCACTTGAACCCTCTCTCCCTCCAAAAACTGTCGGCCTGAATAAGGCTTAATATGCATCTACGATGTTGGATCTTTCGTTTCCCAAACATTACGTGAAGATTGGTTCTTATGTCTCTTCCAAACATTAACGAATATGCCCATAAATAAAAATGTGAGATGTATAATACCTAGATAATAAGTAAAGAAATATTGTAAATAAAGATAAAAGTGTGGCTAAGAATCCCTGAATAAAAAAGAAAAATAAAATAGACTCTAAGTTAGGCGGGAATCCCACCCGCATAAGGCAAGCAAGATGAGGAGAGACGGAGTGGTATGCAAAGAATGAAAGTGCGAGAAGCATAACCGATAGAAAAGAATGGAACCAGGCGCAATATAGGCTCCAATTATGTTGGAGGTGTCAGTGTAATATAAAAAAAAAAAAAAAAAAGTGTTTGTAGCAGCGCGCTTTCTTCATCCATTTCCATATTTAAATATGCCTGCGTAATATCTAGCGTGCATCTTCTATTATCGGTATCGGGTATTGTTCGTCCTTGATAGCTTTAATTAACGTAACCTTATAGTCAGCACATAAGCGGATCTACCTTACTCAGAATGTTCTACCTTTGTAATAACTCATTCTATACACAATCTTTCGATTTCGTCATCCACTTTCTTTTTTAATGCATATGGAATTATTCTTGGTTGTGCGTTATCTTTCAGAGTGTGCGTTAAAGTTTGGTATTTTTCCCAAAGCTTTAAATACTGTGTATTCATATTCCTTCATTAACTCATCTAGTTTCGACGGTTTTTCAATCTGTATTGCATTTACATCTGCTATATTTAGTTTCAAGTTTTTCATCCAGCTTCTACCCAAAATTGGATCAACAGATTTATCAATTATGTACATTTTTCCATGAAATATATGATTTTTGTATCTGACCTTGACGTAAACTCCAATCCTCCAATTGGTTTTATTAATTCATTCGTGTAAGTTCTCATGGTAACTTCTGTTTTGTAAATTTAATTTTTTAAGTTTCTTTAATGTATCCCTTGAAATTGAAGTCAATGCCGCGCCCGTGTCAAATTCCATCTGTAATGGTTTATTTTCTATTTCAACCGTAATCATGTATTTTTCTGTAGTTTCTGATTTAATAGGATTTATTTCTACAGAACTATTTTGATCACACATTGTTTCTTCTAATTTCTTGTTTCTTCTAATAGCTAATGTAGATAAACTTTAGCCAAGTGACCTTTCTTTTGACATTTGTAGCATGTTTGATTAATGATTCCACATTCGTTAGCCATATGGTCTTCTATACCACAACGGAAACATTTTCCTTGCAGTTGCCTTAATTTTGTGTAAATTGGAGTACTTGTTGGTTTTTTGTTACGCTGTCTTTGGTCTGTGGCAATGGGCAGGTCATGTTGCGAGAGCGAGTGATGGGCGCTGGAGTGAGCGTGTGCTACATTGGTGGCCACGAGATGCTAAAAGGTCACGAGGAAGACCTCGCCGCCCCTGGAGCGATGACATCCAACAAGTTGCTGGTGGGCTTTGGACCAGACTGGCTAGTGACAGAAAGAGTTGGCATAGGTTGGAGGAGGCCTTTGCCCAACATTGGGTTCCCCGATCTTATTAATTGATTTTTGTTTAAATTTTATTTATTTTTAAGTGTTAAATTATAATGTAGGAAAAAAAAATGTAAATCCAAATGTTTGATTGGGAATAAAAGGCTATTATTATTATTATGTCTTTGGTTTAAAGTGGATTTTCTTGTCGATGTGGCCATTTGATAAGTGGGTTCAATTGATGATATATTCCCAGGTGCAATAGTCTCATTGTCGTTTTTACCCATTTGAAGTACTGTTGTGGTTTGTATGATTTCTGTAAAGGTTTCAATTTTCTTATTTTGAAGTAATTTGGTCCTTATATCGCTATCTCGTAGTCCTCTAATGAACTGCAGACAGAGAAAGTTGTCCACAATGGATTTTTGACAGTTCAGACATTGAAAATCACAGTTAGTTGTAAGTTTTCTTAATGTTGCTGCATATACATGTATTGTTTCATTTTTGTTCTGAAGGCGTGAGATAAATCTATGTTGTAATGCGTAGGGACCTGGGACCGGGTCAATATAATCGTCCAGTATTTTAGCTAAATCAGCAAATGTTATGGATCTGGGGTCATCTGGTTGCGCATAAATCATAAGCTTTCTCATGTAGTTCAGCTGTAAGCATTGAGAGTAATATCTGTGTCTTTTTATTTGGTTCTTTGACTTGATTCATGTAAAGTTCTAATCTACGGATGAAATTTTTAAATGTTTCAGAATTATTCTGGAATGTTTGAAATTGTATTTTTCGTGTACGCAGTTGTTATTCATTTGCATTGTTATCATTATTCTGGTTATTATTTAGCTGTGAATTGGTTTTCGACATTTTGTTCAGAATGTTCAGTATTTTTTATAAGTTTCTTGAAATTCGAACCTATTTTCTACTTCTGTATCTAAGTGTGTTTGTTCCGTAAGGTATTCAATATTTTTTTGGCATTCATCATACCTTTTTCGTAACTCTGTAATGTTTTCAATCTCGGTTAATATTTCATAATCTGGAAGGTTGCTAATGTCGTTTAGTTGGTTTTCTTTACGTGTTAGTAAACCACGAATGCAGCTCCGTGTCTTTTGAACTTATTTATTTCCATTTTAGTTCTTGTAAAATATATTCGTCGCCAATTTCAAATACAAAACAAATCAGCATTATAATATTTTATTGAATGACATAACATGTCATATATTAATCAAAGTAGTTATGGAGTATGTAAAATAAGCTGTATGTATATATAACAGTAATATAATTTGAAAACCGCAACGCTCCCTTCAAGAACCTGTTAGTTTATTATTTATATTACAGAAATGGAAGAAAAGGTTTAAATTTCCGAAACCATCAACCACATGAATACTAAATTAACTATAAACTAGAACCATAATAAACATACTTGGATGTTCAATTGTCCTGTCACTCTCGATACTGTCCTGTGTGTACGCCGGGAATAGCGACATTGTATTGATATGTCTTACTTTTAACAACAAGTGTAATACGCGCCCAACATGTAGTAAATATACTTTTTAAAATGTGTGATTTAACATGTGAATGCAAAATAACAACTTAAACCAAACAAAAGCAAAGCAATCTGTCTAGACCAATACAAACACTACTCTTTGTTATAGACTGTCACCACACACTTTATCAACGCAGATAAAATAGCTAAACTCAGGCATGCGTTCCGATTAATAATTATATCGATATTAAAAAGTCGTTTCAATTCACCGGGAGCGCGTTGACAATATCCAACCTAAGGGCCTAGACAAGATACCTTTCGATCATCGTAAATCGTAATCGCATCGCTAACATAAAAAATGTATGGTATTGACATTAAAATTTTCCCAAAGATGGGGTCGTATATTTACATCCATCAAACAACCACCCCTCACTGCCATTTAAAAACGGTCCACACATCAAGACATTTTCTAGCTCCATCATCAGACTAATCATCATATAACATCAAAGTACTAGTCACAGCTATCATACAGCCAACTTCCAGCTCATTAATCAAATCAGCTCCATGTTGTAATAATTTTGCATTGTCATATGCTTTAGCATAGCAGCAAAGCATGATAAAAGTTAAAAAAATATGCGTTTTAAGAAAAATATGCATTTTATTAATATAAGATAAATTCCACCATTCACAGCATAACATTATGACTTCAAATTCTTGCAATGCAAGTTCGTGGTTAGATAAAAAAAATTGAAGTATGCAGCGTGTGCACTCGCCGGAGACGATCGAGTATTTCGGGGATGAAACCGGTTTACGCAAGAAGCAGGTCGCGTACATATTTCCATTCCTAGTCAGTAGCCGATTACAGTTTTGTCTACTACCGCTTCTATCTACTTAATCTGAATTCAATTTAGGTGTCCGTTTACGTTTACCATCTTCATCTTTCTTTTGCCCTGTTTCCAATTTTATTTGAAGTCAGCGCAACATGTTTTCCTCTTCCATTAACTTCTGCCACTTGCTACTTCAATACTCACTCCCTTATTCAACATATAGGTAATCATTGTCGCACTCCATCCATCTCATACCACCATTTTTTTCCACTTCTTTCTGTCCATCACCAAAACCCTGGCAAATTGGTGAACCCGACAAACGTGACACAAAGAAAACAATGGCAAATTAGTGACTGACTACAACTACAAGGACCCCGACGCACAGAAGACATTTTAGAACCCGACTGGAACAATGGACCCGACAAACAGAAGACATGATAAAAACGACGTTAACAACAAAAACCGACAACAGAAGACATGATAAAAAACGACGTTAACAACAAAAACCGACAAACAGAAGACATAGCAAAATGGTAACCCAACTCTTTAACAACGGACCCGACGGAAATACAACTATGGTAAAGTGGACTCTCAACTACAATACGGCTCTCACTCTACAGTTGACTTAAGGAAAACTATAAGTTAATGACCTCCACCACCACCACTTGCATCCACGATCAAAAGTCATCACAACGTTTACGTAAGATGCAAGTTTTGAAAAAGGGAAAAATTGGTGACGAACCTTTTTATCACCATCAGTTACCACAGTTTTATCTGTCACAAAAATATGGATATTGACAAGATAAGCCAGATCGCTGACAAAACTGAAACAATTCAAAACTTACATATATTACCAAGGGATCAGTTGTAAACGAAAATATTTATAAACAAAACCGACGACGAAGGCGCAATGACATGCATATTAGCGCAGTTAGCAAAAATGCAATTGGAACTAAGCGCAATTCAGCGCGATCGCAGAGACTATCGACGCAGCACTCAGCGTTATTTTAATCGTCAGCATTTCCCATCGAGATCAAGTTCAAGAGCAAGCAGTCGGGAAAGGAAATACTACTGTTTTTATCACAATGCATTGAACCATGTGATTGGAAACAAAAATTTACCTTAAAGGAGCAGGGAAACTAACTAAAGCGCAGACTACGGCGGATCTCCGTGCTATTCACCCGTCCAAACGCCTCACTTCCGACTGAAAAAGTGGTAAGAGATTTTTGATTGACACGGGAGCAAATATTTATAAGAAACTTGAGACTACGAAGATATTTTATATAGAATTTCGTCATCGCCGATATGACGCAACTAATAATTAGAGCAGATTTTTTGGAGAATATACTAATTAGTCGAAGTAGCGGGTGGGAAACTTACTGACAGGGTAACTGAGCTGACAACGCCTGCAACCCTGATCAAATTTACCATTATCTCCAGAAGAGAATTTCAAAGTATGATTGAGCTAGGCATTTTAATCGCCACTCATCAAATAGCCCGTGGGCTAACCTTAAACATGGTCAAGAAAAATTATAGTGAATGGGGACCATGTTGAGATTATCAACGGTTACAGGAGAATGGAATAACCCCTAACCTTGAAAAATGCAACTTTCTCAAGAGCGAAATAAATTTCTTAGGTTATCATATAACGAGCCAAGGAATACGCCAGAATGAGATTAAAACAAGAATTTGTCATCAACTACGAAGTTAAGAACGTGCCAAATTTTGAAAACAGCCACAGCTATTCAAACACGTACTACATCACAAAGTCAGTCAGGAAGGACTGTAAGCGGTATTCGCTGACGCGATCAATATTCATATTCTACTTAGCAAGGTTAAGATTACACTATTTTTATTTTATTTTGTGTCATAGGATTAAGTAATTCATTGAGCTAAACATATTGAAATTAATACAATATTTAAAAAAAAGGGGGGAGTACTGTGCCGGTCATGAGAACGTGCACGTATTGTGATTAAATATTCTTTGAGATAATCATCTCAAGGGTGCTGAGTACGCTAGAAATACGCACGCACCATATTAGTATATAAGCCTTAGTTTTAGTTAGTCCGAGAGGCTGCAAACTATGCACCCTCCTCCTCCCCCTCATACCGTCGCCCTAGAAACGCGCTCACCGACCCTCCCGATCTCATTACTTGCAAATTGCAAACCCTGCTGGACGCGGCATCTGCGCCGCCGAACAGCACGGGTCACTAAGTACCTTCTGTACACAAACAAGCTGACCGACCCACTCTGGGAACCGGCCTATCCCCTGAAGCGTATGCACCGTTAAGGGCTGCGCTACCTCGCCCCCTCCCCTGAGAGGGCGAGCGTTCCGATAAAGCCGATAGGGCCCCAGGCTTTCTGCCCGGCCAAAGGCATTAGGCAGTGTTTAGTTGGTAGGCTGACCTTCCGTCAGAGTCCAACATAACCACCCGCCGTAGACCGGGCGCGGGTGGTATCCGGTGCGAGGTCGTCCGAGCACCAGGGGGTTGTCAAAACGACCACTGTGGTGGCGTGCCCCCTATGAGGATTCACTGCCTCCTCCCGCGAGGAAATATATTAAATAAATCAGTTATTATCGATATCAGACTATAACTTGAGTCTCATTATGTCCATTGCCCAAACACTGGCAAACCACTCATCCATTTTTTCTTCGGTCTTCAAACTCTGGTTTCTGTATAAAAATCTTTCTTTGGTCTTTCTCTCCCTCTCCGGACATGAAAGTGAATGGGTATCATTCACTTTCATGTCCATAACTTTCATAATAACATTATTATTCTTAATTTAAGGTTATCATCTGTATTCTTAACTAAGCCCATAATTTCAGAATATCCATTCGATAAAAATAAATTATAACTTAGCCTTCTAATTTTTCGAAGTTTAGGTTTAGAGATTATAACGTCAGAATTGCTTCCAATGATCACAGTCAAATTTTTTTTTTGCTATATGCAATTTTTGCCATATGACAATGACATGTTTACAATATCCACAACCAGCATAACCTCCCTCATCATTACTCCTTATTTGTTATAGTTGTTACTTGTTAGTTAAGAGTGAAACGATAAGTGTGTGTAACGTATGAAAATCAAATCATGAGAATAAATATTAAAAATTTGAAGTGTTTATCTTTTGTAAGAAAGATTGCACCAGACAGAGCTGTTACACAAATTAGTTTTCATAATTTATCAAATAATGTAAGTGGTTCAAAGTTTCAAAGTTCAGTAAGATAATAATAAGTTTACGATAGTTACCATTCATTTTAAGTGAAAATACAGGCCGCCTATAGTATCATGAATAGTACCTCCAACAGTAGATACATTAGTAATCTTTCATCTATATTTAAATAACGATAAACCCTGTTTAGCTTCTTAAATTTATTTTCTAAAATGACAACTATTTAGTTGATTTCTTTTATTTTTTTTGTAACCAAAATTATGTGCTCTGAGGTATCCATTAGGACCATGTATGTGGGATCACTAGTATACTGCAAAGTTTGTTTGTGCTTTATAAAGCATTAGCTTCTGGCTAGGGGTGACTTTAAAACAATATATATTCCAATGTCTAATTGTATTAGGAACTCCTATGCAATGAAACTTTAAGTCTGATTGTATTGGGAGTTATTTGAAAAGTTTATGGAAAGCAATTGCCACCAGTAAGTTAAGTCTATTTTTTGTTGAATTCAAAATAAATGATGCAAAAAAAAAATATATAAAAACAACTTAGGACTGAAGAAATTCCCTGATTTTTTTATTTAAGCACTTATTACACATTCTCAATAAAAAGAATCTACAACAATTTGTTAGTCAGTTATACCACAAATATAAATTATAAATAATTAATATAGCAGAAAAACTTTCTAATAATATTAAATGAATATAAAATACAATAATATTAAATGAATAGATAAATATTCAGTAGCTATACATATATATCTAATATGTTTAAAATAGGCAACCACAGCATCTGCAGCAAATGGGGAACTCAAGAATCGACCACCATTGATTGACCTACATGGCCGGAAACATGACTATCTGCGTATTTCACTCACAGAAAGGTGTAATTTGCGATGTAAGCATTATTATGATAAGTGTTATAAATATTATTATTCTGATTTTTTTTTTCTATACCACGATGGTGGCAAACAGGCCTATGGCCCGTCTGATGGTGAGCGGTGATGATTGCATATGTTGTTTAATCACTACTTCTGAAAAAGGACTTTTCAGTGATGTTCTCAGCATTAAGGACAACAAATTTATTTATAATTCAAGGTATTCTCTAATTTAAATTAAAAGTTGTTACCGTTTCCAAATAACTTTACAATGAATATAATGATACTCAGGTGCTATCATAGTCTGACCTTGAAATTTAAAATTTATTTGAGATTTAAAAATTGAATATTTGAGGTAATACATTACTCATATTTATGTATTTTCTTTATACAGGGTTACAGGAAAAGTCGTGCTAGATCCGTTAAGGGCGTAGAGTACCCATCATTTGTGACTTATTTCACTATGAAACACCCTACCCTAAACTTAATCCATTTCGAGATATTCGACTTTTAATTTTTTTATTGAAAATTGCCGATATTTAGGCTTCTAAATTAAATTTTGTTTATTTTGTGGGTCTTATTATCATTATTATTGCATGTTTACATGTGTAATAAGATGCTATAGGACGTCAATTATTAAAATAGTGTATAAGTTAATTGAACAGGCCGTAGTAGACAAGTTAATAAAGTTAAGAAATGAAAACAAATATTAGAAAGTTCATTCTTCTCTAAGGGATATTACAAAAAAAATAGTATGGCAGTTGTTTGGCAGATATGTTTAAAAATATCTACGTTTCATCAGCTATCCAACGATGTATCTAGGGTCTAATCTAGGGTTTTTATTACATTTCATGGAAAAAAAGTAGTTGGGACGCTCCAGGTAGCAGTTCTAACAGTCCCGCGCCTATTGTCTTTCAAGTTAAGACGCACCGTGCGAGCGAGACAAGTGATGATTTACGATTTGTAGGTGCGAATGAAAGAAAAAATCGGTTAGGGCTGGGAATACAAGGGATATTGTTTTGGTTGTCAGTCTGCTTTTGTGCTTCGTACATAGTAGATGTGATATCGTTTTGCTCTTTTTTCTCGACTTGGCTGTGATTCTGGACTATTTCTTCTGATTTGTGACTACTGTGCTTGTTAACCGGACTCTGATTTGTACTTGTGATTCGGAAGTGTTGAAGATGACGTCCTACACGCCTGAGGAATTATTATTAGCTTATTTGTTACGGATTCTGCGGTTGTGTGTCTGCGCGAGCTCGCAACGAATACATAACTCGCTTCCCCGGACGTCGAGTGCCGGATGTGGCCGTTTTTGACAGAGTGTATCGAAGACTTCGAGAAACTGGCTCTGTTTTGAGACGAAATACAGACATGGGAAGACCACGAATTAATGACGACGAAGAACATGACAATGAGATTGTGCAACGCTTTCGAGCGGATCCGACTACTTCCACTAATATTGTTGCCCGTGATCTGGGATTTTCGCAATGGAGAGTGTTGTTTACAGTGCATACTGCTGGCCTGTACCCGTACCATTATACGCCGGTACACGCTATTTAAGAAGGAGACCCGGCGAGAAGGTTGGATTTCTGTAGATTTATGATTAATGCTGACTGCGGTCTTCTAGACCCAAATTTTCTAAGAAATGTCTTGTGGACAGATGAATCCAAATTTGACAAAGATGGCATAACGAACTATCACAACGCCCATTACTGGGCCCCCAAAGAACTAAGAAATCCCAATAAGAAAAGAGTGAAGGGATCCCAGCGAAGATTCAGCGTGAATGTGTGGATGGGCATTATCTCCAATCATTTGATTGGACCTTACTTTCTCCCAGACAATCTAAATGGGGAAACGTACGAAAACTTTTTAAGAGAAGTCTTGAGTGATTTGCTGGATGATCTGCCACTCAACGTGACCAGGAAAATGTGGTTCCAACACGATGGCTGCTCTGCTCATTTCAGGAGAAGTGTCAGAGACTGGCTGGAAATGAATTATCCAAACAAATGGATAGGACGAGGTCGGCCGTTGCCATAGCCAGCAAGAAGTCCGGACCTAACCGCCATGGATTTTCATGGGCGCATGAAAAGTCTTGTCTACAGCGAGCCAAATCCAGTTTCGTCTGTGGTAGAACTAAGAGAAAGGATAGTGGATGCAGCAAATCAAATGCGGACAACTTTGACAACTGGAGTAGTGAAGACTGGTCTCCGTAGAAGGATGCGACAATGTATCAGAAACAGACCATGTTGAACATGAGAAACTGTAGAGTAAGAAAAAGTTGTGTCAAAACCTGATTAAATAAATGGCATTTCATGCTAACTTATTGTTTTATTTTACTTTTTAGGGCTAAGTATTAATTTTCTTCGCCACTGTCGCCTAATAAGCTAAGTTTTTTAAATGCATTTAATTAAAACCCTAGATTGTTATACCTACTTGGATAGCTGATGAAACGTAGATATTTTTAAACACATCTGCCGAACAACTGCCATACTATTTTTTTGTAATATCCCTTATAGAAAAATGAACTTTCTAATATTTGTTTCCATTTCTTAACTTATACTTGTCTACAACGGCTTGTTTAATTAACTTATGCACTATTTTAATAATTGACGTTCTATAGCATCTTATTACACATGTAAACATGCAATAATAATGATAATAAGACCCACAAAATAAACAAAATTTAATTTAGAAGCCTAAATATCGGCAATTTTCAATAAAAAAATTAAAAGTCGAATATCTCGAAATGGTTTAAGTTTAGGGTAGGGTGTTTCATAGTGAAATAAGTCACAAATGATGGGTACTCCACGCCTTTAACGGATCTAGCAAGACTTTTCCTGTAAGCTTGTATGTGAAATTTTTCCAAAAATGTTAACAGGAAACATTGTGGAATATTTTCTACAAACATTAGTCTCCTGTATTTTAGTGGAAAACCACACTACACCAAAATTATATATATATATATATATATATAATATATATATATATATATATAATGTGTGTGTGTGTTTATTCCTATAAATCTATGGATTCTATTGTCATATTGTTTCTATGCTCTTTTTTCTCACAAATTATTTCTTCTTATCTTATCTGTTATTTCTTTGATATTGGAAAGCTGATTTAACCTGGTGCCGTTCTTGTCACATTTTAGAGATACCCACCTTTATATGCCATTATGATAATGGTTGATTTGAGTGTGAGTTTAACTTGTTACATAACTACTGAAGCAGTTAGTTGCTAGATAATTTATTCTGGAATCTTACTTAAAATTTATGGTATTTCGTTTACTGGACAATATCAATATAGAACAGTTATCATGAATGAGGACCGAAATCCCTCTAGAGAGATCCCTCTGTAACTGTAATTGGAAACGTCATGCTGAAACTATTTAGAAAATGTGTAGATTTATATTTGCTGTAAAGAGAATCATATAAACGGCATCCAATCCTGACTTTGTCGCATTAATTTTACAATACGACATTGTACTTTATGCATTGTCCTTTGACTAATAAATAGAACATACATTCTTAAAAAATATATATGTATTACACTTACACTTGACATTATCGAAATTTCTTAAACATTTGTATTTAATTACTAAGTTGTACTATTTTGTTAATCAATTTTTAAATGTTAGCTTTGTGTGACTTATTACAGAAGTATCACAGGTTTACATATCTTATAATTATGATGATAATTGACATATATAATATTATCGGAGGAGGAAAGAAACGAAAAGATGTCAAAAGAACATACTCGTATTTATCTGTTGTAGCTTAATATAAACATTACCTACTGCACTAAAATTATTTTTATGGACATGCGAATTTGTTAAACGATGTTGATAATTTATTATTATTTTTAATGTTATTTATTTACAAATTGATTCATTTGCAAATTGTCTCATATTAGAATATGAGGATGACACAATCTGAGTTTTACATACCTAGCATATTTACGTGGATACGCAAATGAGAAATAGGTATTATGTATTAAAAATAAAGCATCGATCAAAACAGCCCTGTCACGATTCGTGTCGCTAATGCAGCACGCCGTCGCCTGGTTAACCTATTTATGACAAGAATCGTATCAACTTGATGAATAGGTAATTACAAATACACGTAACTTCTTATTGCACATATACAGCTAATACTGAATGATACAAGTCTAAAGTGTGTAGATAGGTGCACTTATCTCTACCACAGATATCATCCACGGGGTTGGTTATAAGGTATGTGTGGACGCGGTAACACAGATGGTTGGTCCACAGGCCAGTACTGCATGCCGGCGGGCGGCGCGCCGCTGTCGCCGCGCGAGCAGCTGCTGACGCGCGATGAGCTGTCGCGGCTGCTACGCGTATTCGCGGCGCTCGGCGTGACCAGGGTGCGCCTCACCGGCGGCGAACCCACGCTGCGCGCCGACCTCGAGGATATCATCCGTCAGTGCACAGTTATCTCTCAACTCTGGCTCGTCAACGGCCTCCGACATTACGAGAGTCCCCCATCTAAACTCGTACCTACACATCATCCGTCAGTATAACAGTTACACCTTTCGATCTCGCACGAGTCATCCGAGTACGATTTACGACTGACCTTCCGGAAATCATCTGGCTGTGCAACAGGTAGATCTTACATTTTGCATAAGTCGTCCGTTAGTACGTCACACTTTCCACCTTGCAGAAATCCGCCGTCAGTACAACGATCGTGTCCCACTTCGAACTACATATCATCTGACAATAAACGATTCTACACCACTTCCAAACTCCCTTTACCTCAATGGCGATCCTCAGGAACTCATCAAACGGCGCCTGATATCCAACTGGATTTCAAGTTATATGGAATAACTAACTGGCATGACCTTAGCTATTCCAGCAGACTGTAAGTTGCGTTAAATCTGAATTTGTACAGATAATCATACAATAGTTTTGCACTATAATACCCCACCAGCACATTATGTGATCAATAATATCATGAATCAAAGAAAACTAATTACATTAAATTTCAATGCCTGTCGACGTTTGTGTAATCAGATGCTTAAATGTGGATTAGACAAATTAATTGTTTATTCGTGCATCGAAGCGAAATAACACACTCAATTCGTGACGCAACGTCCTCGCTGCACCTTTTTATATTTATTCGTATTTAGATGTATTGTATGGTATACATTGATTGTTGAAGGCGATCACCAGGCGTGATATAACATTAGTTGCAGTTGATAATTCACTTATATACATGAACAATAATTAGAATTCTCTACTGGAATTAAATAATACAAAGAATCTGCTACCTTAGTTATTGAAGCAAAACTAAATATTTCTTTGCCACATTAAATATCAAAGAGGTTGACGCTAATGTGAATTAGGATAAAGCGTTGACTTTGTGGACACCGGAATACTTCTTGGGATCTCGCTAGAATCTAAATATTGATAAGGGTGTCTTGTAGGTGCTGAGTCCTGTGGGTTACGCTGTATAGAAAAAGCATCAGCTGACCAGACTATTGTTGATCATTGGTGCCGGACTTGCCTGATTATTTTCCAACGTTATCACCACATCACCATAATCTTCTTTTCAAATAAAACCATTTTACATATTTATTTATATTGGTATGTTTGAACACAGTCGAAAAGCTAGACCTGGATTTCATGCGTTCTCTTCTCGATATGGTCCATCCAAAGTTCCGAACAGATGTATAGTATTTACTTTTTAGTTGCTTAATCAATTATTATGCCCTCAATTTCTACAGCATGAATCAGACGTTTAACAATTAGATAAAGATTTATCTTTAAATAAGCAAGTTACAGAAAATTACTTTGTGTGTTTGTCTATCGTCTGCAACAAGCATGAGTTTTTTAAAATCATGCTCTATGAAGAGGATAATATGAGGTGCCCATTAGCCAAAAATATATTATTCAAATATAATTGAATAAAAGAATAAATTGTACTTTTAAATAGATTTATTTATTATATTCACTTTCTATATTTCTCTAATTATGTAATAGGTAATATTGTTTCAAATGTCAACATTAACATAAAAAAAAATGAATGCATTCTTTGCAGAGAAAAATAGGTGAGTGTTAGAAATTTTGTATTAATAATTAAATGGCTGTAACTACTTAGTTTTTGACACGTCAACTTGGGCGTACGGTCAGCAACCCTTCAAGTTTTACATGTATTTGCACAACCAAAACCGCCGCTATTATAAGTTGCCTCAAGGTCAATATATAAAGTCCGACACGTTGTAAAAAAATTAATTCGTTTCAATACTATGTATATTATCGGATAGATAAGATTTTATTAAGAAATGATACATCATTTATTATATTAACGCATATCGAGTCTCTCTGGCAAACTACGCAATGAATTCTTTTATGGCCTTATGTTTATACACTGCCAATGCTCGCGGAAGGCACATGGCAACAAAACGATTTCATCTGTCTTCAGTCGTCATCATACAAAGGTACTTACGTGTTTTTTTGTACATGCATAGATAAGCCACGCTCGTCACTACAAGTTGTTGATAATGCAGCGATAATTTCTAGGACGATTTTTATTTTTGCGAATTCTTTTATCTTTATATGCGCCTCTGTAGTTTTTTGGAAGAGGTGTTGTTTGTAACCCGGCTCTATTTAATTTATGTATTCCGAATTTCGATAACCAGAGCCGATAACGGTAAAATGTCAGCAAACACGCGCAACTCGAATTTGTCTTGTTTAATTTGTTAATGATACTAGCATATTTATGTGTTTATAATGCGTCAATAATAGTTACTAAATATTTCTTACACATACACTAATTAGCCTTGTAAAAAAGTAAGCGCTGTAACGGTGGCGATATCGGATCTAGGTAACGGAAAGACAGATAATTCATTGAAAACTATATAGATATAACATTTTATGGAAATAATATAACAACCATGACTAAGGCACAAATGCTCGCTGCTCGATGTTTGTACAAGGTTCATATCTTATACAAACATCGAGCAGCGAGCTGTCCCCACCGGGACGTCGGTTCCGGAGGACGTCCAACAGTGTTTCGGTGCGCAGAGGAGGCGGCGTCGCTGGGCTTGGAGGTGGGCATGACCACGAACGGTGTGGCGCTGACGCGGCGCCTGCCCGCGCTGCGCCGCGCCGGCCTCGCCGCGCTCAACGTCTCGCTCGACTCACTGCAGGCCGCGCGCTACGAGCGCATGGCGCGCCGCCCGGTATGTGCTGACACTGCGCTCACCGCACGACGCCTCGCTGCACGCCGCGCGCTACGAGCGCATGGCGCGCCGCCCGGTATGTGCTGACACTGCGCTCACCGCACGACGCCTCGCTGCACGCCGCGCGCTACGAGCGCATGGCGCGCCGCCCGGTATGTGCTGACACTGTGACACTGCGCTCACCGGACGACGCCTCGCTGCACGCCGCGCGCTACGAGCGTAGTGATAGTGATTTTACTGATTGGTAAAATGTGAATATAGTTTAACTGAAAGCTGATATTTGTCATACTAAGTGCTTGCGTCATTAACTAATAAGTACCAAGTAGTGTAGGACCTTAATGTACATTTACTTTTTAAGTAAATAACTATGTAAGGCTTATTTCCGAGTGATCGTGGAGCAAGAATCAAATGGAGTTGGTATTCAACGTTTGTGTAAGTGGAGTAGTCACGCAAGCGAAATTGTCGGGCGCAGCGGAGGCAGCCTTCCGCTCCTGCGCAGGCCTTGCTCACCAACCCTCCAAATTAATTGCCTTTTTCACAGACTACAAAAAAAGAGTACGTTCTTCGTAAGTTTATTTATATGTTCAATAACGTCACTTCGTCGTTCAAACACGAGATTTTTGTCCGTTTTGTAGATTGCCGTTTGTAGGATTTAGGGGAAACTAAATTGTTTACTGAATTTTTCATGTTTTTCGCCCGCATATTAAACTGAAACCAGTAATAAGAACCTACCCTAAGTTTAAGTAATTGGTCGGAAGTCAAGTGCTAATCAATTGATCGACATACACCTTTGAGGATTTTTGCGTTTATATGGTGTAAATGTGAAATTGGAATGTCCGCAAAAATATTTGTTGCCTGGCAGTGTCAATCAACCCCGAATATCTCAATTACGATGCCAATCGCCACGGATGCGGTGCACTTGATATTTTGATCTTCGCAAGTGTTTGGTTGTAATGTCAAACTACTCGTCGGGGAGGAAGTGATTTGACTCTACCAACTGTCTAGGGCGGGCCAGAAGTGCGCGCTGTGCTTTTATACGGATTTAAAAGCATCGCGCACTCCTTGGAAGGGTCGGACTTTAAGATTCATGAATTTTAATAAAAATACAGGGGAATGACTCCGTCATTGGGAAATATTTCCATAAATTCTTTTAGACGCCGAACAGATTTCGAGTCAACCGTAAATTTATCATTTAATTTAAGGCCTAGGAGCTCAGAGAATAAATATTAGACTCAATAAGTAGTCAATAATAATAAATATTTGGAAACTTATACTTTCAAAGATATAACTTTGTAAGTATAAACGTGTGGTCGATGGCTCACATCAGTCCAGCCGGCTCGGTCGGTCTCGAGTCTTAACATAATCATCGCTACGCCTGGCTAAGGTAATAGTCATGAGAATTCTCAAACTATCCTTTCCTGTGGGAATAAAGTTGTCACGGCTAGTCCGGAATAAATGGTGTCTTATTGAACTCTGTTATTTATAAAATATAACAGTAATTATGGAGCCTGTCGCGCGCACACGGGTTAGGAAACAGCACTTCACTTCATCTGTAAATTTTGCCTCAATTTGACGGCGTGGCCCGCAGGCGTTGCCGCGCGTGCTGGCGGGCATCGACCTCGCGCTGCAGCTGGGCTACTCGCCGGTCAAAGTCAACGTCGTGCTCATGAAGGGTGAGTTCTTCCCGTACCTACTCACCACGCACCATTATTTATGGTGTCCAAATTTACCCCAAGAAGGGTTTTCAATCTTCTCTCATTTCTTTTTATCTATTTTTTGTCGATTCAAACCAAGCTCGAAGGATTATAACAGTAATCTTGTCGTGCTATAATTGGATTATAAATAATGCATATTTGATTATAAGTACGAGTATATTTATTAACTGAGAATAATGTGGTTATAAGTATTTGTAGTTACTGCGTCGGGCTGCATGGCCCCCAACAATTACTACTTTTTCTCAAACATGCTTGGAAATTTGAGCATTATTTTGACAATCTTCTTCGAGATTTATCGCAATTGCTGTACTGGCCAAATACATGCGGCAAAAAATGTATGAAAATCCATATCTGTCGTGTTTTAGCGGCCAAATAAATATACATGTAAATTCATATCTATCGTGTATTTTAAAAATGGAACGATTTGTTGCTCCGAAAAATGGCAAACCAAGGAGACAACTTATCAGAGTTTTATTTAAATATCGAACTGGCTTACAAAAATAACTGTATTTTCAAATAAACGTTCTGCTTAGTACTACTTAGTTTTAATTTCCGCGCATTATTTGAGAAAAGTACTATACAAGCCTTGGCCACAACTAGGCATTGATGGTCTTACGTATGTGTGCCTCAGCTTCGGCTCGGCCCACATGTACACGTTCGTCCATCAATGCCTCTATTGCTGGCCGCTGCAGTAATGTACTATATTCTTATCCACTTTTACGTGTTTTAGAAAAAATATGACATTTAACTAAATTGTTTAATGTCAGAATCATATTTGACACGAGTCTTGCTATTTATTTGATTTTTTAGGCTTCAAAACGGAACCCATTTTGTTATCGTTCTGTCTGTAAAGACCTTTTCTGTTAACTCATAAAGTCAAACCATATATGAATCGAAACGTTTGGCACAACGGTTGAGTATTCGACTATTATTCAACGGCTCGCGGGTTCGATTCTCGCACGGAACAGATATTTTGTATGATCTGCAAATATTTTTTTCTAGTCTGAATTTATGTAGGATTTTATGTTTGTGACTGCAGCCACGATACAAGATAGACATTCCAGAATGGTTGAGTCCGCTTTATATCGAGTTTTTTATAAGAAACAGATATTTCTGTTAAACATCGTGTTAAATACACTTCAATTCAAAAACCTTTATGATACAGATCTCATTAGATAACTCATTGACATCAAAAGAAATTTAAAATTAAGAGAACACAGCTGTCTCATCTTGCTTGGGCTAACATCACCAGCATAGAGGTACATCTACATCAGAACACACAGGTAGATACTACACAACAGTATTATAATTTTACTGATCGTGCTACAAGTACAGAATTACTTAAACGTTTGTAAAGACCGCACAAAATGGAATGGCAATAGTTTAGTTTTGGTGCCATGGCCAACCGTTAAACTGTTAGCAACGGCCTGAGCACTGGAAGTCATGAGTAGAACGATAAAGCTAAATAACAAATGACTCTCGTCGTGTATTATCGAACTCCACGCTGAGCCAGCAAGTGGAGGACGTGTTTAGTTGGTGGTAGAGCTCAGTCCGTCTGGCTAGCTACCGCTGTTTGCTTATGTCGCCATCATAACAATGTTGTTGCATTTCGTCAATAACCCACTTCAGTTATCGAGGAGTCCAGATGTAATCAGCTATCACCCTTGACCTGTTTCTGATCTAATCGATAAACGAAAAATATGCCACGAAATCCGGATTGACATTGGACTGCATCTTATGGAAGATCTTTTTTGTTTCCGTTAAAATAAGCTAAAGTATTCTACTTTCTGACTTGTTAAGGTGCCGTATTCAGTACCAAAAAACCGAACCCTGGTAGGATCACATTGTTGTCAGTCTACCAAGACCCTTTTTCTAAGAACCTCGTAAAGGTATCAAGTTGATATTAATAACACATTCTCAGGTCTGCGGTTATTTTTAGCTTTGATAATATATGAAACATTTAATTGAAAACCTATAGGGTACTTGCCGTTTATCTACAATCATGAAATTTGGTATGAAGCAATACCATGTAGCTGAAGTAAAGGAAAAATCCGAAAACAATAAATATAATTTGCAATTATTAACGGATATTACGGATAGATAATTTGCGGAACCCTCTATAAACGAGTTTGACTCGCACTTGGACGGAATTTTTCTATGCTACTCGTCTTCTTTACGAATCCTGTTACATTTTGACCGTCTGTGAACAATAATTAGTATTAGTAGTTATTTAATAAAAATATAACAAAACAGTAAAGAGATTTTATCTATAGGTAGGTACCTCGGAATTTAGCTACGTAAATACATTGTTTGCATTTATAGGTCCTTTAATATATAACAGACTTACTAGATTGTCAAATATTTATGTACGAAATTAGTACAATTGTAAACAACTACATATTTTAAGTACCTCTGAAGTTCATCTTATTAACAAACCATGCAGTTTATTGGTATTTAGTTATCAGTAAGACATCTCTACATTTTTTATATTTGTATACGTTATTGCAATATATAATAGCTAGAAGATATAAATGTCGTGTATTTATATTTTATAGTAAGCAATTTAAGCAATTCTCTGTTCGAAGCACAGATATAACGTATTTCGAGTGAATACAAATGAAACATCGTCTTATAACACTGTTATAAACATATTGCGCGAACTAATTTTTATTTGCGTATTAATTGTGTATAAATATTAGGTAATTTTGATAACGGTCATTCGTTGGTTTAAATGATATTAATGTCCTTGACTGAAGAATTTATCGGGACCGAAAAGGAAAGACCAGGAAATAAATAGCAATTTCTAAATAAACTGACCTCCGCGTTCTAGTTTTACAGGCCAGGTCTAACAGTGCCAAGTATCAATACTAATTGGAAACAAGTATATTTTAATGTCGGAGTGATTAAAGTCAAATGGACGGCAACGTCTTGTTGTTAATGTTCGAGTTAGTCAAACCAGCTCGCCAACTGGTTTTTTATACCTATGATGTTTTACAAAAGAGATGGTTATTGCACTGGTGCGTTGAACCTGTGCTGTTCAAATTCGGGTATTTGGTATAATTTTATATATTTAGCAATAGCGAGTGAGTGATGTTATCTTTTCCGTCCCGTACTTTTTGTGTGATCTGTTTTATTCACTAACAATCTTGTGAAACATTCTTCGTCCGACCATGCATGTAACCTGGCAAATAAATGACCTCAACACTTTCGTTTACCTTTAAAATCTTCAATGCAGGGTCCGAAGATAAATCAGACAAAGTCAGATTTTTGGACGTTGCTGGTCAGTTAAATTCAGGTTTTTTGGTTTTGGACAGTTTGCAGATTTTTTGACGAACTGGTTTATTTTTTTATGAATCATTGACTAGCTGTCGTTTTCTTTTAGTGCGCACATTGATTTGATCATTAGGTGCCCAGTGATGGTTTGAAGGCAACCGCCAAGGATGCTCTATTATGTGGTGGACATAAGCAGCATAATATTGATGCATCATGATATAGTTACGAAGCTATTGAGCGACATGCATCAACTCAAAAACATAAAGAGAAATGCAAAGTAAACTTGTCAGTTTCTCAATTGCATCTTACAAGTGTCCGACCCAACGTTGACCAATCCAGTTTACCCATCACAAGTACCAAAGATGGAAATATACAGCGTCAAAGATGAGGCCATAAAAGCAGAAATTTTATGGGCTATGAAGATTAATTATTCTATTAAGTCATCTTGTGATGCAATAAAATAATTATCCATGGCAATGTGTACAGTGCCATCAGATTTTTTTATGTCAACAACAACAGCACGAAATTTAATTTGTGATGCGTTAGCCCCATATTTTAAAAAGGAACTAATAAACGACTGTAGCAATTCCTATTTCTCTTTGTTTCGATGAAACAAGTAACGCTGCATCAAAAAAAGAATTGCAAATGGCGATCAAATATTGGTCTCCAGTAAAAAATATGAACTGCTAAAGATATTTTTTCGAAACTAAATGAAGCCATGGACAATGCTCAGCTTTCCAGAAAAAAGCTTCTGATGCTAGGATGTGATGGTCCAAATGTAAATAAAGCAGTCACAAAATTAATAAATGGATCGTTGTCATTGCTGGGCAGACAGAAATTAGTAGACTTAGGAACATGCAATATACACACCACTGTACATAACGCTTACCTCGAAGCATTTAGTCGAGTTTGGTGAAAATGAATCGGACTTCATTTTTAAAATTCTCAATTTTTTTGATGGCTATCCTTTTTTTTTTCCCGCCTTCCCCGTTTCCCCGCCTCGTTCAGCAAGCAGATCGGACGGGACGAAGTCGGTCCTTCCCTCCGTTCTGAGGAGCACCAGCCTGGCCGACTTCCAGTCGACGGCGAGCTCGCTCTCCGTCACCCGGAGGTCGTCCGACCAAGGGCCGGGCGACGGGGCGGCGGGGGGACTGTCCCGGACCCTCGGGAGGAGCGTATCCACTGCTCTTCCCACGACGAGAGGGTCCAGGGTCTCCGTCAGCGGAGGGACCCACGGTCGGAGCTTGCCCAGTACCACCTGGTAAGGGCGCCCCCATGGGTCCCTCTCCAGTCCCCCCAGCAGCTCGCGCCAGGACCGCGCCTCGGCTGCGGCTCCGTACGCGCTTCTGGCACTCAGGACTTCGTCGACTGAGGCTCGCCGTCTTCGACGGGCTCTGAGGTACTGGCGGCGTGCAGCTACTACAACGACCCGTAGCCGCGCGATCTCCTCGTTCCACCAGTACGCAGAGCGCCGCCGGGGCGGCCTGACTCGGGGCATGGAGACGTCGCAGATCGACGTCATCGTGTCCCGGAGCCAGGCGGCCCGATTCTCTGATATCCTATGATGTGAAATCAAAAGTATCAAGTCTAGATGCATATGATGTGTCTTGATATTTAAAATACTTGGATTTCTGCTCATTAATATGATTATTACATTATTATTCTTTTGTATTCATCAGATAGGACTGGGCAAAATAAAAAAGGAAAATAGTAACAATAGTTTATTCTTCTTCTATATTTCTGAGCAAAATACCATCTTAAAAGTTGGCAGGTGGTGGTATATGTTCTTGGTACCGTGCCCAACCTAGATACCACACCAATGTTACAACATGTGCACAATGTTACTAAATCATACAACCAAGTTATTCTAAGAGAAAAAATCGTTTATTTAAATAATTTATACAAGATTGCAGTTAAGTCGGGCGATCTATTTATTTACGTGAACAAAGAGTAAAGTAGATAAATATTTAATGACGAGAAAGATAAAAGAAATATAAACTATAGTTCAATAGAACTGAGAGTGATTGAAGGCAATAAATAAAAATACTCAGCACAATAATCGACTTCTAATTATATTGTAATCTTTAATAGCACGTGAAAGTTATTAAAGTACATAATAATTAATTAAATAAATAAATATCATATTCTATTATTGGCCGTAGCCATAAAAAGTACTCGATTAAAGACATTACCCATAGCCATTAACTTAAAAAAAAGATTCCATCAACTTGCTAGTATTAAATAATTTAAATTATTAATTACAAAAAAACGGGAGATATTTAAAATCTAATCTTTATCCAGATGATCTACAATAATTTATACTCTTCTCTGGTAAAGTTTCATCGCTGCACATTACTCAGACCCACCTTCCATACAAATTTTGACCATCACCTTTAAGCACGAAAGATAAAATAAAGAGATAAATGAACGGGCAAAGAATTTCCAACGTTTCAATAATACTAATATGTATGCGAACAGCTGACTGCTTCCTGGGTGAAAGACCTATTTAGAATTGATTGTTCCATTGTTCCAAGGATATTGTGTTTATTATTTACTATTCTTTTCCAAGACGTTCCTTAAATAAGTGTCTTCATAATGCTTGTCTCATAACTGTTGTCTGTTGTCCAGGGTTCAACGATGATGAAATCTTCGATTTCGTGGAGATGACGCGGGACCGCGACATCGAAGTGAGGTGAGTATTTAATCATGTTGCATGACGTCTGACCTTAACTTTTGTCATGTGCAGACACAATAGTCTAACACGTGACAAGCTTTGCTCACGCGGCTTTGTCCAATTTATACCCGATCCCATAGAGTGAACATTTACTTATATTCTTCGCCGGATTTTAACCAGATCAATATCGAAAATCTCTCTGAGATCAATGATAACTTGAATTATAATTTATCTGGCCTTTATGTAAGCACACGATCTGCAATATAGTAATCGCCCCCCGGGTCTAGGGTTGAGGCCATCAGGAGTTGATTGGACTTTTTAAAACTTCGTTTCTTTATAGTGCGGAAATTTAACGCTGTTTGATTCGGAAATCCTAAAATTGAAGTTCCAACCATCACAGAGACAGTCAAATCCACAGTTGTCAAGTCCACATGAGGTTCACGTCACGTCCCTTTCTAGCTTTGGCGTCAGTTACAATCAGACGTAAAAACATGCGACAGTTATTCATGACAATCGGGTCGAAATGCGACGGGAGACAGTTGGCCGCTGTGCATAAGAGACCAGAAGAATTACTCCTCGGTGAAACGCTGATAGGGCATAATGACGAATCATTTGCCACAATATTTTCTATACAGAATTAGACAAACATATTAGAGCTTTATCAGCATGGGTTAAAGGTCATATTCCATTATCAGTTGTTTACACAACTATAGTTTTATGCGTTGCATCAAATCACGATGGCGCTTCCTCTGTGAATATTTCGCTGTCAAGTAGACACCAAGACATGCCTTAGCCGCGGCAGAGAGCCCGATGTCACTATCCATGTGACACATCTCCATGTTCCAGTTGGGGTCTGCATCTATTTGCGCTCTGCTTCTAACTGATGTACAGGGCTCCAACTTAATTATCGCCTGCGGATTCGTTTATCCGATGTTTCCATACTAGATATTTCTATGATAACAACCACCACCATGCTTTCCTTGGAAAATAAATATTCTCCCGTGGTAAAAGTTAGGTTATGTCCATCTCGGGAGTCTCAAACTATACGTATACCAAATTTAATGGATAGATAGATGAACCGTTTATTAAATTCTGCAAAATACACATAAATATCTAATACAACAAATGGTAATAAAGAGAAAAAAAAAGTACAATCAAACACTATAGATATATGTATGCTGCAGAAAGCAAAAGATCAAGGCTCAGCTAAATATTTGATTAATTTAGGCAAATAACTGATTTTCAGCCATCACCTTTTTGAGTGAGTGGAGTTTTGAAATGATCAAATAAAATTAATGAGCCAGAAAAATAAAAATAATAGTAAAAAAAAGCGTGTAAAAAAGAGGCTATAACTATCGTTGTCACGATAGAATACACAAAGTGTCAAGCGAGTACGAATAAATTTTTTCAAATACTTTCATATAAATATAATTGTACTTATATAAAGTATATATACAAAAACAAAGATATAATACTGATATATATGTATATAAATGTAACAACAACAAACTGAAAACTGTTCGGCCGAGGCAACTACTTCCCCTGCTTACACAAAACTTAGGGATGCCTAACTTTTGTTTGGCACTTTGTAACTTTTATTAGGATTTAATGATAATCTATTTGTTTGATTTGGAGTGAAAACTTGACAGACAGAATTACTTTCACATTTATAATATTAATAGGAATTTTTGTAAAGTCGTAATTTATATAACAAAAATGATAAGTTGATATATGTTGAAATATATGTTAAAGGTGAAAATCAAAATATACAGTGTTTTACGACCATCGGACAGTGTATGTGTTTAAAATGTCTAAATTCGGCAACTGTCTGTATCGGCATCCATCTTTACTGAAACTCCAATGTAAGATATAACATGTGCCAGGTAGTGCTATAAATCTAAACCAGTTGGGTAAAAAGTCCCCGATGCTTGATATCCTCCATAGCTTTTGTGCGTTTTACCCGTTATCATTCTATGGTTCTGCGTAACCACAGTGGCACACTACTCGTTAGTAGTAATATGCAAGTCCGATTGTCCTTTTGTTACTATCAAATTTCAATTGAAGCTGACAGATAGTGCAGTCCCATAGATTCTTTATTAGGATTTAATGTGAGAAATATCTAAATAAAGATGCGATTTAACTTTTTCAATTGAAACTAGACAGAAACAATGATACTTTCGTGTCCGGTCGTAAACTGTACAATAGCGCCATCTGTTATTTCCTTAGAACTAATAACCCAACGCAAACGTGCTCTGCTTATTTGACCGTCTCTGTACACCGACCTTGCTATCTATGATATTCGCCCTATTATCATAATTAATTTATAGTCGGTTTGTGTTGCAACCTTAACATAATTTTTCGCAAAAATCGAGTTGGCTGGCATGTCACCATAAGGCTGATGCTGGATAGCACATATACTGCATATCTCGTCTTGACTCTTAGCATTATTATCAGTACTTTACCACAGTCGCGGTAGAATATATGAATAGCCTTCATGAGTATCAAAACGTGCAAACAAACAATGCGTTATAACGGTTTTCTGAAATATTATTATTTTCTGAGGTCTAATATTCTCAATTTAAGCCTTTCAGGTCACAAGGGCGCGACGATACAGTTGATGTCGCTCGGTACCTTCGATAAATTAATTACATTAGTAGTTTAAAGTATACCGATAAACCGTGAGGTGTATATGGAAAATGGACGTATAGGCCGACGGTGACGTTTATGTTATGATACACACAATTGGCAACGGCGCCGGTGGCCAGGTAGAAATTCAAATGATCGCCAGAGCTAGCGGTGGGCAGGTTCATCGAGTTCATGCCGTTCGCCGGCAACGCGTGGGAGGGAGACAAGCTGGTGCCGTACCGCGCGGTGCTGCGGCAGCTGGCGACGCGTTACGAGCTACGGCCGCTGGCAGCGGCGCCGGCCGCCACGGCGCTGCGCTGGGCGGCGCACGGCCACCGCGGCGCGCTCGGCTTCATCGCCTCCATGACACGTCCTTTCTGCGCCGGCTGCAACCGTCTGCGGCTCACCGCCGACGGCAGCCTCAAGGTGACCGGTGCCCCGAGCGATGACCTCGGACTTACCATCGCGGGCAGCCTACTCACTTGTAACTGCTCATCACATTAACAGGTGTGCCTGTTCGGCGCGGCGGAGGTGTCGCTGCGGGACGCGGCGCGCGCGGGCGCGGGGGACGCGCAGCTGGAGCAACTCATACGCGCGGGGCTCGCCAACAAGAAGCCGCAGCATGCCGGTCAGTAGCCACGGCTCTAGGTGGCGCGGGGGACGTAATAATATTGCGATAATATTAGCAGAACGATACTTTCACGTTTTGTAATACGGTGGTTTATCAAAAACCGCTACTGTGTAATTTATTCTAAAAATGACTGACTAATAATCAAGAATAAAAATCAACAGAACTAATATTTAATCTACGGCAAGAAGAATTATTCACGTGTTTCAGTAAATAGTGTTGTTTTTGAATATTTATATTACTCTGTCGATATTCCATTGTTTTACAATTATAGGTATGGAAAATTTGGCGCGCATGGAAAATCGACCCATGGTGCTTATTGGGGGATAGCGCGCGGGTACTGCACGCGCGCGGGGAGCGGGGGCGGAGAGCGCGGACTCGACCAACGGGGGCCGGAGGGACAGGAGTACGGTACATCTCACACGGACAAACATGAGCGGGGATTCGACGTGGACGCAGAGCGGGTAGAGGCAGACGGGCGGGACACGGGGCTGACGCACGTGGGCGCGGACGGGCGCGCGCGCATGGTGGACGTGGGCGGCAAGGCGGTGACGCGGCGCTGGGCGCGCGCGCGCTGTGTGCTGAGCGTGAGCACGGGCGTGGCGCGGACGCTGCGCGCGCACGCCGCGGCCAAGGGCGACGCGCTGGCCGCCGCCGAGCTGGCCGGCGTCATGGCCGCCAAGCGCACCGCCGACCTCATCCCGCTGTGCCACCCACTGCCGCTCGACGCCGTGGCGGTGCGCGTGCGCCTGCCCGCGCTGCTGCCGGACGGCGACGGCCGCGTGCCCGTGCGCATCGACTGCGAGGTCAGTGCCCTCTGTGTTGGCACGCGTTTCGACAGCGTGCCGTCACATTCTTTAAAGCGACTTTAACAACAAACATGCACATACAAGCTGATACGTCGGGCTTTAATCGGATATAGACAACTCTTTCCAGCCCTTCAGCAATAGTCACTGGGCGCTCATTTTTGGTGAAGGAGTAAATGTAAAAAATGCTTTTACCATACAAAAAATACATCAGTATTAATGAAAGCGTTAGTAATATCAGAATAATTATATCCCTGTTAATACTATTCGACCTCAACGTATTTGATTTTTATGATAAAATTAAATCTGCCACCTTGCTATCTATGACAGACCTCAGTAGCAATATTTACCATCTACTGTGATATAAAAATAGAAATTTGATTGAGGTACTGAATCACTACTTTATAGAGCTGAGCACGACACAGAACCACCAAAGCGTACCGTCGAATGATTGTAACAGTAACCGTGTAACAGTGCAGCTGTTACATGTCTTATATTGCCTATGGTTAGTACTCATTGTCTATGATATTAGGAATACTGGCCGGTTTTATTTCCTTCGTTTATGATTTAGTTTGTCAGTCAAAATATATCTATCTGCCAACACAAATAAGCTAGGCTGACTCACTCTATATTTCGCCGCCGTACTAAAACAATCAGCTATATAAATTCTACAAAATTGTATTCCATATTACCAATATTGAAGATTTAAATTAATATAATAATTATAAGAAAGAGTCCTACAGCATTCTTATAATTATTAAATTCACGAGCCTGAGAATAGGGTAGACGACTTCAATTGATTATGGCCGTTTTTATACTATAATTATCTGATTTGAGCAATTTATATCTCATGAAAGTATGTCAATATAGAAATTTCAGTTTAATTATTAATTTATATTGTTTTTAGATTTCTAAAAAATGAGCAATTATTATTTACGTAATTCTAATGAAACAAACACATTTCTAGCATTCTCACATTAAATGTAACATTTTTTTATATAGAAAGAATACCTATAAACGTACAAATAACAAAGTTATTTTAAAATTTGTTTATACGCTCATACAAGTTTGAAGAGTTTACTGAGTTATGACGTCACGATTGCAGTGTTTTTAGTATGGAGCGTTTTTGAGCGACCCGCGACAGCGCCGCAAACATGTCGATGTATTTTCAAAAGTAATAGGCGCATGTATACTGTTGGTTCTACAATATTTCTCACTTAAAAGAGTACTCTTATTATGTACTGAATTTAAAAAAATTGTCGTCTACCCAATTGACGGGGATTGATATTTTGTATGTCGACCGTGCCGACTGACGGGATGAACCATGGAACGTGTGCATATTGCAGGTACGCGTGACGGCGCGCACGGGCGCGGAGATGGAAGCATTGACCGGGTGCGCGGTGGCAGCGCTGACGCTGTACGACATGGTGAAGGCGGCGGACCGCGGGCTGGAGCTGCGCGCGCTGCGGCTGCTGGCCAAGCGCGGCGGCCGCTCGGGCGCCTGGGCGGCCGGCGCGGACCGCGGCGACCCCGACCACCTGTACGAGCTGCCCTGACGCTGCCGCTGCAGGACACGGTGACGGCGGCGCCTTGTCCGCCTAAATATATAAACCCGTCTACGATGAAATAGACGATCTTATACGCCATACGTTCCGCTGTTCTGAACGACTCTCGCCACAAGAAGTATCTATATAGCCATCACATTCCAAGTGTCCCAAAAATGTTACAATAACCAATCAATATACATAATGCGTATAATGTACCATACCTACTTCCCAGACAGATAACAATAAAACAACTGTTAACTTTACGTAATGACACATAATGTAACTTTATGTAACCCAATAGTTAGTTTGACAATTAAAAAAATATAGAAAACGTTATAAAATAATCCACAATGAAACCATTTGAATAAACAGTTGGGGATGACTTAGGGAGTCATCCCCAACTGAATCAATAATTAAAATGATATCTTCTCTAACATACTTTATTTCGTGTTGGGAATAAAAATATTTGCAATATGTATTTCATAATAAAGCCATCACTCTTCCTTTTGCTATACACACAACTGTAATTCTCGAAGTTGGCCTAAAATTTGGACCATATTAGATATAATCATACTGTTCCTAAGATCCTGGTGTTACATCAGAGCACAGAGACATGCAGTTTAATTACATTTGTACGCACCTGATCTCTCTAAGAGTCATGAAACAAATGCATAGCAAAAAGTTTTATGAAAAAGTATATCAAAAAGTATAATTTGTAACATACCATATAGGGAGAGAAAAATTATGTATAACATAAGTTCTTTTACAATATCTTAAGATATCTCAGGTAATAGGTTAACACAAAAGTAAATATCATTTATTCTTTATTAAATATGTCATTGAGTATAATAAGATTGAAATGAAGTCATTTATACTATGTCAATTAGATTGTGTAATGCAGATTTAAAGGTTTTATTAAAATAGTAAAACAACTCTGTATATGTAAAGCAATTGTAATTCTTATTGAATTATTCGAAGAGAATACAAACACTATGCTAGAGTATTAGTATTTTCTTAATTATTGACTGTTCATATTTTATTACAAAGGATATTGGTTACGTTTGCTGATTCCGCGCAGTTGATGATGACTTGTCCAACAAGCAGACAAGGTCGACACGTGTTTCGTCTCTCAGCGAGACATCTTCAGGATCTGTTGCCTGCTCGGTGTCTCACGAGCGACTGTCGTCGCTAGTAGTAGTGTAGTCGCTCGTGAGACATCCGCAAAATAACACCTGCTACAATAGAGTGTTCATATTTTATATATTGTTTTTTTTTTATTGTAACCATTTTACTGTTAAGCAAAATAATGAGAATTATTTATATTAAATTGTTCAAAATATATTATATACTTATAGCCAATATTGTTTTATTTTTTTGTATTAGATAACATGGTTCAAATGCAACCTTCTGGAAATGTTATAAATGCAAATAAAATTACCGAGTCCCCAAGGTAAGAGATAATATTCTATAATTTTACAAAGAGATTCTGATGAAATATAGATCTCTTATTTACTCATATGAAAAATGTTACTTCACAACTGATTCTACTTAGGATGAGAGTACTCTTGAACAATCTAACCTGACAGCAAAGAAAACTTGTTATTTGTAAGTGGAAGACAGATATTTACCCACAATTCAGAATGTATAATGTATCTATATAACAAGGGTTTAAATCTAGAAATGCAAACACAACAGCAGTATTAATACCTATTTTATTGTTAACTATTGGTTGGACATTATCTTTGCTCAGAACTTTGTTTTGGGACTTATGAAAACTTTCTGCCTCTATTAATTCGAAGTAGTTATTTCATTTTACAACAAAATGATAAACGAAATATAACTTTAAACAATTTTAGTGCAGTTGCTGTGAAAAGTTAATCAAATTATAAGTAGCGAGTATTGTTAATTAATGGTTTTATAAATTATAATATTATATTAATAAAATCATCCACTAGCTACAAGCACATTAGGTTTGCTTGTCTGCTCGGGTGCAGACTCGGCAACTGTACGGGTGGCACGTTCCATTCGAATGTCATGTTTCTCAATGTAATCATTTATTTCCTGGCCTTTTAGTGTCAATTGTTCGTGCAGTGTCTGTATTGCCTTTGGCACTCGCTCACTATTCATCTCCAGTTCTGGTAGTACATCTGCTACTGTCCGTTCAACCAATACACCACCAATCAAGCGAAAACATTTGCGAGACATATCAACACCTTTCAAAGTTTCAATCACAATCCTACAATAAAAATATAGAAATCTGTTAGAATCAAGTTTGCAATTGTGTCATTGACTGGATGGTATGATATGAGGAAAGCATAGTAATAGGAATCATATTATTTGTTTACATCTTGAATGTTACAGTATATCTTAAATTACGAAAATTTTATTTTTATTAATAAAATTTTGCATACCTACAGTATTTGGAATTAGGTATGTTTCTGATAGTTTACACTATCCGCTTATATGATCAAAATCAGCATTTTATATTTAAGGCTGCTTATTATGAAAATAAAATACTAAAGCTTACTTGTGCTCATTAAGATCCATTTCAAGTTCAGATATTTTATTAGCTAGTTTCCGTTGTTCAGTACGTAAAGCTTGAAACCCTGCAAATATCTCCTCATTACTCTTTGATTTAGATTTTTTCGGTGCTACTTTAGACATCTTTAATTACTAAAACTAATAATCTTTAACTTCTGTGAAAATACAGTACAGTATATTTTAAGTAGGTCTACCTATTTTAATTCGAGTTTATTTGGTATTTTTGAGCACAGATGACTAAGGAGATTGAGGTTAGACAAGAGTACAAACAAAAGTATGGACTCTGGTCCAAAACTTGCTCTTAGCATTTGCACAGACTAGACAAAAGATAATAATCACTCGTCTGACTCGCTATTTGACTACAAACAGAGTTAATTTTGTTACAAATCAAAATCGGACACAAAAATAATTTTGTGATTTGTATACGCTATTTCGTTTTTATTAGAGATGATCAATAAACAACGTGGAGGTAAAAAACTCGGCGTTTCTAATAATCACTTTCTTCCAAAATCTATAATAAGATCTACAAAGCCCTTTCTATTTATTCTCCGACAAAATATGAAGAAACAGAACATTTATTAGCTTCAAAGAATAATGTGTGTACATGTATTTGTCTGTCACTCTATAGGACTCGTCAAGTAAGATTCCATTTGACAAAAATCACATATACCGCAACCAGTATGAAAACAGTGAAGTACAAATTATTTTAATCATTTTTCATTTTACAATTAATCGTATTATCGCTCATGAAAATCAGATGGTACTGCTTGTGTTCTAAAGACTATGCATCGTTTGAGCGACAGCAACCGAATCTAGCGCGATTAAATAATAATGACAAGCTTATTTGTATTTTTATTAATGATTGACTTATTTAACATTTCACTTACATAATTGGGTAGACGACAATTTTTTAAATTCAATATATAATAAGAGTACTCTTTTAAGTGAGAAATATTGTAGAACCAACATTATACATGCGCCTATTACTTTTGAAGATACATCGACATGTTTGCGGCGCTGTCGCGGGTCGCTCAAAAACGCTCCATACTAAAAACACTGCAGTTGTGATGTCATAACTCAGTAAACTCGCCTAATTTGTATGAGCGTATAAACAAATTTTAAAATAACTTTGTTATTTGTACGTTTATAGGTATACTTTCTATATAAAAAAATGTTACATTCAATGTGAGAATGCTAAAAATGTGTTCGTTCATTAGAATTACGTAAATAAAATTGCTCATTTTTTAGAAATCTAAAAACAATAAATTAATAATTAAACTGAAATTTCTATATTGACATACTTTCATGAGATATAAATTGCTCAAATCAGATAATTATAGTATAAAAACGGCCATAATCAGTTGTAGTCGTCTACCTATAGCTACTTTATCATCTTAATAAATGATACATGGTCCGTAAAGATAGAGATAAATATATTTTAGAATACGATGCAATTGATATATAAACGAGTATAAAGTGATTTAAATTCATAGTCGTAAAATAAACATTATAAAATAGCATAAGATAAATCGGTATATAGATGGCGCGTAAGTCTTTAATTTCTGAATAATATGTTTTTAATTGTGTTTTTATTTAACTCGTAATGAGAAATCAGTTTTAAATTGTGTTTATATGTTATTGAATTACTAATTAAGATTTTGTAAAAAATTTAACCAAAATGAAAGTTGGCTACATTTTTTCAAGACGTAAAAGAAACAACATATTATGCAATGTCTAATACGTAGTTTAGAATTGTAATACAGAAATTAGTATACCTAATGTCTGATTCTTTTTTGCCCCGAAAACGGAGGTACTTTAAACCTATAGGTGATTTGTGAGAGCTAAATATAGTCAAATGTAAGCCATAATATTAAACCTGGAATCGGAACATAAATAGGAATAACTCACCTTCTAATAATAATAGGCGAAAATAATAAGCAAAATAAAGGTAAAATTAAGCTGCTACAGATTACCTATACGGAAAGTAGATAAAATAAGTAATTTGTGCATCCTAAGGGATATGAATACAAAAGCGCCAAAGGGCGAAATAGTAGCTTTCTGTAGGTATGGCTGCGTGAGGGGGGTCTAAACTCAAACTTTCTGGCGCGCCAAAACGGCGTCCTGAATCGGAAATATATTGCGCACTTTTCCTTCCGGGCATTGATAGCGACGGATACTCTGGAACAAAGCGGCCGATACACCAACAAGAAGGTTCCTGATGTTACCCTGTGTAGCCAAATAACCACATATCGCCACCCCCTTTTCGAGATCTTCAAGAAATCTAGCAATAGCGAAATGTGCACAATCATTATTAAAATTTTGTTACTTTATAAAAGTGGGATTTATTGGTTTAGAGTAAAAATTTGTAATGTGAGCTTTTTTTTTTTGTTCCCCCTGAGGAAAATGCATTAAATTGCATACCCCGGCTGTAGCGAGCCGGCGGTTATGTGGGGCTCTCCTCCCCAGAAGGGGGAGGCCTACCCACTAAAAACCTTCGGGATGGCCTTCCTCAGGCATGTAGGGAGCCTCCGGGAACATCAAGCTACTTCCGGGAATCCCCAGCCTCCGCTCCCCTGCCTAGAGGGGAGCCCTCCTCGGGGGAGGCTACACTATCTCCCCCGGTCTCCTTATCCGACGACGCGCCCCGACCACGGAAGGGGCGTGGTCCAACCCGGGTCGCCGTAGCAGTCGCGACTTTCTCGCGCCCGCCGGCGACCCGCGGCGGTGCCGCAGCTGTGCTACCGAGCCCGGCGCCACCTTCTTCGAGCGGGATCGGCCATCCCCCGACCCTGCTCGGCGGTCTCCTTCTGGAGCATCACTGCTTCACAGAAGGAGGCCACAGCCCTCCACCCTCCCTCGTCCGCCAGCGTTGCCGCAATCAATGCCGGCGGAGACAGATCTCGCCCGATCTCTGCGACCAAGACTCGGCGCTCGGAGGCCCACGCGGGGCACTCCGCCAGCGTGTGCTGGGCCGAGTCGAGGTCGGATGCGCAGTGGTGGCAATGTGTCGATCCCTCCCGTCCTATTCGACACAGATACTCACCGAAGCAGCCGTGCCCGGTGAGTATCTGTGTCAATCGGTAGGTGACCTCCTCCTTCCCGTGGAGCCAAGCTTCGAGGTGCGGGAGTACGGTACCGACGGCCCGCTGGCGCGCACAGATCCGTAGTTCGAGCTGCGCACGCCAGGCCGCCACATTCCGTCGGTGCCACACCCGCTTAGGCACTTCTTGCGCGGGTTCCAGGGCGCTCCCCCCATCGCTCCCCCGGTCGACACGCCGCGACGCATACGTCACCGCGTACATGTCGGCCAGGATTTCGAATGGGGGGGAGCGTCCCAGAACCGTCACCGCCTCGTACGAGATTGTACGGTAGCCTCGTACGATCCGTATGGCCATTATCCGCTGCAGGCTCCGTAGCAGAGCTCTGCAGCGGGGGGACCTCGCGCAGTCTTGCGACCACACGGGAGCCCCATACATCCCCCCGAGATTGGGCAGCAGGCGATGCAATGCGCCCGTTACCCTTTTGGCTCGGGGGACTAACCGCACGAAATGCTCCTCGAAGCTCCAGCGGCGGTCCAGGGTGAGGCCCAGGTACTTGATGTACGGCCCCACCGAGACCACCGCGTCACCCACCCGGATCCGGCAACTGGGTGGTTCCCGACGCCTCGGCAGGCCGTGGAACCATAGCGCCTCGGTAATGTTCATCAATTTACAATTTATTATATTTTTTTTAAATCCCCCGTTTTCCTGTTAATGATGTTTGAAAGTACCTAGATATTCAAGTAAACACATCCCAAAACGTAGTTAAAATGTTTTAATTAAGTATATAAAATGATAATTTATTTAAATCTTATTGAAAAATGGTTATATAGTTAATAAAAGAAATGTAATTTAGTAATTATAAATTCATGAAGTTCTAGATATGTTGTGTTACTGACCACCCTGAATGTACATAGTCTCTGACCAATGATGACACTCGTTCGCTGTCATAAAATTAAAAAAGAAATCGTCCGCTGTAATCGTAGACAGAGTAGTGTAAAATATGACCATATTGATAGCCTTATGAAACTATAAAAAAAGGCGTAAATACCGTTTTTTTTCTTATTTAAACATACTTTTTAGTGATAAGATTAATTGATCATATTAAAATATGGGTGATTAAGATACAATCCATAATGTGTACTAAAATCCCAAAAAATGGGAAAATATTTCATAATGGTAACATTTTGTATTTATCAGTCTGTCTCACAAGCGGCACGACAACTAAAGGTCTATTACATTCTCAGTCTACGGCTGTAATTGTGACTTTTACATCATGTCTTGCGCAAATTAATAAAAAGAAAAAAAAAGACTCCATCAACTTGCTAGTAATAAATAATTTAAATTATTAATTACAAAATATCGGGAGATATTTAAAATCTAATCTTTATCCAGATGATCTACAATAATTTATACTCTTCTCTGGTAAAGTTTCGTAGCTGCCCACCTTCCATACAAAGAAGAATGTCCATTTGAGATCTGTCAAACATTTTGATAGGTCGTAAAATATATTGGAAACATTTATGACTCAAATAATTCTTCTTTAAAGTTATACAAAATGTCCTAATAAAAAATAAATCGTAGGCGAGGATAAAAAGATATTGCACTTTCAATAGTTTCAATATTGTGCATAAATATGATTACGGCCCATAATCAAAACTGGAACGCAGCCATTTATGTCATCGACGTTCCGTTACAAGCAGTAAAAGAACACAGATATATTTTTTAAACTTATTTTTTTATTAAATGTTATTAATATTTTGTGAAAGAAAAGCTTACCTAAAGCTGGAGTTAATATAAATAGAGTTATAACTACTCAAAATGCTTAAGACTTTGATGAAATTGTAAAAAAAATTAGTTAATACTTTGACTTTGTGTGTACCGAAACATATTCTTTACTGACATGCAAAATGTTTGATTTTCTTAGGCGTGTATTTATATCGTGACTGGGTTATCAGGTATTGTATCTTAGAAAACCTGAAATACATAAAAAAAGAGCATTGCTATATATATGTACTTTAGTAAACCATAAAAAGCATAACTTTTTTGAATGTATGGGAACTGGGCATTGTTCTTTTGACCATCACCTTTCATAATTTGACATTGACAGTAATTTATGGTATTATTTATAGTCCGGCCGCTGAGAGAATACGTTTCTGATAGGTGTCGTCTGTTCCTTATCGTCTTATAATAAGGTTTATTTTAGTATTATCTAAACATGATTCTCAAAATGAAGTTTAATTATACGATTAGGCCTGTGTCGATCGATCATTTGTTGCGACCCGGGTCGATCGCGACCCATTCGCTTGGTGATTCGATCACAACGATTCGATCAAATGATCGATTGATTGAGGTAGCGGGTTGGGTGTTCAACAGGTCTCGGGTCTCTGATCGGGTGGCTATTGTACGTTTTGGGTCACGCTCGTTTGGTTGGGCTACGAGAAAATTTGGTACTCAAATATTTTAGATACGATTATTACATGATTATGTTATATATAAATAGATAACTTTTAACACACATTTTATATCTCATAGTGTTCATTGCTAGACGTAAATTTTATAAATGAAATAAAATACGCGTCTGTCATACATAGTTGAATTCTGCGAAAAACTCACTGAATTGTTATTGTTTTTTTGTATCGCTTAAAGACTTTCGTAAACGGATATAAATCCATCACGATTGGTCATTTTGCGAATTTAATGATTGATTTGCTATTAATTACCACTATTAACTTTTCATAATGTGGTAAGTAAACATTTACAAGGATAAAAACGAAAATGAATTGTAACAATTTGTTTTCAAAACACAGGACAACCAACAACTAATTAATAGAATAAACAAAACGATGAAAAAAACTTGCGAAATTATTCCACTTTTTCAAATCTTCCCACACCGATTCAATATATCCAAAGTACAATGTCTACGGCTGCTTTTAATTAAGTAATTCATTGGTCACTCGACGCGGTTCGTAACCCGATCATTCCATCTATCACGTACTTACCTGTGCACGCAAATACAGGTTTTCTTATGTTACTAGAACGAGACAAAACATTCTCCATCAAAATCATCAATAAAAATATCTACAATAGACGCTAGTTCCATTGATTTAAGGTTCAAATTATTTTATCAACAAGTCTGACTTTCGAATTGCGTTGCGTTGTATAGTAGGTATAAATCACAAAAAACGTGCTTATAGCGCTTCATTAATGTGTGGTGGCGTCCTTAGCGATTTGCTTTTAGCGCTATCAGCGCTGGGTAGTCACTCCAAAAATGCCATAATGATCGTGACTCAGGACCGAGTTACCGTGACCCAGTCGATCTCGGTGATCGAATCTTTTCGTGGGTCGTGACTCGATCATTCATAAACCAGTCTGTGCTAGAAACTGACGCGCCTTGTCAAAAACACATTAAACACATTCTCCCGCTGGCCCGATTGTAATCACAGAGTACTTTTGTATATACTGTAATTAAAAAGTGAAAAAACAGTAGGAAGGAAAATAAACATCCAGTATCTAGATTCTTTCCCTAACTAAAATAATAGAATTTATTTGCGATTTCTGTTGTTTGATTATACATCTCGTCTTTTATTTATGTGTATGAAGTTATTTGTTTGATCAGAAAAATGAAGCAAGACTCTACATTGGCGTTACAAAAGGAAAATGATGCTAAAGATAATGCTTGTATAGATGTGGTGAGTGTAGCTGGTGGATTCAGGGTACACAATGTTTCTGCAGAATTATCTCCAGTGGTGCTTATATATATATTCCCTGTGTAGTCAGCTGTTTTAGTTTTTTGTAAACAAGATGATGCGAAATTGGCGACCATAGCATACTCTACTCGATAAACTAATTCGAACTAAAATCTTTCTGATGTAGATCTTTACATTCTGTAGACGAACTCATTTGGCAACAGCTCTTAATGATTCAGTAAGTTTGTTAACATCTTTTTAAAGGGGACTTGTTTTCTTTGTATATTAATATTTTCAATCTCATCAGTAAAGTTAATCAGAAGATAAGAGATGTATACTGTAGTGCTATCTGACATATTCTTTGTTTTTACAGTTGTAGTTGTCACTCTGGTACATACTTGGTATTATTACTTCATGGGGTGACCTGACTCTATTAGCTTGTGTCAGTAAAGTTGTGTATTTTATTTTCAGCTGCCGTTTCTTACTCCATTGTTTTGTAAGAAACATGGCGAGCCATGCCTTGCCTTCATCTGAAGTGTTTACTGTTCAACTTTTTATATTCCAGTTAATGTATAACAGACATTTGTTTTACTTTTATGAATGATGAAATTAATGTCAATAAAATTTATAAAAGCCTGTCTGATTAATAAGGTTGTTGGTAGGTCATTCGGGTTAAGCCGAAATAAAGTGTGATGGATTTGTAGTTTTTTATTCGGACTGCTAGTCCACCTGTATTCAGAGGCTCCACTGTAATGCCATCATCACCTGACGCGTTGTTGTTTCTGACCTATTTGAGAGCCACACTAATCTCATACAGGCTGAAGTCCAGGTAGGTTGGAGTAATACCATATTTATAATATGAAATCAAATTTTTGTAACTATAAAATAGCTATTTGAAGCTCCATAGAATATATTTATTTCAACATTTGTTTTTAACCCTAAAGTGCAAATTTTGGTTACAATCAACAAGTTACAAGCTCAAAAAGTACCTGTTGTTTTATTCATCAAAATTTTATGCATTATTGACTATAATTTAATTATTATTAATTTTGTTACTGCAATACTGTGTTATTACTTAGTTTATCACTCATAACCGTTGCTTTCTTAGTCATTAAATAAATAAGAAAAAATTTGATTGAAAATCAATATTATTTGAAATCTCCATACAAAATGTTAATTTCATACTTTAACCCCTAATATTTTAGGCATTAAATTTGCACAGGACCACAGTTAAGCAGTCAGTCCCTTTGTTCTTTAATGTCGATTTGTCTGTACCACAGTCAGCAAATCGATTGATAGATGTAGTTTGGGTCTGACGTAATGGAGATCGGTCTGTCGCAGACTGATGCGGACACGGCGCCGTCGGAGGCGGCGCTCGGCGCATTGCTCGCTGACGCCGACGCCGACGAGCCCGCCGCCGACGCCGAGGGCCGGGTGCGGCGCCTGGCCGAGCGCCTGGCGCAGCTCGACGCCGCTAACGTGGCCGGTATGCTCGCCGCGGCCAGCGAGGGCGGCGGTCGCGGCGAACGCCTCGCTGTGCGTCTGGACGCCGCGCTCGGAGCCGCTGCTGCGCTGGCCACGCGTCGCACTCGCGCTGCCCGCGCCCTCAGAGCCGCCGGCGCCACCGACCCGGACGCCGACGGCGATCCGCACCGTACGCACGCCGACGCGGCCGCACGCCGCCTGCTGCGCCACCTGCGCGACCTACTTGACTGGCTCGACGCACCGCCTCTGCGAGATCTGGACGCGCTCGGCGAATTGTCGCTGGCCAGCGAGGAGGGGCGCGCGCGCGCACTGGCCGTGGCGGCGGCGCTGCGCGCGGCGCTGCGGCGCGCCGAGCGCGAGCCGGCCGCTCGCCGCCTGGCCGCCGTGCGCGAGCGGCTGCGGCGCTTGGCACGCGCGCGCGACCAGCTGGCGGCCGCGCTGGCGCGCCACCTCAACAACGCGCTTGTGCACCTGGGCAACGAGGCGCAGGCGGGCTCCGGCAGGCCGGCGGCGCCGCGCCGCCACCACGCGGAGCTGCTGCCGTACGCGCCGTTCATGCGCTGGCTCAAGGACATGGACTCGCGCGCGTTCGACGGGCTCGGCAAGCTGTACACGGGCACGTGGGCGCGCGTGTACGAGCGCGAGGTGCGCGCGGCGAGCGACGCGGCGCGCGCTGACCTGGCGCAGGCGCCGCCCGACCGTGTAGACGCCATCTTTGACGGCGTGAGTGCTGCCTCCGACTCTGTCGCTCTGGTAGTCGCGCGTTCGCTCGAGATACATTATATGTTTTTCTCCTACAGGTGCTCGGCCTCGTGGAGACCATCTGTGACGCAGAGCAGGAGTTCTGCACGCAGTTCTTCCACCTAGACGTCGACGTCAAGGTGAGCGGACGCAGCTTACAATTATTGAAATTTATATTAAAACTTATATAAACGTATATTTTATATCATTGGCACGAAATATAAAACGTCTCAAAACATTTTTGCATACGTATTAGTAGCGTGCAAACAGTGTTATACCTTATTAACTGTATCGGACGTGCCTTACCTTTTACGCAATCTCAAAACCTTTAACTTGACACCATTAATGAGCACCTGATATATTGTTTAGATTTTCCGTCATAAGAAATGCTGAAGAAAATCCCCTCAAAAGGACATTATCAACTGATTGTATTTTGACCATAGCTAATGACGTTTGAGTGCAGAGTGACGGTAGTGACGGTGAGCGTAGCGAGCGTAGTGAGGCTGGAGAGCGTAGCGAAGCGAGCGAGCGGCGCGCGGGCGCCGACAGCCGCCGCTACATGGCGGAGCTGTTCCCCACGCTCGAGGCCGATCTGCTGGCGCTCGTGGCGTACATGGAGCGGCACGACCCCTAGTGAGTGCAGCTCTGTGACTGTGCTAGAACCGCCTTATCTATTTGGCTTAAAATCGAGTTGTTCTTAAATACTTTATTGCAAAACAAAAGTTATTTGGTAGTCAATATAGGTAACATAGAACCGTTTCAGGAAGCGTTAAGAAGGACTGGATCGTAATGAAAGTGGTTTCTGTGTGTAGCGGTGCTATGCGCGCGTTAGCGTGTGCGGGACGACGGGCGCTAGGTGGTGGTGCGGCGGAGGGGGGCGACGCTACGTGGGCGCGCTGGGCCGTGGCCGCCGCGGCCGTGGGCGCCAAGCGGGCTGCCGACCGGGCCGTGGCCGCGCGCCGCCCCCCGCCGGCCCACGCCGCGCGGCTGCCGCAGGTACCCAGGGAGGAGGTGGCCGACCGGCCTGTGGGCGTCCAGCTATTAGATATTTTTCTTGTGTTTATGTAGTGTGTCTATATGTAAGTACACCTGTAATAAGTATTATATATAATACATAAATAAACTCGACAATTCTCCAGGCCGTGCGCGAGTTCGAGGAGTTCGCGGCCGCAGCAGAGGACATCTTCCGTGGCGGACGGCGCGCTGACCTGGACCGCTGGTACTTGACCTTGGGCGGTGCGTTGCTGCGGGCCGTGGCCACCGGTACGTACTGGTCGTCGTGGCCGTGTACGTCGCCAACCTGACCGCTGATACCCGACTCGGGGCGCTCTGTTGCTGGTTATGGTCATAAATATAACTTATATATTTTTTACTCACTGGTAATGTTTTTATTATAATTGAATTATTTATGTTTTTATATGAAATTGTTTTTTTTAAGACTTGTATAAATGTTAATACGAGGGCTGCTACTTAAGTATCCGGAATCTCTGATATGTCTAGATTTCAAAATTTTTAAATGCAATATATGACCTGCATAGTAAAATTCGTTCTTTTTTTGAAATACTGGCCGCAATTTTTTTTTCCTTATGTACGCTAGTGTTTTGTTTCTGATGGGTTTAAAATGTCATATCGCTGAAATTATGGAACTCACACATGAAAAAATTCGTGCTATGATTTATTACGATTTTCGACGTGGTTTAACGCAACAACAGTGCGTAGATCAATTAACTTCAACTTTTGGTGTTGAAGTTCCATCAAAAACCAATGTGTATCACTGGTTTAGTGAGTTCAATCGTGGACGGAGTAAGCTCACGAACGAAGTTAAGGAAGGTCACCCGAAATCAGTCGTTGTGCCACAAAACATTGAAGCTGTACGGAAACTAATTATGCAAGACCGTCATGTTACGTATCGCGAGATAGAGGCTACTCTGGGCATATGTATGACAAGCATTAATAAAATATTACATGAACATTTGTTCGTAAAAAAAATTTGTTCGCGTTGGATACCGCATAACTTAAAAATATAATATATTTATTGTATAAGTGACATTTATTCTGGTATACATTTTATTAATAAATACTATCGTAGATAGAAGTTATTCACAGGTAACTTAAAGCGATTTTCGAAGTTTTTTCATTTAGAATAAGATTTTTTTTCTATATTAACTCAGCATCAAAAAGAAGTTCGCGTCGAATGGTGCAAGAATATGTTAAAAAAAATTAACGGAGGTGACTCAAAATCTGTTTATAACATTTACACAGGTGATGAATCTTGGATCTATGCCTTACGATCCCGAAACTAAGCAACAATCTACAGTTTAGGTTGTTTACAAAATGAGCCGAACCCTACGAAAGTGACTCGTGCAAAAAGCACTTTTTTTTTTTTTTTTATTTTTATTTATTTAGGACAACCAACAAGACATACACTAACACAATGTTCACGGACACTATACTTAAAACTATACTAAGTGCTATCTTAATTAAAGGTTGCCACGGCATGCACTAACTACGAGCAAATGTAATTAAAAATAAATAAAAATCGAAATGGAACACAAAACAAAAAATTATATAAATTTATAGGAAACTACATGTACACAGGCGGATCAAAGGCGCGCGAAAGATTCAACTAGGTTTTTTTTGTAACTGTACAGACTATCACAAAAGATATCAATGTCGGAGTCGCTACTCTGAAACAAGGCATTATACTGATATTGCAACTTTAAAGCAAATGGTGCCTGCTTTTTTGGTATTAACGGTCATGTGGCTACAATACCACTGGAGAATCGTAAAACGGTCAATTCGGAGTAGTACACGACCATTTGTTTGCCGGAAGTAGGTATTTGAGGAAATACGTAAAAACAACAAGCGACGCAGAATCATTCTACACCACGACAATGTCAGCTGTCACACATCACGCGAAACAAATACATTTTTGGAGGTCAAAAAATAGAATTGATGGGTCATCCACCGTATAGCCCAGACTTGGCACCTAATGATTTCTATTTATTCCCAAATGTAAAGAATAAATTATGTGGTCAACGATTTTCGACCCGTGAAGATGCCGTAGACGCGGCCAAACAGCACGTTTCAGAGATACCGCAATCAGAGTGGAAAAAATGCTATAAAAATTGGTTTCAACGTATGCAAAAGTGTATCGATCATCGCGGAGAATACTCTGAAAAACAATAAACCCACATTTAGCCATATACGTTTGTTTAATTTTTCTATTTCGGATACATAAGTAGCAGCCCTCGTAGGTACTAAACTAATTATTAGTAATATGATAATGTTCTTACAGTGTTTCATTACAGATGTTTAATATGTGCATAGACAATTTGAGATGCGTCGTAGGATATATGATCTCATTTCTTTGGTAAAATGAGGAGCAAGACGAGCGGTAAGTTAGGTTACGCCGCTGCGCTGTATACCGACCGACGGTCGGTTGCAGCGGGCGCGGGGCGGCTGGCGGGCGCGCACCGGCTGCACGCATTGCAGAGCGCGCTGCGGCCGCTGCGCTGTATACGGACGGTCGGTTGCAGCGGGCGCGGGCGCGGGTGCAGCGAGGCTGGCGGGCGCGCACCGGCTGCACGCGGCGCTGAGCGCGCTGCGGGCGCCGGCGCTGGAGCCGCTGCGCCGCGAGGCCCGCGCGCTGTACACGGACGCGCTGCGCGGCTACGTGGCGCACCACCTGCCGCGCCCGCTCGAGAAGCTCACGCACTTCTTCGAGGTCTCGTTTTACTTCCATCTATTTCACGGGCAAACGCCTATTTAACTAAGAGCAATACTTTTGAGGTACCCGTTCAGAGAGCGGTGTGTCACCACCGACCATATTTAATTCGATTAGGAGACTTTGAGAGTACAGGCGACCCCATCCGCAGCTCGGTTCCCAACACCACCAAAACAAAAATTCTATAGTTCATAAATGTTTTGACCTATGATGAACATAGTTCCTGTGCATCTAAATGGGTATAGTCATTAGCTTCTTTAATAAACCAAAAAATCGAGTTTATAAAAAATATTCAAGTAACGATTTACAACGCAATCGAGCACCGTGCAACAAAATGATTGCGGTCGGTTTTTTTGCCCACGGGGGATGGAACTAAATCCAGAGCGGTGGGCGGTGCATAACGCGATCGGTGGTTCGCAGGGGGTTCGGGTAAAACTACTTCTACATTGTGCAGATTAAGAATAAACCCAGATACTCTCCACGAACACTTTATTGAACGATCATAGCTATGTCTGCGAATGGCTTAATAACGAAGAGTCTTCATCAACATCTTAGAAACTCTCGTTTGCCGGAACAGACAGCGGTGATTCTCGATAGGCGCGAATTGTTTGGAGATCTTTTCCCTGGACTCTTAACCACCAGTTTCTTACACTGACACAAATTAATCTACTCCAAAATAAACCTCGTGTTGTGAAATCTAAGGCAACGGATAACATATATGAGTATAAATATTTTGGATAGAAATATATATTAACAACCGTGATTAAGGTACAGATGCTCAAACTCATCTTACAAACATCTGCCTCCATCGGTAATAGAATCCACGACTACATAAATGGCGACATGAAATTGTGCACTAACCTTGAGATAGGACTGTATCCAACAGGAAGCGATTCTCGGCTGAATTGATAATAATATTTTGTCAATTTTTCATCCTGTCAAATCATTTTGAATACAAAATATTGGCCGACGTGTATGTGCAGAGTGTGTCTGAAGCCGTCGCAGGCGGCGCGCGCGAGGACGAGGTGTGCTACCGAACTGCGCTCAGCAAGCATGAACTGCGGCGGCTGCTGGCGCTGTACCCCGCACACGAAGGTAGTGGCTCGTGGCTCGTGGCTCGTCGCGTGCCCTCCGGGGCACACGGCCAGCCGACGTCTCTTGGTGCTCGCACCAGTGACAGAACATATTATAGATTAACGTGGTGTGCCCATGTGACGAGGGGTGTAAATCAGTTTAAAGGAATGCGTGAAGATGAATCATGTTCATCTTCACGCATTCCTCCACACAGGAAGAATTCCTGTGTGGAGGTGACAGACAAGTTGCATGATGCTCTGACTCGGCAGGGTGATGATGATTACTAGTAATGTTTAGCCCGTTGCCAGTCCTCGGTCAGGAAGAATCCAAACTAATTGAATGAGTAACTGAACTTCTACCTCTTGTAATTAAAACGTTATTTGAAATTGTTTAGAAATTATCCGTTTATGTAAATAAGAGTACCGTAACCGACGGGCGTCCCTGAAACTATTAATGAAAGTCGAGGAATCCTGGGAAGTATGTGTAGATCTTTACAAATGGAAAACTGGATCTACTCTATGGGAGAGGCGTGAATATATGTATGAAGTTAAAAATTTGTTGGTAGTACGGAAGTCCCTCCACCGGCTGTACCGCACGGTGGAGAAGCAGCTGAGCGAGGAAGGCGGGCTGCTGCAGGTGGTATGGCGCCACATGCAGGAGGAGTTCATCGCGCAGCACCTGGCGCTGCAGGTCTTGGTTCATCCATTTACATAAATACTTATTACTTACTAAATTTAAATTTTTATATGCCCCCAGAGAAAATAATCTAAGGGTTTAGGAGCCAGTGTCCTTGCTGGTCATGGCACAGGACAAATTAGTGGTGCAATAAAATCTTTGACCCAACATATCTTTTACTATACGTCTATTATGAGTTGTTAAAAGAATAATTGATCAGTTTGAATGGACAAATTATTCAGCTCTTCAAACAGTTCACTAACAGTTACTACATAATTATATAGTAACAAGGTCATATTTAAGATTGGTCAACATTCTGTCATAAATATATGAAGCAGTTTATTAAAATCCAACATTTTCCTTAAACTTGCCGTATTTCATTATTTTATAGAATTTGTTCTTTATATTGTAGCGACGTTTGAATAGTATAATAAAAAGACGTTTTTTCTTTTCGATTCGATTTTTAAACATTTTTTGATCTTTGATACTCCTTGGAGCACTTTTCGCCATCATAGTTTCGGATTTCGCCATTCAGGCACACTTAAAACATTCAACCTGTAGAAGTGAAAGAATTCTGCGAAGAAGCAGGCTCTGGGCCAGCCGAACGGCTAACGCTCAATTGGCGTAACATAGTTAGGATAGTCGCGTGCCTCCCGGTGGTGAACATTACGCTGTTTGTGGTGGCACGCAGGCGCGCATCGCGGCGTGCTACCCGGGCGCGGGGCTGGCGCTGCCGCTGTCCACGCAGGACCTGCTGGCCGCCTTCTCCGACATCGCCCGGGAGCACTGAGCGCCTTGCTGTTGGCTGCTGGCCGCGACCATAAACCGCTGCTGATATGTCTTGTCTCATATCTTTTACAACGTACTGATTACAATATCTTTTTATTGAGAAGTGAGATTCAATAGTTTTACAATAATTCACAATAGTATGTACACAACTGCACTAAGAGTTACAATTTTCTACACAGCAATGATAGCGGAACTGTAAATAAAATTAAAAAAGCAATAGAGTTATAAAGTGAAATCATTCTCATACATGCTGTACAATACTAAATGAAATTCGATAGAATGGATGTTACTCAACTAAACTGCACACTCGCAGCTTGAATTGTATAGATGTAATTCTAAAATACTTTATAAGATATTTAATATGTTATTGGATATCATATTCAATTGTTTATGTAAGGTGTTTATTATTTATAATAACTATATTTAACCCTAAAAAAACAAAATTGTATTATTAAAATAAAATTATTTTTATTTAAGTATTGCATTATTTATTACGGGTACTCTCAAATATTTGTCGCCATGATAGAGTGCTTGAAATCATACGTGAAGCAGTAAGTCTTTCAATAGCTAGAGCCCGAAAAGGACTGACCACAGACAAAAAACAAATTAAGTTTGTTAAAGAAGGCTCAACTAACAACTCAAGGAGCAAACCATTGTCAATCCTAGCCTCTGCCCCTGACTGGACTATTTTAATGGACACGTATGAAAAGCATTACAAAATCCCAGAGGATGTGTGTGTCCTCATCTAGAGCAGACATTTTCCTTTTCTCTAGACACACTAAACATATAATACTTGTAGAGCTTACAGTTCCGTGGGAAACGAATATACCCAAAGACCACGCGATAAAAACAAATAAATACTACGATCTCACTAACGAAATAACTAAAAATGGCTTTACGGTCGCGCGGTAGAAGTTGGAGCGAGAGGTATACCAGCAAAATCTCTATACAACTTACTAAAAGACCTTGGCCTGTCGAGAGCTGCAATTAATTCTACTCTAGAGAGAGTATCAAAGGCAGCACTCGCAGGCTCCTATCAAGTCTGGCTCGGCAGAGGGGGTATAACGAGCAGTGAAGATGAGCTTTGATGCGCCTCAAAAGGGGGCCCCCTTAAACCTACACTCGCGTCGCAAGTCTTGGGAGCTGCTCGGGGTTTCTCTCTGTCACACGATGGACCCGGCACCCGCACGGTGAATCCATGGATTGCTAAGAGTTTCGTCTCCTTTTACAGGCATGATATAAATTAAACTCTTAAAATATTTTTATATTTATATTTAATAATAATATTTCCTACATATCTATATAATTATTATAGTTTAGTCACAGTGAAACTTCTTCACTGAAAAATGTTGATTTATTAATTTTTCAGTGTTTTGCCATTATAGACAAAACTGTACAAAACCTCTCGAGTTCTTCAATATTTTAAAATCAGAAAGATTTTAAGGAAAAATGTGATGATATTTTACTGTCACCAAACTACAATAACCTGGTTTGAATTCTTGGAGCCTGTTGTCCTAATGGGTCTAATCCAGAGACTTTGGTGGGCTGAAGTTAAGATACAGCAGTCCGCTGGCCTTTGCCTGGAAAAAAAACTTTATTACACAAAAGCAGAAATATTTCTTACAGAGATAAGATATATCAATCATCCTATTTGCTGTAGTTATATTCTGTAAAAATTATTACCTATTATTGCATACTTGAAACTTGGGACTTTTTGCAAAATTGCAAGGTTTTGATCAAAATAATTTATGAATGTAATCAAAACACGTTTTCAACTTATTTTACTTTCCTTGACTTAAATCTTGTAATATAGCCATACCATACACACTATAGACAAAAATATCTTCCTCACTATCATGTATACAAATCATCACAACACTGTTAGAATGAAATGAATATCTTCTCTATAAGTTGACCATACGGCTAGAGTGGCAACACAAAACAACATGCACTTGCTTGAATGTCGGTGTTTGGATGACTAATACATAATGAATGATACACTTGCTCTGATACAAGGGGACAGCACTGCTACTATGGCTCTGCTCCTCTCAGATCAGAGTAAAGAACACTAGGTGGGTGTATCAATAAAATATGAACTGAAATAAGTGCACAAAGTCTGTAACATTTAGACTTGCTAAGGCTGCTTATTACCCAGTCACTGACAAGGCTAATCATTTGGGAGAAAACATTTATTAGTCTATTACCTATTTAGGACTACACTACTTATTACATACAACATTTTAACTTAAGGCCTTCATCCAACTATTCATTTGATGACAGATGACCATAAGGCCAAATATTGAACGGACTTCACTTGTACTCCTAGTGACTGCCTTATATCATTTGTCAAGAAACTATTACACCTTATTCAAATTATGAGTGTTAGATCTTGAATATAGAAAATAAAAAACATACAACTGCAAAGCTGGTGGCGGTGAATGCCACACCAAAAATCAATATGGCATTGTATTTGCGCTGCTTGGCATCGTAATGTGCTTGCCACGAGCCCTGTGGTACTGGCAACTCCTCCATTGTGGGCGCCTTGAAGTTCTCGCCGGCATGGTAACGCCGCACTGAATAATATTATATTTATTTTTACAATAGGCTTAGAATAGTCATTTTGAACAATGAAACCAGTATTAGATACAGTATTCTTAGGTATAAAAATGCTAATAAGACATTTCATTTTTTACATTGTTTGGAACTCGTCCACAAAACTCCCATAATTCTCACACCAAATTTTGAAAAACTAGCATCAAAATAATGTATTGGTGTGGTGTAATCCTCTTACCAAACTCAGTAATGTTACACTGAATATACAAATATTGATTTACTAAAAATCATAATTCTTATGCATTGTGATCTTGAGTTACGATCAATATTTTATTGCGAAGAGCTAGACTCAAACAAAACAAAAATAAGTACAAACTATCTGTATAGGTCTGAAAGATAAGGTTATTCCAAACCATTATGTAACATCAACGTGAAAGTTTCATCACAGTAAGAAAAAAAAACGTTTACTGATAATGTTTTTAGTGGTGTTTAATATAGCTCAATCTGATAATTTTATAAAATAAGGGCTTACAGGTCGAAAATGATAGCCAAAATAAATAGCACACGGTTTACCTGTTTTTTGCAACAGACGAGAAAAAACTGGACGCGTAGCAATAATCATGATTAATTTATTTGTATATTTACTGCACGAATAAAATTCTATTTAAGATTAATTTATTCTCAAAAGGACTTTTCAACCTCAATTTGTTGATCGATCTGTTCACCCAACAAAAATGTCATTAAATCATCAGTGTGACCAGCTCACAAAATTGCAAATCTGCCCGACACAAAAATGCTCCCGATTTCAAATCAAAAAATGACGAGATTAGAACTCGCAGCATTTCATATAGTATTTTATCCAGCGGTTGCACGTCCATAGTGTTTTAAACATGGCTCTCAAAAGCTCTCAGCGCTTGCGATCTCAATTGGGCCTTATTTAGTGAAATTCGCTTTGCCATTGTTGGTTGCATTGTGTTTCATAGCACTCGCGGCTCAAGAATTCTTCTTCTTATACGAAATATATCCTACCTATTTCTAGGAATAGAGACCTCTTTTTTATACCACGATAGTGACAAACAGGCTAATGGCCCACTTGATGATAAACAGTTACTGTAGCCTATGGATACTTGCAACTCCAGTGGTGTCACTCGCGCGTTGCCGAGCATTAAAAATCTATTTACTTGCCTTTACTATAGCTCTCCAGGAAAACCTCGGCAGGGAGCTCATTCCACAAACGAAGTGTACGCGGCAGGAAATTCTTCTGGAACCGCACTGTACGGGACAGTGTTGGAGATGTAACGGAGCCTTGCGGAACACCAGCATTTATGCCCATGTATTCAGAGCTGCTAGCGTCTACGACGACTCTTATACATCTTCTGGATAAAAAGCTGGTAACCTATTTGCACAAACCCTCGAGAAAAGAGGTTATAGCTATGGCCCTGTAATTCGATGAGTCCGATTTAACGTCCTTTTTGGACACAGGATGCACATAGCTCCCTATGGCGAATCTTCGGCGAAGATGACTATGGACTAGTATGGTAAGGCTAACTAGTATCTAAAATACGGTATCAAAATGATTTTAAGATTCACGCGTTCCTGTTATTGTTAAAATTGTAACGCATACCTCATACACAGCTTTCTTAAAAACCTTATAACTTCTGTTATTATTTTTAATCGTCAGCTTAATTTGCTAGAGATAAAACATTGGAGCTAAATTTAGATAAAGGATTATTCTTTATCTAAGGAGCTAAATCTGCTGAAATGGCAGAACCTGCTACAAATAATTTGTAGCAGGTTCTGCCATATCAATTATCAATTATTGATACATTGGTTAAAACGTTATCTGTGAAACGAACTTCTGGGATTCCGATTAACAGTAATGGTATTCATCTCTTAGGGTGAAATAATGCGGAATACATGCACCTAGCTAGATATCATAGTGTATTGTCATTTAAAAGGCCGGCAACGCATTGTGATTTTTCTGGTGTCTTATCATCAAGTTATTCGTTCGTTTGTTTGGGCCCCTATTAAATAAAAACAATATCATAATGACAGTTTTATTGATGGTGGTAGGACAATATCTCGACATATAATATGTATTATAATTTAAATAACAAAAAGGCTCAAAAAACGCGGGATTATACCATTTTGGTTACCTGATCAAGTGTTACGTAATTGTTCAATAAATAACCAACAGATCAAGATAATCTTCCAACTATCCATACTGTATATTAACGATTCTGTTGAGTCAATGTCCAATCTTACTTTTATTATATATAGGATTTAATACTACTCTATGACTTAGGATTGATAGACAGAATGTGTTTGAAATAAGAGGGTTTTTTGTTTTACTGTTTTTAATGACTGAATATAATATAATGAAGATTATCATAAAAATATGGTTTTATTAAAATTCGCCATCGCCAACAGATTCAATCTCATATTGTCAGCGGATATTAAAAGAATAGCTATATAATACTTCTTGTAAATTCATAGTTAAAATTACCCTACTAAATTAAAAAGTAAACCTGCACGATAGAGCAGCAACACGTTTAACTGTAAGGATCGCTGTGAGGATCACGTAATTAAAGAAGAACAAAAGATGTTCACTTTAGATAGGATCACTGATGACATCAGTGATCGCTTTATAATTAGTGTTGGTGAAAGTTCATCTGACTTTGAGTCTGACTCAAACTAATAAAATGAATGTAGTAGTTATTACTTTTGATTACAATTATGTTGTTAGGTAATAAATAATTTGTAATGCAATGTAGTTTTTATACACCTCAATATACAAATAAACATTGTAATAAAAGGTTGAAAATCCCTGAACGCCGCCATTTTTATTGTTTACCTTTAGTTAATTACCTAAACAAACGGAGTATAGTAAGTATGCTTTACTAGGTTATTTGGATATTTATTAATTTATTTTTATTTTTACTTTGTGTCAAATTCAAAACATAGCAAGTTGGTATTTGAAATTCATAACTTAGTAAGTCGCTTGAGATGCTAGGGTTTTAAATTTGTATATAATTATTTTAATTAAATATACTAAGTTTAGAATTTGTACTTCAAAGAAAATCTCGCAATCATGGCAAATTGCTTAGACTTGCTAAATTATATCTTAAAAATTACGTATGAAAATGGGTGTTTTAAGGTCCACATCGTTTCGGTACTACCTAATAAGTCGAAAAATGCCAAAAACAGTTTTTTTTCTCAAATTAGATGTTTGTACTAGCTTTTGAATTTGAGCAGCCGAACTGGCTCTTTTCCTCCCTTCAATATCATAATATAATACCATTACATGTATTTTCAAACAGTTCGGCTTTAACTTATAATAGTAAAATTATAGATAGCGCTAGTTGCTTTTTTTGGAGTACAAAAATACTTTCAACATTTGCAGCAGATCGTCACAATGGCAGTGAAAATAACTAAAATAGACCAACCTTGCCGTTTCATTAATAGTCAGTTGTCTTACTTTATATACAGTATATCAATATGGGAATCCCATTATAATCGAGTGTGGAGTATGTACTATCCCAAAATATGTACTATCAATAAATTCTACAATTTCAACATTAATTCTTCCAATATTGTTCACTTTTCTTACATAGGGCAATTTATTTGGCGGAAGTGATCAGATATTTATTGTGCAGTTCCATTCTGTGTGCAACCATTTTTCGTATGCTGCAGGCAAACTTTAGGTCTGCTGATCGTCGCACTGCTGATACACTTATATATAATAAAAACGTATATAAACTGTATTCTTAATTAGAATTAATATTCATCACTGTATCTTAATATTAATAATAAACTTAATATTACATTGGTCAGTTATTTCAATTATATTTTATTTCCTTGAGATCGACGTGAAAAATACCAATCTGACTAACTATAAGTTAAGACAACGTATTCAAAATTTATTTGCCCACTAAATCCTATACATTTATTTATTTTTAAATATATATTTTTGATTGTAATATTTATAGGCTTCATTATAAGTTTTCGATATCTTAAGGAAAGGAGCGCCGGTGACATTTTTCCTGTTTATCTGGGACCAACAAACAACCATACAATAATAAACCATAATTAGCATTTACTTAAAAATGGTTAATTGCGAGATTTGCGCCGTATTATTATTACTTAATAAAGAAAGTTGACTTACAAACATATGCTCTACGAAATAATAACCAATTACTACAATCAACAACTTTATATTTTACTTATTACTCAGCTAATCGATTAGCTAAGGTTCGAAAACAAGAAATTTATAATAAATTATATCATATTTTTATAAATTCCTTTTATGTAGTTATAGTATAACAAATTAAGTTTAAGTTAGGGTATTATTAAGTTCAAACAAAAATTGAAACGGTTCTTTGTGGAGAATCGTTATCATTGAATGAATTTATGACACTCAAAATGACTGAACGTATGTTTTTAACAATTGAACTATATTTGGTTATTTTAATGTATTATTATAAGTATAATTCACTCTCATAATTCTAATTAGTAACGAATAACTGTAAAAATATAGTAATGATAAGATTGTAACCATGACTAGCCTGTGGTGACGCGAATGTTACTAACGGTGAATAAATAAATGTGAATAGAAGTGATAAATAACGAACAACGAAAATATGAATTTAAAAAAAGAAAAATTGTTTTTGATCGAAATGCATATTTGTAAATTTATCTATGCACAATCAATCATCTATTGTCAATAATTGTGTTATTAAATGAAATGAAAATAAAAACACTAAAATTGAACAGTTCTTCATTCTGATCTTATGTGAAATATTGCAGTGACCTTAGTTTTGCGTCTACTTGGAGAAATCAAAATCTAATAGGTATATTTTTATTTGTAACGCGAATCTAAAGTTTGCTTTCTTTATGTAGAGAAGGAATTTTTCTGTGGTTTCAAGTGGAGACTAACAACAAAACGATATATCTTATAAACGACTACTGCGATTTAGTGACTAGTTTGAGTACTTACATTTTAAGTAACTATAATAAATGTATATATAATATATACCGAAATAAACACCTTAATAAATAATACCCATTCTTTTATATTTATATTGACTACCTATCATTTGTATTTCGTGAGCACACAACAGTCATGACGAAGATAATCTCGTAGAACGAGGCGGTGCTTCGTGTCGGCATCCACTCGCGCGCGGCGTGCATCCACTTTCGCTTTCAAGGAGAATTATTCACCTTTCGAGAGGCACTATATATTGTTAACAGCGCCGATGGTTCGGTACCTTTAAGACTGCTGCCGACCTATGGACTTCTTAGTTACACGGCATTAACAAATGCAGCAATGCACGGCAACCAAAACATTCTAGTCTAGAATTAATGCAGATTTTATGTTAGCTAGAGTTTTAAAATGTTCTATTAAGCAACGAATTTAATTCAAAAGCGTTGCCTCCGCCTCGGTTATTAATATTCGTTTGACAAGTTACGCGACTCTGCATTCCACATATCTAGAGATTGCAATATCAGTGTCGCTCAATGACAAATATTTGTAGTGAGACTGTCGTCTCCTGCTTATTTAAATTTGGCGATGATGAACACTTACATTTTTGCGAGTCGTTGCCAGTAGCTCTACATTTTATGTAGCTCTACATTTAGAATATCATCCATATTCATTAGAATACATAGGAAATTTTCACTGTTACTAGCGACATATAGTGAATAGAATAAAGTCTACCTAACTAGGTATAAAACTTTACAAATACAGTTGATATTTTGTTACATAGCTACGAACTCTGTAGTACAGAGGTCATGGTGGCGTGGACACGGTTTGCCGCCGAAGACGGAGGTTCAATTCCTGTCCGAGCAGAAACATAAAAGTTTGCAAACAAAAAATTAATATAATTTTTTGCGTTTACATATGTAATGTTATTTAAATTACAGCATAGCAGTTATTTGATAACTGCTGATAACGTCTCAAAATAACACGACATCGAGAAATTTTAATGCATATGTTTAGAATGTTACTGTAAGATCCGTAAAAAAAATTATACAATCCGTCTTGTAATTAATTTTATGATGGTAAGTTGAGGGTCACAGGGGGACAGATGCAAGGACGCATCGAGGTGCCACTGTACAATGTTCTTGTTGATATAACCACATAACACAGCGCATGCCGCGAGACGAGTGGAGTGCATTGATTGCCGTGCGGAGTTTTGTGGGGGCCGCCGCACTAGTTCACAGTCAGAGCCAGCGGCGCCTGGACGTGCGCGCGCGCCGCTACGCGCTATTTGTTTACTGTTGCGATGCTAAAATAAACATGTTTCGACATGGTTAGTGAGGGTATGGAGAGTGCGGACGCAGAGAGCGCGGCGCGGCTCGGTCTCGCTGCCGGCGAGTTGCTGGAGAGCCCACAGGAGCGGCGCGAGCGCTGGCGCAGCGTATACGTCATCTACTTCACCATGTTCCAGATGTCGCTGGGGTTCAGCATCGTGCTGACGGGCGTGTGGCCGTACCTGGACAAGGTGAGGCAAGAACTTCTTTGTTGCGGCGACCGCCGGAACCGGTCTCGGGGCCAATCACGTTGTCGCTGCGACGGTAAACAATGCACTCGATGTAGTTTTCGTAAGATTATAAGAATTCTTTTAGCTATTGTATGTAATTTTAGACTTATATTGATTCATTCATTTAATGGTGACATAAGTATCCACATTGTTAAAAGTACAAATCCGCATAACGCTTTTAAGCAAAACAACTGATAATATAACCAATTTAATTAATGGCGTCTGTGAATAGTAAAACAATCACAGCTTGTAAACACGAATAGATCACAGATAAATCAATCGTTGCTTTTATTAAATGAAACCGACTTACACGACCGCACAACCAAACGAAACGCATTTCAGTCAATAAAACATTTGAATCATTGAAATCATTTAGTTCGTAATTTATTTTCATCCTGCATTCTATTTATAGGCCCTTATGTACAAAAATTCATGTGTTCAACCACAACATTGTTATGCTGCGTTACAAACGAAATATTTTTTCCTCTTAAAGTATGTATTCTTATACAGTGTGTTAGGGATCGGACTTCCGATACTTTACCAACGTGTTGTATGTTAAGTTTTATCGACAAAAACCTATACAAATGGGGGTCGCATCCCTCACCCCTATGAATGAGAGCCTTTTTAAAATTTTATTTCCCGTATTTTAAGGAGTTTATTAAATCTTACTGTTTTACGATTTTATTTGGTCTACATACACAAAAGTGGCATTATTTCAAAGTTAATGAGCTGTGCTAGCATTTAACAATAAATTTGTTAAGAAATTCTTTACAATAATAAACAAAATCCTTTGATTTAGACGGAAAACTGGGTAAAATTATCTATTTTTTTTAGTTATTGGGCTCTACCTAAAATTCCGGGCCCTTGACATATAATTTTTTTTGTTTTAATTTATTGGCAATGAGTTGAGCTTGTAAATAAACCTAAAATAAGTACCGCTAAACAGGCAAATAGTTAAGAAACGGGTCTAACAAAACAAGTCAAAATTGACAAAAAAAACCCTATTCATAAGAAGGTAATATTTCTATTGTGTGTGAGAGAGAGAGGTACTTTTACGATAAGAAGGTGTAAGTAAGCCATTAAACTACACATAATTTGAAATAAAAACAAAGAAAAAGAGAGCATGAGAATTTATTCAAACCTATTTTTTTACAAAATTTGTTCGAAGTGACCGCCATTATTTTGAAGGCATGCGATTGCTCTCAATCCAACTTGTTGAGTGGCTCTTAATATCATATCTCTGTCGTTCCGTATCTCTTTAGCTGTAGCCATAATCCTCTGAAGGAGCTGCTCTCTGCTGTTTGGAACTTCCCGATAAACTTTCTGTTTTAATGTTCCCCAAAGAAAGAAGTCCAGAGGAGTCAAGTCTGGTGAACGAGGCGGCCAGGCGATCGTGCCGCCACGTCCGATCCATGGCGAGTAATTAGCATGAATGTATGCTCTCACATTTCGGGAGTAATGTGCTGGCGCTCCGTCCATTTGGAAATAAAAAAGCCGCTGATGCCGACGCTGCCTGAACATCAGCGGAGCCTCTTCCATCATTTTGTAAAAACTCCAAAAATCTCTCTCCGGTTAAACTATCCAGTAAAACAATAGGCCCGATCAACTGGTCATTCAATAAGCCTGCCCACACATTTATTGAAAATTCATGTTGGAATTGACCAGGTCTAACAGCGTGTGGGTTTTCAGTCATCCACAAATGGTCATTTCTGTGATTTGTTATACCTGCTCTGGTGAATGTCGCCTCATCAGTCCACAAGATCCGACGTAACACATCTGGCTCCTGACGAATTTTGCGGTTCCTAATCCATGCACAAAACACAGCACGAGCGGCGTAGTCCGGTTCGAATAGATTTTGCACTTTTTTGAAATGGAAGGCATGTAAACCTTTCTTTTTTAAAACTTTCCACACCGACCAATGCGAAATTCCAAGCCTACGACCTATTAGTCTGGTATTTAGGCGCGGCTCATTCGCGATCAAACGCAGAATTTCATCTTCGTCTTATTCGGGTGCTAACAGACGAACTCTTTCGTTTGGAGCAGCTTGAATTCCATGCTCGCGAAGTCTCAAATGTGTACTTGTAAAAGTTCGAGCAGTAGGCGTGCGTCGCCTTGGAAATCTTCTTTGGTATTCCACAACGGCAGCGGCTGCGTTCCCATTGCAGAAACCAATACACAAAATGTATGTCTGTTATTTCTTCAGCTGAATAAGACATAACGCGCGATCAAATTAAAGAATGTACGAGTGATAGAGCGATGGTGTAGTTTTCACAACGCGGGGCGAGGGATAACTGATTGTCAATGAAAAACAAATACACAAAGGCTGATATACGGAGATACGGGGGGTATCTATGGATAGGTCTTCAAAAATGATATCGAGGTTTCTAAAATATTTTTTTTCTAAACAGAATAGTTTGCATGACAGATGCTTCCAAGGTGGAAAAAAGTTGGTCCCCCCCTCTAACTTCATTGCTATACACATATGTGTTTGATGAAAAAAAAAATTGCGTTTCAGTTCTAAGTATGGGGAGCCCCCAATATTTATTATTTTTTTATTTTTGCATCAAAATCTTAATGCGGTTAAGAGAATACATCTACCTACCAAGTTTCAACAGTTATAGTTTCGGGAAAAAATGGCTGTGACATACAGACAGACATGATGTTTTTTGCCATTTGGCTACGGAACCCTAAAACGGGTTAAAAAAATAAAAGCGGAATAATTTAGAAAATTTATTACGGGACACTGGACATTCCTAACACCTTATTAATACGAGTATAGCGACCCAAACTGCTACCTAGTTAGTTTTTTACATTTTCATGCTTGCCATGTTTTAATTTCATCAAAAGTCGTCGTGACATTTCAATCATTAACATTAAAATTATTTATTATTTATATTTATCATTTATAATATAGTATATAGCTTGATTTTATGATTATTATTCTATAACACATAAAGCTGAATATATGAAACTGAGCATAATATTTGTGGAGTTAATGTACGTTTTCATATTTTCAGTAACTTATTTGTTTTCAAACTGCCTTATCTATAAGTATAAATAAATATGAATCGTTGAAATTAGAGATGGGGCGAATATTCGGTAAATATTCGGCATTCGGCATATTCGGCCGAATAGTTCCGTTACATTGCCGAATAATTACCGAATAAACAAAGTAAATAACGAGTGTAGGTTGTTTCGTAATTTGTCGGTTTGACATCTTATACCAGCATTCTCAGTAAGCAACTAACAAAAAGATATAAATATGCGTCAAAATGTAAATAATAAACCGTAGCTTAAGTAAGAAAATCCAATTTTTTTTTTATTAATCATTAATCAGCTTTAGCATTTGTATGCTCTAAAATACTCTAAATGATAGGAACATTCGTTCACTATACACTGAAGACCCAGGCGCTGCCAAGTATATTTTAGCTATGTTTGACATTAAGGGATATTTTATTTTATTTTTTGTCCACCATTCAAAAGGACTTTTATCTCGCTGTAGAAGGTTCTCCTGTAAATATTTGTCCAGTTCAGTTGCAACAGGACTTTTTGAATTATCATATTGAGACAATTCCTCTTTGGAGCTTTGTGTGAATTTGCATCACTCTGCTCCATGCAAAGTCAACAAATAAGTAAATTTGTTGTACTCAATCATAAAGTAAATGTTATTAGTAATAATCAACAGGTATAACCTATTTTTTTCAAAAGCTTATGTGATTATTAAGTAATCCACATCTGCAACCGCTTGCTTTGTGTGTGTAATAGGGATAATAGTCGCTCACTGATCCACGGTAATAATGTGGCTCGCAAAAGTTTGTAGGTATATATGGATGTATGTATCTCTTATACGTAAAAGCTACTAATTGGATTTTAATGAAATTTTGATTAACAACAATATAGCTTATATATCAGAATAACACATAGGCTACAATTTACGAAGATAATGTGTAAAGTGTACAAAATACAACGTTAAGTGTCAAGTAAGTAGGAAAAATCTACTATCTGTGCAGACGAAGCCAGAGGCACCAGCTAGTACAATTATAATTTAAAAAGCATGTTGTGTACCAAACAACTAATTCGTTGATTGCCCGATAATGATTCCGATAATTAGTTATAACGCGTTTTGCTATTATTTTTCGGCGTCTCCGAAGACTTGTTTTATTTTCTATATTCTGTTGTACTTTGTTCTTGCGACATTGTTTTATTACGTTATTCTGAACTGTGCTTCTTGCGTTTTTTTTATTCCATTGTTATAGTAATCGTGTGCAAAACATATAAATAGTCTAGGCCGACCGGTGGAGGTAACCGACAAATATACACATATTACATTGATAAACGAATACACACACACACACACACACACACACACACATATATATATATATATATATATCTATATATATATATTCTATATGTGCAGTATATGTATATAATGGTTGTTTTAATTGTTTTTTTTTAGGTTGTCGTTTTATATCCGAAATAAGTCACATTTGTAGTACAAGAATCCAATCGCGCTGTTTCTCGTCTGTCTTTACTCGCTATTTAGTTTAATTACTTTAATTAGCTATAATGATGTTGCAGCGACAGTAATGACCGTAAACAAATAAATAGTGTCGCGTGGGAAACTGGGAATCGTGACGCTACGGCGTGAGTGGTGCTCATGGGGTTAAATCTCAATAAGGATCAAAATTTTGCCACCATGAGTTGAGATTACATTTATTTGCAGTCGATATTGACAAGGTTAATTTTCTTATGAAAACTTTATACAGCAGCGTCCCTAGAAGAAATGCCAACAACTAAAATTGTACTGAATTTAGTTTGTAGTTTTTGTAGTTTATTATACGTCAAACTTCTATCGGAACCGATAGCGAACTACACAAAACAGCACGCTAGGGTCACCAGCCACAGTTTAAGTGGCAACCTATTGTCTTACGCTGTTATGACTTACGACATAAGCGTATTAGCTTATCAAGTTAGGCATACTATTACACAGCAAGCTTAATCAATTTAAAATATCTAAGGTAACGAAAAATATTATAGAGATAATGTCTTTTTTATTATCAATTTGAATTTATACTTTTTTTGGTTTAGTTGTAAGTATTTTCATTTTTAAAGTAAATGTTACAATGATACAGAGCATAGTGAAGTAAAAGTTGTGTGTTAGAGATACGTATATCGTGAGGCCATTTTGCTAGAAAGAGATAGCGTGCAATATTTAACAGCTAATTGCATTTATTATAAGTAATTGGAACGTCCCTTAAATCAATACAAACCTAAATTAATCACTATTAATTTAGGTTTGTATTGATTTATGGCATCATCACTCGTAATCCAGCGGATTAAGATCGGGACTGGAAGACGGTCAGTCTTTATCTTTGATTAAGTCCGGAACCTTCGTCGATTGATCCAGTTTAATGACTCGAAGCTGGTGTTGTTAAGGGCCTTTTTAAGAAAGGGGTCTTGATACATTTTTGGCAATATTTAAATATCTTTTTCACGAAAATACTCGTAAGGCTTGGTCGCTCTTTCATAGCAACACGCTACCAAACCATCACTGAAGTTGGATAATGTCCACGTTGTGTCCTGTCGACTAACCGGGAAGATTTTTTAGAGCAATGAGCACAAACATCGCCGTACACCTTCTTGAAATACTGTTTAATTGTACAAATTTTGTCTTCCATAAACAGAATGTTTCTTTTACGTTTCTTTGCGTGCCGCTTAAGGAGTTAATTATCAGTTAAGTAATGAACAATGCGACTATAATATTAAAGTTTTAGGTGTTATCTACATCTTGTGAGATAAAATCTTCTGCATTCTGACACGATTTTTATGAATTCTTTAATGCTTTGGTCCTTTCTGTATAACCACTGGCCAGTTCTTTTACTATCACGAACAAAGGAGGTTCCATTGTAGTCGAGTACTACCAAACGGATGAAGAGTTTCCAAAACTATAATTGTTTCCATACCTACTTTGTCTAATACCATCATAGCGATTCGGTATTTTCACCTCATTCCTTTTTAATATTACAAAAAAAGTTGACAACAGATTGGTGCGAAAATGAAAAAAAAAATCATTATATATATCGTTCTTGTATGTAATCATTATAAAATACACAGATTGTGGACAGATTCCAAATTCAAATTTCATTCATTTTTAATTGTAATGTAACGCATTAATAGCCAGACTAAATAGTATCATTGTGGTTAAGCTAAATTATTTAGTTATTTATTAAACAAATCAAACTTTTAATTCAACCCATTCAAAAGTTTTTATGTGAGCTCAGTTAATACTGCATATTTTGACTCTTGTAGGGGCATCAAAACTTAGAGGGTACTTCCTTTTAATCTAGAATAATGAAACTTGTCATAAAGTAATTTCATATAGCACAAGTAAAAACTGTAAATCCGTAGTTGAATCATATATTTTTTTTGTGACAATAAACTTAATTGGGCGGATTTTTTATTAGCTAATTAGTCGCGTTCTTTCTAATGTGTTATTCTGTTCGCCACGCGTTCGATGAGTCCAATGGAAAAAAATGACAAATTAACATTAATAAAACAAGTTGCGCAATGACGCTGCGTGCGCACGCGCCGCCGCCGCCGCCGCGTTCATTGTCACATAATAATTTTGCTGTTAAGATCGAGGTCGAACGAATAATTTCGCTGCAGAAGAAACCGCTTTCCTTAAAAAAATACAGGCAACATTTAAAAATTATATATGTTATTCATAAAGTACAAATTATCAAGTATGATTTAATTATATGAAAATGAAAAGATAGCGTTGTATACATATGTATTAGCAGAAGACGTTTTACAAGAAAAGCAGTTAGTAAGTCAAGGTCTATAGACCCCTGTCAACGTTGCTGGCCGAAGCGGTTAGATATAATTTCACTTTAAATTTTTTATACATTGCTTGTCTATATAATTATTTCATAATTATGCAATAATGCGCATAAAGTGACACACAGGTATATATGAATAGTACACACAAATGAAAACACAGATATTAAAAATTAAAAACAAAAGACAAAAAAAAAATACAGATTCACACATGCATAGGCTTACATATACATACATATGAAGATGTAGTGGGTGAATACATGTGCGGTGTTCAACAGGCTACTAGCTCGATATAATGCTCCAGCTAGTTGCTGCGTTAACTTGATAGTCTGAAGCTAGGGACTGGTTCCTGCAACCTTAGAATTAGTTAGGTACTTAAATCAGCAATAAAATCGATAGAAATAATAGGAATATTATTATTAATAATCGCGCTCAAGAAGCAAAAATCCTTTAGGGTAGTTGAGAGAGTACCAAGATAGATATACAACACCAGTTATAATGCACATATATATACATACATACACAATATATTTAAATATAATAAGTAAACCTATAAAATAAATAGTTATATATAATAAATCCAAACTAAATAAAACTCTTAATATATAGCTTTATAAATAAATACAATAAAGATTATATATATACATACTTGTATATACTCGTAGGGAAATAAGTTAACTAAATTAAATAAGTATATTGAATTCTCTATATACTAATGCCTAACAAAGTTTTTGATAGCAGTGTTCTAGTTTAAATCAAATTGAATCTTTATTTGCATAGAATGTCAATAAGAAATATAGTACATAATATAAATTTAATGTCAATTACATTCTGCCTCGTTTGGCGTAGGTACTAATATATGTTTATTCTTTTCATCATAATTAAAACTGTTATGTCAAATGCTTATCCGCTTATATTGGAATATTCGCTGATTTGTATAATTTATATTTACATGTTTATAAATTAAATTTAGAAAATGCCTTGTCCATAATAACAATAGATGATGAAATAATTAAATAACCGCCATGATATACACATGTGCACAATATTTGCAATGCGGCTGTGACGGTTATTCCGTTTTGGTTATACGTATGTACAATACACACGAAACAAAAAAAAACAAACAAAACGTGTACAAACATTGTACACGCTTGTATAATGTTTATAGGCGAACTGTCACGATTTATCAATGGCGCGGAGTCATCGCCGGCTGCGCCGACGCCGCGCCGGCCAGAGGCTCTCATATCACTACGTGGTTATCAGCGTATCGCTAACACCAACAATATTATGTTCTTATAAAAATAAACTTGAGTAACCTTATAACATCTATTAACAAAAACATATTCCCTGGCTATCTTAACTCCTAACCCTAAGTTTATTAATAATATTACTTTATTTGTTATAATACCCATTTATACAGCACCAACTTTACAATTTTTTAAGATGTAGTTTAGTACACTTTATTTTGTTGAGGTACATATGAGTTACATACATACATTCGCATGGGGGTTGGCAGAGATCACAGTTTTCCACTTGCTTCGATACAAACATACTTTTCTAGCTTCCTCAACTTTTATTAGCACCTTCATGCACGCTCGTCGGTTACAAGTAACCTTGACCTGACCTTCCTTCAGTATATTCTATTTGGTCCAAATATGTCCGTCTAAAACGTCCCCTATCAATTGGCCCACTCATATTTCGTCAGTCGTGTTTTATCCATCCTTTCTATGTGTCCAAACAATTTAAATTATACCATGAAACAAGTAACATGCAAATAAATAAAAAGATTAGTCAAAAAAGAAGCAATCATCTTACTAATTCATATATTCAGCGTATTCCATTTTTAAATTCTGTAAATGCTTTTTTTATATTATAAGAGCTTAGTTGCAGATACTTTGCTCTCCAAGTATCTACGCCATGTCGCTTTACGCTACCATTCTATTCTAGAACTGTTAAGATGGCGCTGACGGTGGTAATGAGTTCAATTCTTCGTTCGAAGATTAGATCACAGGCGAATCATTAAAAATGCGAAGTACGGGTTGATAATTATACACATAATCTAAATTACTATAATCATAGATATTTTTGATTTCACAAAGATACAGATGTTATATTTGAACGCACATTTCAAATTGATATCGTATCAGATACGTTTATGAGTGAAGGTGACAGTCTAGATAATACTAAAGATACTGGTATACATAAAGATATGTGTTTCTTAAACATCTTGCAATATACGAGTAGCTGGTGTACCGTACCAACAATTATCTTTCACGAGTAAATTTTACTCGTATTACTGGCTTGTTAAACAGCCAAGCATTCTAAGGAAACATAACGAATACATGCACTAGGTCTGTTATCAAAAAGACGAAAATTCTTAGTAGTCCAGTCGGGTTAGACAAAAAAAGGGCCGAACCCTGCAAAAATTCCCAGGCGCATGTGGTGCGGAAACGTTTTCGCGAAATAACATTTTTACGGGTCTCTTTGCCTTTACCGCAAGCGTAGCACCTTAAATATCGATTTTACGAAAAAGTTGTAAGGACCAAAATTTCTTGAAAATTCAATTCTCTACAACTTTGTTGCAGAACATTTTGTCCAAAAGTTAATATTTAATGAGATAATTCGATGTTAATAGTTTTTCACTATTTTACCGCTTAACTTTAAAAATATCGTTTATACGAAAAAATTTGCCAGAAATAAATTGTAGATAATTAAATTTGCAACAACTTTGCTCTTAAACTTTTGTCGAAAAGTTGAAAATGGCGAAGTTATTAAGCAAAAATCGTTTTGGCTTAAATTCAAAATGGCGGCTGACGCTCCGTTGGAATTTGGTCGCCATTTTGAATTTAGACTCCCACTGACCCCCCCCAAAGATTCCAACAATAAAAATGCGCCTGGGAATTTTTGCAGGGTTAAATGCTAACCCGACTGGGCTATAGCATTCATTGTATCCATTGGACGCATGACCAAGTTGTAGGTATATGTCGTCGCCATACGTCCTAGTCGCTGCTGCGTCCCGTCTAGGACGTATGGCGTCATACGTCTAGACGCTGCTGCTATAAGTTGTTATAATATGTAGTCTATGTATATGTTATTCTAATGTATACGCTATTTTATTGTAAAGTTTCATTAAAATCCACTCAGTAGTTTTTACGTGAATGAGTAACAAACGTCCATCCATACAAACTTTCGCGCTAACAATATTAGTAGGACTAGCTGTGCCAGCGACTTCGTCCGCGAGGAATAGCTATTTTGAGCATCATATTTATTTTTGCAAACAACCACCTCAGCTGTTACCCGATCTTGACAACGCGACATATCCAAATTTGATTACCATAAAAACGATTCTAGTTAGTTAACATAAAAAGATAGACATATACTGTCGCGGAGATTTTTTTATATCATTTTTAGAGGAATAATACTTTCATACATATTTTTTGGTATCTAGAACCGTTTTCGCAGCGCACGCAACAGAAGCCCTCAAAGATGAATAATTTTCCCCGTTTTTTCCATTATTTCTTCGCTTCTATTAGTCGCAGCGTGATGTTATGCAGCCTAAAGCCTTCCTCGATAAATAGTCCACTCAATAAAAAAAAAAAATCAATTCGAACCAGGAGTTCCAGAGATTAGCACGTTCAAACAAACAAACAAACATACAATCAATCAAACAAACCAACTCTTCAGCTTTATAATATTAGTATAGATAATAGTGAATAAAAATAAATGAGACACAGTCAATTTTAGCCTGCGCTTACAACCACTCTTCCGTTGGATATTCGTCGTGCTCAAAATAAAGTCGAACTCAAAAGATTAGTGCGTAACATTTATATGTTATTTTAAAGCTATATTTCTCTCTTTCGATATTAAAGTTATTAAAGTCTACAATTTTCTTTCGGTTAACTGTTTAAGAAAGTAAGTTGAGTCCGATGTTTGCAATTTTATGGTGCAATAAATATTAAATAAAAATAAATACATATATTGTTTGATACCACCTGCCATTATATTTGTTATTATGCCAAATCATTTATATTCACGGATGAAATGAATAGTCGCGTTACTTTGCGGTAGTCAATTGTGTCTGACTACCGCAAAGTAACGCGACTTTGTTGTAGTAACATAATATTAGTAGTGTCACTTTCTAGTCATTCTAGTGACACTACTAAAATTATATTACAAGTACACAAACCTTTCGTCAACCAAAATACTAAGTAATATTCAGTATTGGAGACTACCATAATACGTTTTTTAAATTAGTGTGTTGAAATTAATGTTTGATGAATTTTTTGTACGTGTTTCAGTACCGCCTCCCATGAATTTCCATAAAATATAATAGCTGTATTATACAAATTTTAAAATATTTGCTCATTTTCCATTTGGGGCTTACACAAATTGTTAAAATACATATATTACAATAAGGGTGGCCTAAGGACACTACCTTGAGAAATACCAGAACTCACTTTCGATGAAATTAATTATTGCTTAATATCAATCAACTCTTCCTTCAGACAGATAGTTTTCTCAAAGATTACGTGCGTTATCCCTAATGCCGACAGTCCAGTCGTTGAACAATGACAAGATCAGAGATGGCGTCAAAAGCTTTTAACTGTCTTCCTAAAGATATCAAATTGTTATTCAATTAAATATATTAATTGAAGCGGTAGAGAGATACTGTTTTCCTTAAGCTTACTTTTAATTACTCTCTCATATTTAGTATACCAACAAAATACAAAACGATGGCGTTTAAATCCCATGATAATAATAAAATTTATCATATCATGTTTCGGTCACTGGTCCCAATTGGTTGTTGGCATCTCCACAGATATAAAAAAAAGATTGATTATCCGTAGTTAAAATATTCTTATTTTAGAGGAATTGATTTATGAATGTTTTCATTCATTATTCATCTTTAAGAACTGCATTTAAATGTAGCAACATACTCAGCATTTAAATGTAGAAAAATAATTTAAGCTTCGTTGTCGTATAAGATTGTTATATAAGAAACAATGGCGAGGAATTGCAACAATTGTTAGAATCCGCTGGGCGCAGAAGTTATACATTCATTAGTTTCTGGATTACTTCACTCGTAGGTCTTGTAGTACACTGAAGAGTTCCAGCACATAGCAAGACCTAACGTGTTTTGCAGCAGCTTCCTGCGGCCTTCAGCAGATCACGATCCATTGCATTATTCAGCGTTAATTTGCGGAAATCTATTGTCATTTGTCGTGTCATCGTGAACTTTGTATTTAGAGCAACAACGAGCTACAGCTGACTCACATTTATCGTCAATAAAGTTATCTGTTTCTTATAATAGGTATATCGATTGGCTTTGAATAAACAAGTTCTGATATATCAATACATACAACTTTTGCATCGACTAAACTATTTTGTCGAGATTTACGCTTCTCGTAATTTTCCCACAACTAAACTGTTTAGGTGACAAAAATGTGCATGAAAAAGGAAAAAAACTGCTATTTTCGTAGTGACATAGTATAAAACAAAGTCGCTTTCTCTGCCCATATAACTTCAAAACTACGCAATAGATTTTGATGCGGGTTTTTTTAATAGATAAGAGTGGTTAAAGAGGAAGGTTTATATGTTCTTTAATATATTTACAGTTTTTCTGTTGAGTATTTAGTATCAACCCGTGCGAAGCCAGGGCGGGTCGCTAGTATCTTATATATTACGCAACGTTTTTAATAATATAAAAATGTACCCTTTTTTACGATACTCGTATATACTCGTAAACAGTTTGAATAATTTCCAACGTTGTCTGAATTTTTATCAAAAGCAGACAGATACAGTTTTATGACTTATTACTAGCTGTGCCCGCGACTTTATCCGCGTGGAATGTAATAAAAAAATGTTTATCTATTTTTTGTTTTTGACTTTTTTTTTTTCTTAAATAAAAGTAGCCTAAGTTACTCCTTATTACATAAGCTATCTGCCAGTGAAAGTTCCGTCCAAATCGGTCCAGCCGTTCCAGAGATTAGCCGGAATAAACAGACAAAAAGACAAAAATTTTTAAAAATATTTGCTCATTTTCCATTTGGGGCTTACACAAATTGTTAAAATACATATATTACAATAAGGGTGGCCTAAGGACACTACCTTGAGAAATACCAGAACTCACTTTCGATTCAATTAATTATTGCTTAATATCAATTCTTCCTTCAGACAGATAGTTTTCTCAAAGATTACGTGCGTTATCCCTAATGCCGACAGTCCAGTCGTTGAACAATGATAAGATCAGAGATGGTGTCAAAAGCTTTTAACTGTCTTCCTAAAGATATCAAATTGTTATTCAATTAAATATATTAATTGAAGCGGTAGAGAGAACTGTTTTCCTTAAGCTTACTTTTAATTACTCTCTCATATTTAGTATACCAACAAAATACAAAACGATGGCGTTTAAATACCATGATAATAATAAAATTTATCATATCATGTTTCGGTCACTGGTCCCAATTGGTTGTTGGCATCTCCACAGATATAAAAAAAAGATTGATTATCCGTAGTTAAAATATTCTTATTTTAGAGGAATTGATTTATGAATGTTTTCTAATATTCATCTTCAAGAACTGCATTTAAATGTAGCAACCATACTCAGCATTTAAATGTAGAAAAATAATTTAAGCTTCGTTGTCGTATAAGATTGCTATATAAGAAACAATGGCGAGAAATTGCAACAATTGTTAGAATCCGCTGGGCGCAGAAGTTTCAAGCAAGCAAATTCATTAGTTTCTGGATTACTTCACTCGTAGGTCTTGTAGTACACTGAAGAGTTCCAGCACATAGCAAGACCTAACGTGTTTTGCGTTGCCCATCCCAGTAGCAGCTTCCTGCGGCCTTCAGCAGATCACGATCCATTGCATTATTCAGCGTTAATTTGCGGAAATCTATTGTCATTTGTCGTGTCATCGTGAACTTTGTATTTAGAGCAACAACGAACTACAGCTGACTCACATTTATCGTCAATAAAGTTATCTGTTTCTTATAATAGGTATATCGATTGGCTTTGAATAAACAAGTTCTGATATATCAATACATAGGTACAACTTTTGCATCGACTAAACTATTTTGTCGTGATTTACGCTTCTCGTGATTTTCCCACAACTAAACTGTTTAGGTGACAAAAATGTGCATGAAAAAGGAAAAAACTGCTATTTTCGTAGTGACATAAGTAGTATAAAACAAAGTCGCTTTCTCTGCCATATAACTTCAAAACTACGCAATAGATTTTGATGCGCGTTTTTTTAATAGATAAGAGTGGTTGAAGAGGAAGGTTTATATGTTCTTTAATATATTTACAGTTTTTCTGTTGAGTATTTAGTATCAACCCGTGCGAAGCCAGGGCGGGTCGCTAGTATCTTATATATTACGCAACGTTTTTAATAATATAAAAATGTACCCTTTTGTACGATACTCGTATATACTCGTAAACAGTTTGAATAATTTCCAACGTTGTCTGAATTTTTATCAAAAGCAGACATACAGTTTTATGACTTATTACTAGCTGTGCCCGCGACTTTATCCGCGTGGAATGTATGTATGTATAAAAAAATGTTTATCTATTTTTTTGTTTTTGACTTTTTTATTTTTTTTTCTTAAATAAAAGTAGCCTAAGTTACTCCTTATTACATAAGCTATCTGCCAGTGAAAGTTCCGTCCAAATCGGTCCAGCCGTTCCAGAGATTAGCCGGAATAAACAGACAAAAAGACAAAAATTTTTAAAATATTTATTTTGGTTCTACCGTATATATATTCAAATGCATGTAGTAGAAAGTGGTTATTTTAATATTACAAACAGACACTCCAATTTTATTTATTTGTATAGATGTATAGATTTATTTAGCAATAATCGAGTATACAGTGTGTCACAACATACACACAAACAAAATAATTGTTAATCCAAAAATGCCCACCTTTGATGATTAAGTCTTTATGCTAATATTGAATGCAAGCGTCACGTTTTCAGCTGGAACCCGGTTCGAAGAAGGAAGTGCTCGGGCTGGCCGTGGGCGCCAACCCGCTGGGCCAGCTGCTGTTCTCCCCGCTGCTGGGGCTGTGGGCCAACCGAGCGCGCTCAGTGCGCGCGCCGCTGCTCGCCTCTCTCGTGCTGTTCGTGGCCGCCAGTGCGCTGTACGCGCACCTCCACCTCACCAGGCCCTACGCTAAGTACTGGATGGTCTTCGCCAGGTTCTGTGTCGGCGTCGCTTCAGGTATTTATTGCATTTTCAGCTTTATGTCTTTCTTCTTTTATGGTTATGTCTGGTTTCACTGTCTATAGTCGGACTAGTTATAATAAAGGAAAATAATAACATTTTCCTTTTTTATAACTACTGACAAATAAGCAGACTCATTTCTCTTTAGAATGAGTCTCTTCTATTGTCTCTTCTATTTAGATAATATGACAAGAAAAGCATTTCCAAACTCATATCACACTTATAAGACAATGATTATTATACACAAAATGTATGTATATTTATGTGGAATATGCCTTAATATACATCCAAAAATAGTACAGATCACAGTTTGTAGGTTATTGCTAGCGTAGACAACAGTCTCTCACGCAAAATATTACTGCGACCACTCTTAAAATCATTAAACTAGTCGCAAACAGTGGCTCGAGATGGGGTTACGTCGTAATTGGCCAATCAATCTATCATAACTTTCTCGTTGACTTAATTGTCATTGTAAGTAATAAAAAAAAATATTGCATAAAAATTGCACTCTTCACAACGCATTTTTATACGGTGTTTTCATTATCTAGTCATCGTCAGCTAAAGTCCGCCTATCTCGCGATCTTACTCATAAAATACTTAAGCGGGTTTAGTTTTACTTAGTGCCACAAAATGAGTTATTTGGTTATTATGTAATAGTGTATTACGTATATTTTATCTATATATAGTATAAATATCTTTTATGTGTAAGTGCCAACATCTGCCTTTGTATTTTTGCATCACATGAAGGTTGATTGGTAGAAAATGCCTGAGGCATTAAATCCGTTTTTGTACAAGTACATCAATATTTGAGCATAAAGTTTAAATAAAAATACGAAGTAATATTTCAAATTATAGTTTCCTACGTAGAAAATACGAAAGTTTTGCACTCCCGGGTTCTTAATGACGAAAAGACTTAACTTAAAGGTCCTAGCTATTTTGCGGCGTACCCGCGTTTTATCGAAATCGCTCATACAACGAAGACTTACATTCCCTTTAAATCAGGGTTTCCCAACCTTTATTTCACTGAGCCTCCCCAATTCAAAAATAATATTCTCATGCCCCCTTAAGTTTAAAAACATTAAAAACACATAATTTTTTATACAACTGAATTATTTCTTTGAATTAAAATTAAAATACAGATATTTGTAGATATTTATGTTTTAAGAATAAGAGAAGATATATGTATCTACACTTGAAAACCATTAATTACTTTCACTTTAGGTAAATATCCTAGTTTTATTTTAATTATTAAATACTAATGAGATACTTGAGCTTGCATCTTCTGTACCAGTATGTCGATTCTGGGTTCAGTCTTTGCTAGAGCGCTTAAGTACCTACTCGATTACGCCCCCCCTGGTATTCCACTACGCCCCCCAAGGGGGGCATGCCCCCCTGGTTGGGAACTCCTGCTTTAAATGTTTTATTCTAAGTTTATTAACAGCTTACAATACAACGGTAGAATATGTAAATCCACTTTAGTTGACGAATATTTACATATTCTCTACCAAATTACTTGGAGACATCAAATAATGTGTGGTTTTGTGATAAATGATGCCGGAATTCGCGCTTTAGTGACAGAAGTCAGGAAATTACAATACAATAGAGCGACGTATTGTCTTTATCTGTCCCTGACCCTGGCAGGTGCAGCGTCTGGCCCGTGTGGGTGAAGTTCAAGTCAATTTATTCAGTTTGTTTATTGGTTCATAAGCATGGCTCTTCAACTGAAGGAAGGGCCGGTGAAGTGTAGGGAAGCTGGGGAAGTATGTTTGGATCGTAGAAAGTAGGAAACTGTGACCTCTGCCTACCCCCACGGGAAAGACGTGTGAGTATATGTATGTACATATGTAAGCATGTATGAGCATGGGTGTTACAGGGTGATACATTATAATTTAGTAGGTATAACTCTGATTCGCCTTGTAGCATATGAACTGTAAGTAAGTGAGAGCAAATAGAGGCTGGTTTATAAGGAAAACACGTTCTATTAAAAAGGTTGCTATCAGCAACATTAACATATAAACTTTACTGCAATTGTTTTTAACAGTTACTGTAAGAACTTGTTCCCGCGACTCATATCGATATATTTCGGACAATTCACACAACATTTTTATAAATCTATACTAATATATAAAGCTGAAGAGTTTGTTTGTTTGTTTGTTTGTTTGTTTGTTTGTTTGTTTGAACGCGCTAATCTCCGAAACTACTGGTGCGATTTGAATAATTCTTTTTTTGTTGGATAGTCCATTTATCGAGGAAGGCTATAGGCTAAATAACATTACGCTATGACCAATAGGAGCAAAGACAGAGCGGTAAATGTGTAAAAAACGGGGAAAATTATTCATTTTTGAAGGCTTTCTTTGCGTGCGCTGCGAAAACGGTTCAAGATACACAAAAAATATGTATGAAAGAATTATTCCTCTATACATGATCTAAAAAAAAGTCCGCGACGGCATATGTCTATCTTTTAAGGTTTAGTCACAATGACCGTTTTTATGGTACCAAATTTGGATATGTCGCGTTGTCAAGATCGGGTAACAGCTGAGGTGCGCAAAATAACTATTCCACGCGGACGAAGTCGCGGGCACAGCTAGTTATAACATATGTGTTATTCTGATGAATAAGCTATATTATTGTAAGGTTCCATTAAAATCCATTCAGTACTTTTTACATGAAAGAGTAACAAACATCTATCCATATTGATCAGAATAACACATATGTTATAATTTATAAAAATGTTGTGTGAATTGTCCAAAATATATCGATTTGAGTCGCGGGCACCAGCTAGCAAAATATACGTTAACAGGACATAACACACAAAGAAAACACGCCCATGCTTATTGTTACTGATTACCAGACACATGTTTAATAACTTCAGGTTACCTCAGCCGCCAAGAACAGGTTGTAATTTGATTCCTAGATCGCGTGTCTACGGAAATATCCGAATAATGCTAAGTGCCGCCTTCTACGAGTACCATACGTGACGGACTCAGCGCCGCCGTGGGCTCGGCAATCATTCCGCGCGAGGACTTCATTGAATTAGCACAATTGTGGCCTTGCGTGATTTCATGTCAAGTTGATAGACCCGACTGAGAGACTTTTGTTGGATAGTATATATCTATACTAATATAATAAAGCTGAAGAGTTTGTTTGTTTGTTTGTTTGTTTGAACGCGCTAATCTCCGAAACTACTGGTGCGATTTGAATAATTCTTTTTTTGTTGGATAGTCCATTTATCGAGGAAGGCTATAGGCTAAATAACATTACGCTATGACCAATAGGAGCAAAGACAGAGCGGTAAATGTGTAAAAAACGGGGAAAATTATTCATTTTTGAAGGCTTTCTTTGCGTGCGCTGCGAAAACGGTTCAAGATACACAAAAAATATGTATGAAAGAATTATTCCTCTATACATGATCTAAAAAAAAGTCCGCGACGGCATATGTCTATCTTTTAAGGTTTAGTCACAATGACCGTTTTTATGGTACCAAATTTGGTCGAAATAAAAAATCTGCCGGAAGTCACTATTCCACGCGGACGAAGTCGCGGGCAAAAGCTATTCATAATATAAATATAGATTGATAGAGTCAAACGAGCTATAAAAGAGGCCGTTATTGACTGATCACCATATAAATCATATGGTTTATATGGTGAATTGGTGATCAGTCAATATCTAATGTCACCTTACCTAAAAAAATAATGATTGCACAACAAAAATACTAAAACAAGAATTAAATATAATAATTTTATTTCTCTTGCTCTGCTCCCAATTTTATATGGGGTCGGCGTAACATGTCTTCCTCTCTATCACGCACCATTTCGACATTCACTCCCTTCTTCAATATATAAACATTCACACAGTCCATCCATTGTTTCTTCAGTCTTTCTCTCCCCACACGCCCAGATAATTAGGTATGGAGTGTAAAATGGAACGGTGCAAAAGGGCTAACAGCTCAACATTGGACTTGCTAATCAGTAAGTCACTGGTGTTCCGAATATATTTTTACTAGGTACGGAACCTTAAATGAGTTATCAGATCACTGAGCTGCTTAAACTGCGACTTGTTATAATGTGTATCTGGTTTATTTCAGCGAACGTGGCGGTGGCGCGGTCGTACCTTTCGGCGGCGACGCTGGTGAGCGAGCGCACGCGCGCCGTGGCCTCCGTGTCGCTGGCGCAGGTGCTCGGCTTCGTGGTGGGGCCGGCGCTGCAGGTCAGTCATTGCCACGTATAAGTTACACTCGCATTATCCACCTATTACAGTTTTTATAAGGTAGAACTCTGTAATTCGCTGTACCTTTTAGAGGCTGTTACTCATTGACTAAACAACAGTCTTGTGTTGGAATCAACATGAACTGACGGCACGTTTGTCGCAGTGTTCGACTGATCTGCTCCCAAGTAACATGTTGCGGGTTTGATTTCCGCACTGGACAGATATTTTGTATGGCCTACAAAAATGTGTTTCGGTCTGAGTGTATGTGCAAATGGGCATGCGAGATTCTGGTATGTTGTACTTACTACACCCACGACATACTCGTAGAATAAAAATGTTAATAGACCCTCATCTCTAGGAGACGTTTTCTTTAAAGTAAAACTACGGCATACTTTTATTTCTCCGGTTTACCTTGGCTGTTTCGGGTCTTAATACTTATGTGGGATTAATATGGACTCAGAAAAAAATCTTAACGTAAGGACACGACGACGAGTAGTTGAGCGAATGTCTCCACTGTATATGCAGGCAGAGGTGTGTCATGAGGGTGAGTTGTGTTGCCATATCCGGATCCTTACTGTTTGTTAATATGGCAGTAATCATCGACAAATGTTGCTATTGTAACATCATTTGAATCAGGCAAATCTCACAATAAAATCGTACAATGTATCGGTCCAAAGACTGAGCCCTACGGGACACTACGCTAGTGTCATAAAGTTTTGAAGTGTTTCTCCTTCTATTAACTGGAATACACGTTTAGCTAAATATGATTTAAAAGTATATTCTGTACGGCGGTGCAGGCAGCGGCGGCGCCGCTGGGCCCGGGTGCGGCGTACGGCGAGCCGGGTACGGAGGACGGCCCGCGGCTCGACATGTACACGGCGGCGGGCTGGCTCAATGTGGCGTTGGGCGCCGCCAACCTGGCGCTTCTGCTGCCCTGCTGCTTCAGCGAGCGGCCTGTCGCCGCGCGCGAGGCCATGCTGGCACGGGGCGCGCGCTCGGGTACGCTGCTCTGCCTTCTTTCTTTCTGCGATTTTATTTTGTTAATATTAAAATCACGTGTAGATTTACATTTTTTATAAGTATACGAGCAAATGGATCACTCGATGGCGAACGATTACCGCCGCCGGCGATGTACCAGAACACTAACAGATACGCTTAAAAGAGTGGAAAGTTATTTTCTGGTGACATCCTTTTTTTTTTGAGGGGGGGAAATGTGACTTTTTGCACCATGACACCGCGATGGTAAGGCGCGGCCGTATGGATTTAGTGGGTAGGCCGGTCAAGAGGACCGGCCTACCCACACCTACGTCTTTGGCATCGAATTAAACTTTTCTGAACAGTGATATAGGTTATCACATAATTTTCATTAGGAAAGAGATGTTTACGTGTGGTAAAATTAATCCTGTGTCGTTCCCTGGGTCTCATGCGATTCCTGTACGACATTTAATGAAAACCTGTCAAAGTTTTGTAAAAACCTGTAAAAACTTGTAAATTTTACAGGTCGTTTGGTCCAGACCCTTGGAAGTCTAAATCTACCTATGTTTACTTAGTCACATAAAAATTACTTTCTCATGACGGTAAATACCTATGAAAGCTAATGTTGAATATTTATTATTTTGACATAAGTGATTAATCGATCTTTTTACATGTGGCGACAGAGAAGGAAGCACTGGCGGATATGAAGCCTGATCTGATCAGCAGCTGGACGCTGGTGGGCGCCTTTGCAGTGCTGGTGTTCAACTTTGTGCTGTTGGAGACGCTGGCGACGTCGCTGACGATGGACCAGTTCGGGTGGGGCAAGGCGCAGGCGCTGCGCAACATGGGCGCTCTCATGAGTGTGGGCGGCGTGCTGGCCTGCGGCGCCTTCGCGGCCATCGCGCCGCTGTGCCGACTAGTGGAGGAGAGGTGCGGGTGCTTGTCATACGTAGGGCTTATAGAATGCGGTTATTTTCACTATTACTCAGAGGTATATTTCAATTAGTGGTTTTATTGTCTACCACCAAGAAATTACATTAACTTATTGGCATATGAATATTTCGTTCAGTGACCTATTAATGATAGGGGGGAGAAGGCAGGGCATCGCAACCCTTTCCACCTAACCGATAACTTATTGGTCGTGGTGCTCTAATCAGACTATAAGCACTAGACTCCGAGCCGTCTAGCAACTGATCGACTGCAAATTTGTTTCTTTGACATTTTAAATGGTGAATATATTCTTCAACTCATTACACCGTTGTTATGTGAGACTTTCATGGAAAGCAAACGAATGTGATTGAACGATTGAACGAATGGGTCAATTTGGGGCCGGTTGTGGTGGAAGTAGTAGTATGACACGGCATTCATCATATTTTTATTAATTGTATTTCCTATATTATGTAATGGAAAGTGACTTCATGAATTATCAATATTGAAGTTATTTTCCTAATTGACGACTCTGTATCTATTTAATACAGGGAAAAAAAAACAGCCCTTGCTGAGTTTCTTGCCGGTTCTTCTCAGTACAAGGTCTCCCGCCGTAGATTTGCGAACCGATGGCGAAGCTTTTCGACTTTCACAAGTGCTTGTAACAGCCTAGACTGAATAAATGATTTTGAATTTGAATTTGAAATTTGAGTATTAGAGTAGCTGAACCCGTTTATAAAATATATGCGAAATATTGCGTTGAGATATGTCACAGGCGTTAACACTATTTTTATGTGCTTTTAGAACATTGTTACAATACGCACATTAGGACAATCACATATGATACTGAATATGGTGCCGATCAGGGCGCTGCTGGTGTGGGGCGGGTTCCTGCTGACGGGGCTGGCGTCCGTGCTGTGCATTCCGTGGGGTCCGGGCCCGCCGCCGCTGGCGCTGGCGCCGGACGGCGAGGCCGACGCGGGCGCTGAGGCGACCGGCGGCTGCCCCGCACTCGCGCAGCCGTGGTGCGCGCACTCTCGCCGCCTCACGCTTACTCAGTTCTTGCTGGCCTACGCCTGCGTCTCCGTGGGCTACTCGCTGGGCGTAACGCTCATACAGACCATCTTCTCCAAGGTGCTGGGACCGAGGCCGCAGGTGACTATTGTCTTAGTTTTATACTATCTTCTCATATAAAGTTCCTCGGATTACTATCCGTTAGAGCCTATAAAGAGCACACAGAGAATCAAGGTCTCTCCGCTGCTTCAACTTCTCCGGTTCAGGCGTTATTATTTGAGATCACCGAAGATACGGAAAGCAACCCTTTGCAGTAAGTCAAGAGTGTCGAGCTTATATTTGGAAGCTCCAACCCATAGGTGTGAGCAGCACTTATTTGCTGTTTGTAAAACGCACTGACTGGCATGAAGTACCGCATCGCTCTATTCTGGACACCCAGATGTTTGTCCTCCAAATTACTCCCAAATTTCGCTGTGGCTGAAGTGTTGGATCGTAGTAATTGGAAAACTGTGGTGTTTCCGTACCGTTCCCGGGTGCATTGGTAGCGTAAAGGAGGGTATTGTCGGCAGGGCGTGTGGATGGGCGTGCTGACGGGCGCGGGGTGCGTGTCGCGCGCGCTGGGCCCCGTGTTTGTGGCGGCGGTGTACGCGCGGCGCGGGCCGGACGCCACGTTCGGTGCCACGGCGGCGCTCACGCTGGCCGCGCTGGTGGCGCTGCGCTGCGTGTACGCGCGCCTGCGGCCGCCGGCGCCGAGCGCGCCGCCCGCGCCCGAGCCCTGCGAGCTGGGCCCGCTCGTCACGCCCACCGCTCTCGCTGACTGCGCCGCCAACGACGACCAGGGGTAGTCACCGATAGACTGTATTAGCAATGTGGCAATTAATAACTATAAACATCTGTAATAACAAAAAATCCTTCAACAATTGTTTGAAGTGGTAGAAAAAAGAAAGTACGAAACGCAGTAGGTAATAACGCGGAGACATCAATAGATTCATTAGTCTATTGACAACTGCACGTTAGTCTATTAACGTTTTAATGAGAGATTATCTGAGTCATTCATGAGTATTCCTAGCCGGCGTTACTATTGAATTTAAGTTATGGTCGCAGTTCATATTTTAGTAGCTTATAGTTTATAGATATAAACAGTGTTTATACACTTCTAAACATTGAGTAAAATACACATATCTTGTATTATTTAAAAACTCTGCTGGTTTCAACTACGGTTTACAAAGATATTACAAAGAAAACATTCAATAGGATTATAAAAAGATTGTTTCGTAACAAATGAATATATTTTTATACCAACGACTATTTTTTAATTTGCTGTCAGAACTTACAGAATTTCGAGAATTAGAGAATTAATCAATGGCAGCATTGATTAACGTCAAAAAATATACGTTAATAGACTAACGTCAATAGACGCGATGATAATAATCGCGTTACGTTTACCCGCGCCTGCTGCCTGTGTAGAAACGAAGATCACTAGTAGGTACCTCCTGCCACTACAGCCCGTATTGTGGATTAAAATATGTAGATATAAGTGGAATTAAATGCGGGAATGCTGCACAAAGGGGAACATTGCATAAAACTAGATTGTTATTGAATCATATGTTCATATATAATACCTAGATCATTATTATAAAATGTTTACTATTCAGTACGTCTTTTATCGAATTTATGGTAATAATTATTAATATTATTTCTATTTCAAGAATATTTTAAGCATATTATTAGGTACTGTATTGTTTTACGCTCATATCAAAACGCGTGTGTTCATTGTATGTGATTTGTAGGTGCCTTAGAGTTGTAGCTATTTAGGAATATACATTTTTATTATATTATATACTTCCATAAGAAACATTTAGCGGATAAGAGAAATCAAATATTTTTTTATTAATTTATACAATTAAAATCTTAAGTATTATAAGTAGCAAAACGGAAAAGTTATAAGAAAGTTATATTTTTATAAGCTGTTTATAATAAATACATACTATTTTATATAGGCTTGTGGAAGGATTTTAGGACCGTTACTTATTTTGCCTTATGATTTAATCTGTGTAATACGAATAAATAATAATCTATGGGCGTGTATTGTGCCGCCTTTTTGTTATTTGATAGATGTCAAATACTTAGTCAAGTTGTAAGAATGTTCGTATAATACACGCAATAGGGATGCCAGATCGAATTTTACGGTACAAAATATGTATAATCAGACGGTGTATTGTATCCAAAACGTATAGTCTACAATCGCGTATTATTGGATACAAAAAAAACCTTTATTAATTATCTGCGATTTAAATTTTGTTCACACTACGAACATCAATAAATGTGGTCAGTATGAAATTTTTCAAATTAAAAAAGGCAAAAAAAAAAATAAAGGGTAAAACTAGAGGTCATTAGAAGAATAGAATAGAAGCTATGCTGGATAATTGATTTATACAATTTTATATAGTGTTATTAAGATTAAATTTCGTATAATTAAAGACATTAACATGTATAGTCGATATTTATCTACTAGAAACTCTGTATGGAATCAAGATGAAGGAAGATAAATTAGTAAGCGTTATAATAAACTTTTATGAAGAATACTCGTCGCAAAGAATCTTCAGGGGTTTGACACGAACTATAGGATGATAAATTATAAAATGGACTGTATTAGACTGTAAATAATGTAAAATACGAAAATGGATAAAAATATAAAGTTTACAGCGGAATATTAGCAAGTAGACAACATCTAACAAAAGCTGACAAGCACGCACATAATTTTGAAACACATATTGAAAGCCGAAAGAACTTAAATCTATGGTTGCAAGAAGATCAGAAATAAGGGTCTTGATATAAACACTTGGACGATAATTAAATTGCTTTATTCTATTATGTGTGTGCACAAAAATAGAATTGATTTATAACCGAACGAATTACGTAACATGGCTAACGATACAAGTCGCGCTTTAAACGTAGACGCAAAATAATGCTAAACACCGTTGCTAATACTTGTACAATGGTAAACATTCCCGATATCTTTATTTTTACTTCAGAGTTTTATGCAGTATTGCAAACTGGTGCATGTTGTGTCTCATTACATTAGTAAGTCACTAGAAATAATTGTAAGACTGAGCGCAGAGTATGGCTGGCAGGCGGCGTCGCACCACACGCTAAGTGGATGTTCAAAATAACATAAACAATATTTCATCAGCGCGACGCCTTTATACAATGTGGTTATTTTTATATCAATAATGTAAAATATATTATTTGTGCTGTGGAGTATAGTATATTCTTGGTGGACTCGAAATATTATTTTGTTATGGTTTTCAAATATAGGTATATATAATAAATATATGTTTAGTTTATATCTGCATTTGTTTTCTGCTTCTTCTTTAAAAACTTTTTTCTAACCTAACCAACCAATGTCGTGTCCCTTGTTAAATCATAATGACTGAAGAACATAAAATACCCCAAGTGTAATAATCAATACCTTCTGACATTCATATACCTGTTTTTAAATCTAAAGACTTTAACTAAACCTAAAAAAAAAGATTTTTAATCTGGAGTTGTTCTGCAATAGCAAGTTTTGGGTGTAAGGCATTTTTCCACCACATACAAGTCGTTCATATAACTTATAAAAACGTGCTAATTAAATGCCACGTATGAAGATAGCGAGCCCGGCAATGAACGTGTTCCTTGTCACCGACTAAACTCAACCTTATTCTAAAAATTATGTAGGCAAATCGTGAGGGCGATCAAATCATGACGAGCATAGTTAGTTCGTAGTACATTTATATGTGAGTACATAATCCGGAAGATCTCGAAGCAACATGACTCGTCTCGGCGTGACATGAGTCGGCAACAAACCTCAGACATCGGTTCGTGTGCGTCCTGGATAAAGGGACTGAAGTGACGGTACTGCTATATTCCCTCCTCCATTCAAGCCGTAGGGCCCTTATGGCCAAGGCTGAGGTTGAGTTTAGTTAGTAGGTCACGTGGTCAGACCGCTCTGGCCACGTGGAGTCTAACATAACCACCGTGACACTTGCCGTTGCGGTGGTGTCCTGGGCACATTTCGTGCTTTTTAGTGAGAGTCTCAGCCTCTCTCTCCTGAGGGGAAAAAGGTACTACTATACCATAATATTAATTAAGATACATATTACAATGTCATCTAATAAGTAAAAATAACTGACATATCGACAGGTATAACAAAAATAATGACTTCTCGCATAACGTTTTATTTACAAAACAGTAGTAATAAATAAATAAAACAACAAGGCCTGTGTTGTAAAGGCAGAATAAAGAAGACCATATGTATAATACTTATGGATAATTTCGTATTTGTGGTGCTCGATATATATATAGCCTACTGATGAATATAAAAAAAAAATAATTCTGAACAAAATCTTACAATAACGCCTTCCGCCGAAGGCACAGTGATATTGGATGTTTCAATTTATCTTAAATGTACAAGCGTATTGTCCAGCTAACGACGGGCAAGAAGTATTATGGTACGGAGTTGTGAGTACTTATATAGCAGCTTGCATTATGACGACACTACAGGCCAGACAGTATCACATATTGAGAGTACAGTGCCGAGGGTCTGTGACGTGGCCGGCGGCGGTGTCACAGGTCGGCGGAAAGCACACGGCGCGGAGGCGGCGCGGGCTGCGGTAGCGTGGCGTCGCCGCGACGGCGGCCGAGGGTCACGGCGGCGGTGGCGTCCTGCGGTAGCGGCGCGTGCCGCGTCTCGGGCGAGGCCAGCGTGGCCGCGGCGCCGCACACCGCTGCCGCTGCGTACAGCGCCGCCTGTACTGTCGCGCTCTGCAATGCAAACTCAAACTTACTAATCTGTCGCTAGAACTAGTTTATTGTACTAAAAATATTACTACAAATAATGACCAAAAGATACTTCTAGCACTAGCACTCAGGGCAGCTTTCTTCAGTGGGGCTTGCTATATTGCTTACACCTGCTATGGTTGTGATGCAGAGCACGCTAGCAGGCAGTATCCGAGTTTTGTTTGGTAATCTTGAGTGCTAATTACAATTTTACAGTAATAGGCAGGGTCCGCTGGACATAAACCTATTAAACAACTCATGCAACTTCACATCACCAGCTCATGTCGTCGCTTATCATCTTAACAAACAACACCATTCAAATTATAAATTTCAGAATAGGGTATTACGCACTATGAAAAATAAAATCTAAATTTATGTTTTTATAGTTCATTTATGAAAAAACAAACGAAAAATATTAATTTCTATTCATAAAACTGCAAAATAAATTAAATATTTCAATTTGAAAATACAAGTTTTTTTATCTGTGCTTCGAATGTCAAAAACGCTGTACGCCATGTTTGCATTCGCTGTGACGTCACTGGACTTGTAAATAAACAACCTCGGTTTTTGTTGTACATGTCTACTGTGTAATTTATTAGAGTAACGAAGTTTCTCAGTTATTATACGAAATATTTATTTCGAAATATTTCGTTATTTATTTCGAAAATATGTTTATTTCTTTCAGCGAAGCGTAATGTTTGCCCGTGTAATGCCCGTGACGTCACAGACATGGCGGCCTGAGAATTGGCGTTTTCGCGCCCAAATTTGAATTGTAAAATTAAAACACGTTTTTATGAAATAATTGGTATAAAAAAAATGTATTTATATTTTTTTGTGGTATTTTATCAATAACAGATTAAATTAAAACACTTTTTGAATTAGACTGTAATACCCTATTCAGTGAAACAATGATTTAAAAATGATTGTCATAAATCGTGTCACGGGGTAAATATGAAGTTCATGTATAGAAACAACGAATGAATTCTTGAATAGAAGAGATGTAAGTAAAAGATGGTGTCGAGGACAATAATGTAAATCTTATGAAGTAAATCTTAAAATTTTCAGCAACAAATAGTGGAACATACTGGTATGTTTATGTTAAATTGATGTAGCACAAAACATAATCGTTATTATTATTTTTCCATTCTATGTTTCCGTACTACGCATCAACCTGCGTCGGCGAGTCATTCGAGCTGTCTACACCTACATTCTTTTTGTGTTAACAGCTGACTAGGGGAGTCATTTGAAAGATTTTGTTTTCATTTTGAAGTTCGAGTTAGCTCGGAAAGTATTAAATTTTAATGTGTTTAGATACCTATGCTCCATCTAATATGAAACTTATATGTCCTATAAATATGATGGACGGCTTTAAAACGCACCAGCAGTGGCGTCTGCGGCGCCAGCACGGAGCCGACGCGGCCCAGCAGCGAGCACGTCGCCAGCGCCGAGCTGCGCGCGCCCGTCGGGAACACCTCCGCCGTAAACACGTACAGCGAGTTGAACGCGAACGTCACCGACAGCTTGCCCAGGAAGAACAGCCCCAGGCCCGTGCCCGTGTGGGCTGCAAACAGTGCACTGCACTTTTCACGCTTGTCTTTAAAACTTAATAACTTTTAACGCGCACACATAATATATATATTTTTTCATTACTTTATAATCCTGTAGGGCAATCGCCAAAGATACTCACCGGACATGGTTGTTTCGGTGAGTATCTGAGTCGAATAGGGAGGGAGGACACGACACGATGCCACCATTGTGCATCCGACCTCGACTCGGCCCAGCACACGCTGGCGGAGTGCCCTGCTTGGGACTCCGAACGCCGAGTCTTGGTCGAAGAGATCGGGCAAGATCTGTCTCCGCCAGCGTTGATTGCGGCAATGCTGGCGGATGAGGGAGGTTGGAGGGCTGTGGTCTCCTTCTGTGAAGCGGTGATGCTCCAGAAGGAGGCCGCCGAGCGGGATCGGGAGATGGCCGATCCCGCTCGAAGAAGGCGGCCTCGGGCCAGATAGCCTGGCCTGAGGCGCCGCCACGGGTCGCTGGCGGGCGCGACGCAGTTCGTGCCCGTGGAGTCGACCCGGGAGGGACCTCACCTCCGGATGGCCGGGGGGTGACGTCGTAGGAGGTTGGAGGGGACGAGGCGGCAAGATCACTCCTCCCCGAGAAGGGCTCCCCTTGCGCATCCAGGGGTACAAAGGCCGGGGGTCCTCAGTTGCGACACTCGATCCTGAGGGCCCCCTACAACGCCAGAGGATGGCCATCGCTGAGGTTTTTAGTGGGTAGGCCTCCCCCTTCTGGGGAGGAGAGCCCCACATAACCACCGGCTCTCCGCAGCCGGGGTATGCAATTCAATGCATTTTCCTCAGCGGAACAAAAAAAAAAAAAAAAAGGGCAATCGCCAAAAAATAAATTAAATCGTCAAATTAGGATATTTTAAACTTAGTAACTATCTCAAAAGTACTTGCTGTTATTTTATGTCAGAATTTTGTACATTACTGACTATAAGTTTATGAAAATTTCAAAACTATGTTATTAATTACTTAGTATAATGTCTATTGACGTGTGTATAAATTTCGTAAAGTTGCGCTCTTGGTATTTATTTAATAATAAATAAGATATCGTTAGTATGGAATAAACCAAGTCTTTGAAATCTCCATACAAACCACAGTTTCATATTTGAACCCCTAATATATAAAAATATACTTACAAACAAAAAAGGGCGCGACACATGCGAACCCGCAAATGAGGAACGCGGAAAAAATGCTGCGCTTGCGTCCGAAACGCTCTAACGCCATCACGATGAGGAGGGACGCCACTACCTTGTTATCAGATAAAACAACATTAAATCTGTGTAGCTACCATGAGTTTACATATCATTTATCAACCCCGCATAACCTTTTATTTGTTACATATAAATTGTGGATACAGCAATATCAGAACACCTTTCTACATATGTTTTGCACCAGCTTACCTCGTGTAGGTAATACTAGGCACGTATTACCTCATTTTTTACCAACAGGTCGCGTCAATTTCCCTTGAGTGCGATTGACTGCACCGGTAGGTCATTATTAAGAGAAAAGCAAACAGCAACCATATCCTTTGTAAAATATTCATAATAAAAACAATTCAAAATCCGATATTTTCACGAAGATATTGATGGAGCTGGGGTGACCCTACTGATATTCACCGAGTGCTACCTACCTCCATGAACATGTTGAGCGCGAAGTTGACGTACTTGTCGCCGGAGAGCGCCACGGAGTTGATGGTGAGCCCGTAGTAGATGAAGGCGGCGGCCGCCCAGGCGGCGCCGGTGGCCGCCAGCCGCGCCACGAGCGCCCGCGACCGCACCAGCTGTAGCCACGGGTTGACTCGCGGCGCCGATGCAGCGACGGTGTGCTCCTTCTCCAGCGCTGCTAGGATGTCTTCGTCTATGTGCACCTGACGGGTGAACACGGTACTGATCAAGTAATTTAGAATACACCAATATATTTGACCTTCATTTCTGTGCTACCTTTATAACAAGTCGTGACTCGGTCGTTAGATTTCTTCATTTGTTTTGCTCCTGAGTGTGCAATAGCCCTCGCTTTGAATCCGTTTTTAATCTTTCATTCACTAGTTGCATAATATACTTTACGAGAGTTATGAGCAACGACAGCAAATTGTAAAGTGTTCCATGTTGCATTTACACTACATATATGCAGCTATACGTATATTATCTATACCTATTTTTATACATTTCACTGGAATTCTTTCGGGAAAGTCTTTGACATCTTTTTTCATTGAAATTACCAGTTTTTGAAATGTCAACTCGTGGAAGGCAGCGTTGAGCGGCATCATTGATCTGGGGAGCCAAGACAGAAACAACACAAATTTCATTAAGGGTCCGCAACTGATTGGTTTACAGTCGCTTGTAGTAAAGTGGACGACTTTCGACTCAACGACTAACGATGGGAACAATCAAGTTGTCGAGGCCGCAGGACTATCCTGCTAACATAGGTCGATCATACAACTAGTACACTGACCTTCTGTCGTTGATGTTGACGACTTGACATATATATGACAACAGTGAGTTGATGAGTAACCTTGTTCAGGACAGCAGCGCGCCGCAGCGTGGAGCGGACGCGGCGATGCCGTCCGCGGGCGTGCAGCCAGCGCACGCTCTCCGGCAGCAGCAGCGCGTACAGCGGCAGCAGCAGCGCGGGCGTGTGCGCGGCCCAGAGCAGCGCGCGCCAGTGCGGCAGCGTGTACGCGGCTGCCGCCAGCGCCGCGCCGCCCACCCCGTACGCCACGCCTGTCACGCACGCGAACGTCGCTCGCAGCTTAGGCTGCGCCAGTTCCACCACTGTAATGGTTGGTCCCCCTCTTTATATACTAATAAGTCTTCTTACACACGATTGCCAATTATTTTTCAATCAGTTGGAAAAAATAAACTTTTCTTTCTAATAAACCTGTGGATACGATGACCTTTCTATCATTTTAAGTGATTGGGTCATTAGGTTCAACGGCGCAGGTTTAGTCGGTAGGTCATTTCAGTCGAGCCGCCTTGATCGATCTAGAGTCGGACATAATTACCGAGGCACTTAGTCGCGGTGCCATCCCTAAGAATTCTCAGTTTCTCCTCTCTAGAGAGGAAAAAATGATGGCCAATTGTAACAGATATAGATACAAACATTTCACCTATAATAAGTAATAACAGTCACGCCAAGATTCATGAAGGAGTCATTAGGGTCCCTGTGAAATCGATCTAGTATCTGATGTTACAGTCGTATTCAGTTTAACATGGACTATGTATGTCATTCCTGGCGACTTCATTTTCCCGCAGGATGACAAGATATGAGATGGAAATGTTTCCACGGATTGCTGTCTTCTCTTCTCTCCAAGAGTATTGTAGAACTAAGTCGATCCTCAAAGCACTCACTCATGACGTACCCGGCGCTGTTGAAGCCGGAACCCAGCATAGCCTCTAGGAACTCGACGGTGAGGTACATAGGGTAGCTGACAGAGAAGCTTTTCAGCAGGCCTAGGGCGCCTGCGAACCCGCCGAATATGCAGAACGCGGTACGGCGGCCGAACCTAGGGTCAAGCAGACCAAGTTAGAGCCTCCGTCTTGAAATAGTTTTGTAAAAGACACACACGTAGTTGCAAGAGATATTTATTATCTGACTTATAAAACATAAGAAAATCTGTAAAAATATACATTTACAAACAATAAATTAAAAATATCAAAAAAGGAAGAATATTACTAATATATATATTTAAAATGACCGGTGGTCCGTGGCTGTCAGTAATAAGTTTTATGAAAAGACGACCTCCGTAGTCGAGCGGTTGGTATACCGGTTTCAAGGTGTCGCCATCTCTGAGGTCCTGGGTTCGAGTCCCGGTGGGGGCAGATGTTTGCGTGATGAATGCGAGCATTTGTTCCTTAGTCATGGTTGTTATATTTCTACCAAATTTATTTATATATGTATAAGGCAGTACTGAAATAAATAAATAAAATAATAATAAAACTGGGCTAATTGGTTTAAGTGTAAGATATATTTATTTATTAATTTCTTTTGGAAATTTATTTCTAGTTCTTTTAGCTAGCTTCATTGGAAGTTTAATGAACACTACCTGCAACCACTATTGGTAGAAACCATCAAAAGTATCGTCGAAGTTCTCACTAGCTGGTCAACTGTAACAGCCGTGCAGTTACCTGTCCGAGGTGTAGCCGGTCAGAATAAGCGCCAGCGGCAACGCAGCATTACGCACCGACCCCACCAGAGTGCGCATCCACTCGTGGCATCCTAGGTTGAACTGCGGATAGGCATTTTTACTGTTTTAATAACATTTTAAAAATATAATAATATTACATAAGTCTGGAACTCTTACATTCCGCTCTATTCTATATGTTCCGTGTTACAGGCAGTACTGATATTACTGACTAGCTTTCCGCCTACGGCTTCACCCGGATGTATTGAATATTCCAAAAGGAATGATATATTTTCCCCTGGTAAAAAATTCCCTCTGGCCTTCTCCCGATCTCAAACTATCTCTACATCAACTTCCATCAAAATCGGCTTAGTAGATTCTAATCGTATTCCAACAAAAACTTTCAAAGTTTAACAATATAATATAGTATATCTAATCAAAAGCCTAAAAAATAAGTATCAAACTTAAAAGAATTTCAACTCTGAGGGGTTGGACCTTTTTTCGTATTAAAGTTCTTTCTCAGGTTTTAGATTATCTGTGTTTAGTTGTTTTGACGTGAAAGCGCGACAGACAGCCAGTTAGTTACTTTTGCATTTATAATATTTGTAAGGATTCCATACAGATTTTTTTAACACCACATGATGCAGTTGTGGTTTCTTAAATAATAATTAATAATGTGGTTTAAAAATATTACTTTTAGTAAGTTGTATCGGCCGAGCTAGCATGGAACTAACACACGATATGATAGCCATATATCGTGTTACACTGTCGGAGTTCAGCGCCATAACGGAGTATTGTCATATCGTTATCCAGGCTGAGTGTAGGCCTTAATCTGGTACATTACATACAGCAAGAAAGACATCCTTATTTGCCTTAATTTGGAAAACATTACAATTGCATAACATATTCTGTAAAATCCTCAACTAAGTTAAAATTTAATTTAAAAATGTCAGCATAAAGAAAGAAAACTAAATACTATTCATATGAAATAGAAAATAAAGTAACAAACAGAAAATTTAAAAACATAATAATATAATTGTCTTGTAGCCCAATTTTAGATCTTAGTTTATTCTATAACCTCATCTCAATTCTTAATTTATCAGGTAAAATAATTTAGCTTTTAATTTATTCTGTCGCCTAATCTCACCTGTTAATTTATTTTTAAGCCTAAACTCACTCTTAGTTTATCTTGTGGCCTAATGTCTGCTCTTAATTTATTCTTTTTTTTTTACTTTTTAATTTGGCTCTCAGTCTGTTGATGTTATAATTTCCATTATAACAAATATTTAAACTGTGATGTTGTTGTAATAATGTAAAACCTTAATTCAGTATTGACGCCAGTAATGTTTGTTTCTGTTGATGCTTTCGATTGCGTTAAAATTTAATTATTGGAATAAAATGTTAAAACCATTCAGTACAAGGTTATACTGTGATCAATCTGGCTCCATCGAACTAAAAAACACGTAGTACCTCAGCGAAGGTGGTATCATAGTTCTCGTACAGCAACGTGCAGTCCAAGGTGTCGTTGGGGTGGTAGTGGCGCCGGTCGCAGGAGCCGCCGGGCGGCAGCGACGGCAGCGGCGCGTACCGCTGGCACTGCCCGGAGACCAGAGACGCCGCTGAAGAGTCATTGAACTGTGGGTGGAGACCCTCGCATTCGGGCACTAGGCACCTGTAAGGGAGTTTGTCGTTATACAACTACTGAATCGGAAACACTATGACGTTTTTGAAACTTAATTAAGGGTGCTTTAGGTGCACAGCACGAGTTATGACAAGGCGCAGATGACAATAATAGATATTTTATTACTATTAATCTATTTTATTTATATTTATTTATTAAAGTAGTTCTTTAATTACATATACAGGTTGTTTGCCAGAGCTTGCGATATAATATTTAGTGGTGTATAAAATATAACCTAAAATACTATAGAAATAATGTAAGCGCTAATCAAGGTGTAAGAGACACACACTTTTGGTTGCAACAATTTTTAATATCTGACAAATAAAAAAAATATAAAAACAAAAGCCATCATAAAAAGTACACTTGACAAGCACTAAAAAATAAATATCAAAAAGGTAAGATATTACAAAAGTATATATATAAAAATGTCCAGTGGTCAGTGGCTGTCGCCAACACTCCCCCCCTAGTGCAGGCACTAATTAGTGTCTAGACAGTCACTAACCAACGGTACCAACATTTTCGTAGCCCGTTTTAAAATCCCGGCTTTAGTCCGCACGTCGACGGTCCGTACCCCTCCATCTCTGCCCGGGTAAATTTGAATCACTCTGCCTCTAGGCCAGGAAGAGCGCGGTAATGAGCCATCCACAATCAGGACTATATCGCCAATGCTTAACGCTGTGCTAGCGCCAGCTCTTCTCGGTGCCATAGTTGGTAAAATTTCTTTGGTCCATCTCTGCCAAAAATGATCTGCTAGCCGCAGCCCCTTCTTGTAATCAACTCGACGACAGAGATCACGATCGGTAACCGGTTGCAGTTGATGGTCGCCTGCTGGTCCACCCGTGAGAAAATGAAAGGGCGTCAACGCTTCATCATCGTCTGGCCCAACGGGAACGTGCGTCAGAGGTCTAGTGTTAACAATGGCCTCTGCCTCGGCCAGGAGCGTTCTCAGAATTTCCTCTCTTGGTGCTCTTTCTTTAAGTGTTACTGAGAGGGCGGTTTTTATGCTACGAACCAACCGCTCCCAGCAACCACCCATGAAGGGAGCTGCAGGGGTAATGAATGACCAGTGAATTTTATTATTGGCTGCGAAGTCATACATCTCTTCGAGCTTACGGGCAGCACCGACGAATGCTGTTCCATTGTCCGAGTAAATATGGGCGGGACATCCACGAACGGCAATAAATCGTCTAAGGGCCATGAGGGCTGAATCAGTAGTAAGAGTTTCAACCAGTTCCAAATGGACCGCCCGGACTGTTAAACATGTAAACAGTGCCACGTATCTCTTGAGGTGTCTTCTACCAGAGGTTACATTGATAGGCCCGAAATAGTCCACGCCAACGTGAGTAAACGGTCTCTTATTGTGCGCTACCCGACCTGGTGGTAAATCGCCGAAGGGTGGCACGACTGGCTTTGACTTTCTAACTCTGCACAGTTGACAACGATGGGATACATATTTGATGGACGCCCGAAGATGTAGCACATAGAATCTTAACCGCATTGCGTTAACTATGAGTTCGCAGTTCCCGTGAGCGTTCTTTTCATGATAATGTACTAATAGCAACCTCACGATAGGATGGCGACCGTCCAACACAATAGGCTGCAGATCTCTGCTAGATGGCATGTCCTGTACCGCTAGAATTCTGCTCGAAAGTCGAAGAAATCCGTCGCCGTCGATGAATAGGGCAAGTTTTGCTAATCTACTCTGCTTTGGGATGGGTGCGGACCGACGAAGACATGAGTTTTCTAGTGCGAATGAGTCTATTTGAGATACCAATAACAAGTCTTGCTCAGCTTTAATTATGTTAGAAGCTGTTAATAAATTGCAAAAATTCACATCGCGCCTAATAATATTAGCAAACTTGTTAACACACAACCGTATACGGGCTGTTGCACGGACCAACCGAGTCCAATTACTGAACCGTGAATGTTCAGCGACAATAAGACTATTAACTTCAGGAACTGCACTGATTTGTGCTGGCTGAAATAATGAATGGGACGATGAATGATTTATTTGAGCCACAAAATCTTGAGAAGGAGATTTTAACTCATCAAGGTTCTGTGGCGTGGAAAAACACGATGGTTCTTTGGGCCAAGTATCTGAAGAGGCAAGCAAAAAACCTGGTCCAGAGAGCCAACGTGATAACTCTAATTTAGACTTTATTTTTGTCGCATCATCAGCGATATTTAAGGCTGATGGAACATATCGCCAATTAGCTGGATTGCTTATTTCCAAAATTTCTCCAACTCTGAATGCGACGAAAGCCTTAAAATTTCTAGCATCACTACGCAGCCATTTAAGGACTGTCGTAGAGTCGCTCCAAAAATAAATATTATCTGGTTTGCGTTTATGAGCCTCATGTATGTATGAAGCGTAGCGAGCCGCGATAAGGGCAGCTTGAAGTTCAAGCCGAGGTATTGATACTGGCTTTAACGGAGCTAACCTGGCCTTACCACCTATTAGAGCAAGTTTGACAGTACCATCTTGACATTTAAATCGCCAATATGCCACACAACTATAAGCCAGTTCACTGGCGTCAGCGAATAGATGAAGTTGACGTTCCATAATAGGGCTAGAGTTGTTGAAGTAACAGCGTGGTATCACAATGCTTGCTGCCTCACTCAAATTTGACAACCAAATCTGCCACTTATCAATAAAACTTTGAGGTAGTAAATCATCCCAACCTATTCCCGACCGCCATAACTGCTGGAAAAGAATGCGCCCCTGAATAACCACAGGAACTAAAAACCCCAAAGGATCGTAAACACTCATAAGTTTGGAGAGCACTTCACGTTTTGTAAGCTTTTGGGATAACCCTGCCGGTCTAGTGAACGCTAAGGTGTCGTCAATGACATTCCAAACGACCCCGAGGACCCTTACTTTAGCAAATGGCTGGTTGGAAGGATTTGTTAAATTTACTGATGGACCTCTCGCAGCATGAAGTTCTGGTGGTATAAGATCAAGAGCTTCCTTGCTGTTAGAGACCCATGAACACATTTGTAGACACGCACGAGAGTGGACTTCTAAAATATCAGATGCTAACTTAGCAGCTTCCTCAATGGAATCCACGCTACCTAGATAGTCGTCCATGTAATGATCATGAACGATTGCATTACACGCAGCGGGAAAATAATTTTGTTGCTCCAATGCATTTTTATTTTTAAGAAATTGGGCCGTGAATGGACTCGAGGTTGCTCCGAATATCATTGACGACATCCGGTACTCCCTAATAGATTCGGAAGGTGAATCACGCCAAAGGAAGCGCTGAGCATCACGATCCTGTACCCTAATCTTAGTCTGTGGAAACATTTCTTTTATGTCCCCATTCAGCGCAATGCGACCTTCTCTAAAGCGCATTAAAATAGCAAACAAAGGTTGGAGTAGGTCTGGCCCTGACAAGAGAAGGGAATTTAAGCTAACCCCCTGAAAACTTGCTGCTGCATCATGAACCACTCTAAGTTTGCGTTTTTGGGGGTGCATAACTCCAAAATGCGGTAAGTACCATGTTAGCCCTTGTGGTGGTTCGGAACATAATTCGGCATAACCTTTATCCAACATTGCATTTATGTGATCTCTATACGCTTGTGCATAAGTTGGATTCTTTTGGAATTTTCTTTCTAAAAGCTTAAATCTGGATAACGCAATTGCATAATTGTTTGGAGAATGAAGGTCATCATCCCGCCATAGCAGACCTGTCTCAAATCTCCCAGATTCAAGGCGACGAGTGGTCAGATTCAATATACTAATCGCTCTTGTATCATTTGAACCTAAATAATCTTTATTGGAAATTCCTAAAGAATCCAACTTAAAATAATCTTTTAATAAAATATCTAAATTAGTACTTTCTTGTTCCCTATCAACTAAACTTTCGTGCTCCTGAATACACAAAACATCACTATTTAAAAAATGTATAGGGTTTGATTTACCTGAACTAAAGCCAAAAACTACCCAACCTAAAGCAGTTCGACAAGCAACGGGTTGAGACTTAGAGCCCTTACGAACCTCTAAAGGTATGGTTAAGTGCCAATTATCCACACCCAAGATGACTGTTGGTTGAGCATTTTCAAAACATAAAACATCAGTTAGGTCTTTCAAGTGGCTATAGTTTAAGTCATTGCGACTGAGTGTTTGCTTGGAAATAGCCAGCTCAGGAATTGAACGAGCACCATGAACTATATGACAGTCGTCCGAGGTTCGACCCTTTATTGAAAAATTGACAAATTCTACAGCAGATATTTTGTTAAGTCCTCCTACGCATTTAAGGTGTACCTGAGATGTGGGGCCACTAGCACCTATATTTTTAGCGACCGCAGAATCTATGAAGGTGGCAGTAGACCCATCGTCCAATAAGGCCCATGTGTCTAAGCTGCCTTTAGGTCCAAACAAAGTAACCGCTATGACTTTGAGGAGAGGCTTAAAAGAACTACGCAATTGATCAGCCACATGGGTGATGTTTTCAACATCACTGCTAGCGGAGCAATCAAGTTGAGGTGCAGCAGAGCTAGAGGCAGGCGGTGTTGGTACCACTGAGTCTAACTCTGCTTCAACATCAATATTATAATTGTTGTCGACTTTATGCAGTAAAGTATGGTGTCTTCGAAACTTGCATCCTTCAACTGTACAAGTTACTTTACACGTAGCATATCTATGACCACCTTTATTTAGACATTTACGACAAACTTTATGCTCCATGGCCCACTTTAATCTATGATCCACTGACAATAATATAAATTTTTGACAGACATCAATGCTATGAGTTTGACACGAACAATATAAACAAAATTTATTATTGATAATGGGTTTCTTTATAGAAACCGATGATGAAGCCTGGGTTGAATTTGCAATCTCTTTGGCGGTAACAAAATGAGACTTCTCCGAACGACCCTTGTCGCGGAGGCCCGAGTCTGTCAAAACACCAAACTTACAATGAATATGTGCTTCGTGAACAAGAAAATCTGAAAGAAGCTCCAACTTAAAACGACCAGAATTTGACCGAGAGAATGCAAAGTCAACCCATTTTTCTCGTAAAAGGGGAGACAGCTTACCGAGAATTGAATTTACTAACTCCGGGCAAGCTAAGTATTCGACGTGATTTAGTAAACGTATTGTCGACACAAAATTACGAATCTTGCAAGCGAAACCGTTGAGCTCCTTGCCGGAGTCACAATTTACAATTCTCGGCAATGCTCTTACCTCTGCTAATGTATTGAGAACAACCAATTCAGAGTTACCGAACTGTTGTTCAAGTGCAAAAATTATCTCTTCCGGGTCATCCGATGCCACCAGAAGAGCAGCAACTGCCTCACGAGCCTGACCTTTAAGAGCCAACGATAACCTAGTGAATTAAAAGACAAAACCAAAGAATATTGGTTTTAATCAACTTTAAAATTCGTGTGACATTATTAATAAAAGTAATAGGTATGACATATAATGACGTTCAAACTAGAACTGCTGAAACTATGGTTTAAGACAAGTCACCTCATTTGTATTATATACTACATTCACCCTCCCGTTTTCAATCCTTATGTATACATATAGTCTTTAAGATAAGCTGGCGCACGTCTTTCTCGGCCAGAACATCGAGGCGCTGTTTCAGAAGAGACAGGTAATATTGGCGAAGAGTCAGAAGGTGATAATGCCTTTCCTTCATTAGACAATACTTCTTGAGGAGATGATGGGCCCGGTAATACAGTATCTTCATTAGGGTTTACCAATGGTGGTGATTCATCATCTTCAGTTAAGCTTTCATTTGGGAGAGGTGCTAACTGTCTATTAGATACGGTTGCCTCTCGTCCATCCGAATGTCTAATAATAGAGTAACCAGGATTTGCCTCTAGTAACTCAACTTCTTCAACAAGAGGGTCGTATTTTGAAGATCTTACATTGACCTTTTTCAATACCGGTCCTGGTGTTAGAAGCCACGATGGAAGCGATTCACCATTTGTGGATCGACGTGGATGGTTGAAGAGTCTTTCGTGCGGCGTTTCATTAGTACTAGTGCATACAAGAGACCTAATTGAATGAAGAGCAACTGGGAGTGCCTGTTCCCATTCAGAAATATTCATTTTTTTAGAGTGAAGTTTCAATTGAATAGCTTTCCACAAAGTACCGTTGAGTCTTTCTATCTGTCCGTTCCCTTGGGGATTATAAGGAGTAGTTCTGCTTGAAGCTACACCTGACGCAGTTAGAAAATGTCTCAATTCTTCGGACATAAACGATGTTCCTCTGTCAGAATGAACATACATAGGAAAACCAAATATATAAAATATTTCCTTCAAATACTTGATTACAGTTGATGCATGTAAATCTTTGCAAGGAAAAGCAAAAGGAAATCGGGAATATTCGTCAATAACTGTTAATACATATCTATTCTGTGTATTTGTTGGTAATGGCCCTTTAAAATCCATATTAAGCCTTTCGAACGGTGCAGTAGCTTTGATCAATCTACCTTTAGTTTGACAAAATCGTGGCTTAATTTCGGCGCAAGTACGACAAGATAGAGTCATAGCTTTAACCTCTTCGACAGAATACGGAAGATTTTTAGACCGTATCCAATGAGTCATCCTTGTAATGCCTGGATGACAAAGTTGATCATGTAACTCATAAAGTCTGTTAGGGGCGATCACTGAGCAAATTCTAGACAACGCATCAGCTACTGTGTTTTCTCTACCAGGTCGATATATTATGTCGAATTTGTAACAAGACAACTCCAAACGCCAACGCTCTATCTTTTCATTTTTAATTTTGCTCGCATGTTTTTGATTAAACATGAAAGCTACAGACTGCTGATCTGTTATTAGAATAAAATGTCGTCCCATCAAATAATGACGCCATTTACGAATGGCTTCCACAATAGCACACGCTTCCTTTTCTATAGATGACTGATGTCGTTCAGAGTTATTTAAAGTTCTTGAGAAAAATGCTATTGGGCGAGAATTTTGTGAAAGTGTTGCTGCTATTGCATATTCCGATGCATCAGTCTCTACTGTAAAAGTTTCCTGATCATCAAAAGACGAAAGGGATGATTTAGCAATCTCATTTTTTAAATCTTGAAAACATTCCTCAGAATCGTTATCTAAAGGGAATTTGACGTTATCGACCAGTGGTTTCACTTTTGAAGAAAAGTTTTGTATCCACTTCGAATAATGTGCGAACATACCTAATGCACGTTTCAAAGCAGCGGCATTTGTAGGAATTGGTAAATCCATTAAAGGTTTCAAGCGATTCCCATCAGGCGTAATTTTATTGTTGCAAATAGAGTAGCCTAAAAGATTTATAGATTCAGAACTGAAAGAACATTTATTTTCATTCAAAGTCAATCCATATTTTTTTACTGCCTCCATAAATTTGTTCAAATTCTTATCATGGGCCGCCTTATTTTCCCCACAGACTGTCACGTCATCGAGATAGCAAAATGTACCAGTTAGTTTCTCCGTTTTTATTATATACTCTAAAGTTCTTTGAAATGCGGCAACTCCATTGGTTACTCCAAAGGGAATACGCGTAAATTGATATAATACTCCGCAAGCTTCGAAGGCGGTATACTTCCTGTCGCATTGAGGAATAGGTACTTGATGATAAGCACTTTTTAAGTCTATTTGACTAAACACCTTGTACTTTGCCACTTTTGCAACCAAAGACTCAATATTCGGTAAAGGATAGGCGTCAAGTTCTGTAAATCTATTAATAGTTAGAGAATAATCTATAACCAGACGTTTTCGGTGCGCTCCTCCTCCTGTAACTAAAACTTGGGCACGCCATGGCGATATACTGGGCTCAATAACCCCGTCTGCAAGTAATTTCGCTATTTCTTCTTGTATAAAAATTTCGTTGTCTTGACTGTGACGTCTTGATTTTACAGCTATTGGCTTTATCTCTGGAGACAAGTGAGAAAATAACGAAGCTGGGGGTACTGATGCTGCTATGACACATATTTTTAGCGTTTCCTTAGATCCGCCGAAATCCAGTTCCAAAGATTTATGAAGTCTAAATAAATCGTGTCCAATGATCAAATCTGCACATAAATTATCGACTATAAGAAGCGGCTGGTCTTTATAAGTGTGCGAGTCTATTTTTATGTTGCGTAGCATATACCTTCGACGAATGAGACATGACTTAAAGATGCTAAAGTAATAGGTTGCTTGTATGGTTTTATCTTGAGATTCATATCCTTAACAATCCTTTTATTGATGAAACTTACTGAACTTCCTGTGTCAATAAGGGCGTCAGCAGAAATATTATTTAAAGTAATACTCTTTGTTGCTTTACTGAGACTAGATGGAGACGCCGCTATTATTGTAGCCATTGTTGATGGATTCGAATAATCTTCATCCGTTGTCACTGCGTTGATTTTTAGATTTTGACTTCTACACACATTTGCAAAATGGCCCTTCTTTGCACATAACTGACATGTCGCATTATAAGCCGGACATTTTACTCTTTGATGTATATTATTACTACCGCAAAAGAAACACCGACGCTGGCGACGTTGACTATTCAAGTGTGAAGTTGCACTCAGATTTTCATCCTTATTATTTGTTACTGAATTTGCGTTTATGCTTCTGAAGTTATTGTTATAAACAAGCGAATTTTGTTTTGCAGTTTCTAATGAAATAGCTTGATTTTTAGCATCCTCTAGGCTTAGAGTTGTATTTTCTAAAAGCCTCTGTCGAATAATATTACATGTAATACCGGCAATAAAAGCATCACGAATAAATTCATTCTGATTTTGTTCTGCAGTCACGTTTTTAAAATTACAGTCGTGTGCTAACAGCTTAAGATTTCGTAAATATTCAGGAATAGTTTCTCCTGGTTGTTGTTTACGAGATGCTAATAAGTATCGGGCGTGGATTTCATTCTTTTGCTTTGTATATGTTTTGTCTAATATTTCTATCGCTTCCGAGTATGATTGGCAATCTCGAATCAAACAAAATATATTCGGGTTCAAATAGTTAGCTAAAATCTTCAATTTTAATGAATGCGATGAAGTATCTTGTTTAATTTCTTCAGTTAAAAAATTTGTAAATGTATAACGCCAGTGAACCCACCTTAACTCAGCTCCGTTTGTTCCTGGTTCTGTGTCGAATCGTTCTGGTCTTAGATATCTTGTTATGGACATAGAACTATTACCAGAAGTATCGGGTGTAGACATTTTTTGTTTTGTTTCAATTCATAAAGTTGATTAAATTGAATTAAAAGACAAAACCAAAGAATATTGGTTTTAATCAACTTTAAAATTCGTGTGACATTATTAATAAAAGTAATAGGTATGACATATAATGACGTTCAAACTAGAACTGCTGAAACTATGGTTTAAGACAAGTCACCTCATTTGTATTATATACTACACCTAGACAGATTCTCCATGGCATCATAGTAGCACCTGGTTCTTTCGTACATTTTGCGAAAGAACAGCCAATCTGATGGAGCGCCCGTAAAAATTGGAAGGTCACCTACCTTATTTCCGGTTGCTGGCTTTAGGTTCTTGATGGCTTGAGTGAGGAGTGTTATATCGGAAACTTTATTTATGTTACAATCACAATCACAATTTTTATTAGTGTGGTGTGTGCCTGTCTGTACATGAGCAGTGTGATCCGTAGGACGTACGGCAAGGCCATCGCCTTTAGGCCGCGCGTCAGCTACCGCGGGGGCAGCACAGGCCTCCGGAGCGGTATCAGTAGTAGGCACTGCGATGTATTGAGGACACATTACTGGCTCTGGTTTTTCAGAGCCCTTTTTCCTAAAAGAAGAACAGGATGGATTACTTTGTTCATAAGCACTGTTATTAATTTCAGAGGCTACTAACCATTTTTCAACGTAGTCTGACTTTGAACATTGTGACGAGCTACTACACGCTATAGCAGCGAGTTCGGCCTGCAACTCGAGTTCTGATAAAGCCTTTTGCCGTTCAGCCTCAATATTTGCGACACGCCGTGCGTGTTCTAACTCGGCAGCTAATTGTTGAGCTTTGACAGTGCTCTTAGAGCTTTTCATACTCTTTGATATCGAACTTTTCGAGCGAACCATGGATGTCGCGCTATTCTGAACACATGAATCTACAGTTGTCGTAAGCATATTGACTTCTCTGTTTGGCTCGCAGGATATAATGGGCGCAGGGGAGCCGCAGCTAATACAGGCGCTATCCTGCTGGGGAGCGACAGCAGAAGAAACAATTGTTTGGTCTTTATTTACCCTTGCCGAACTGTTTTCGAATAACGCACGTGCTCTGGTGATAGGCATGGTGAATCACTATTATTTAAAAAAAACACTTCTGACACCAATTTTGTAAGAGACACACACTTTTGGTTGCAACAATTTTTAATATCTGACAAATAAAAAAAAAATATAAAAACAAAAGCCATCATAAAAAGTACACTTGACAAGCAATAAAAAATAAATATCAAAAAGGTAAGATATTACAAAAGTATATATATAAAAATGTCCAGTGGTCAGTGGCTGTCGCCAACACAAGGTAGTTTGTTTTTCCTTACATACTAAATAACTTATTTTTGACAGCGCTATATTAGACGAGGAATACTACTCCGCAATCTTTGAATGCATTTCTTTTATGCTAAGAGCTGACTAGGGATATCATTTAAACATTTTTACGTGTGAAATCGGTTAGCTAGAAATGTATTAGGTTTTAAGGTCTTGATAGCCACTTAAGGTCCATCCAATAACGACCTTATTTGTCGCTCAAATATTATTTTGTCGACCGAGGAACACTCCCTTCGAGGGGATTTGTTTTATTTCTTAATTCGTACAGAGAGTTGCATCCTGTATTGCTAGTGTCTTACACCCGGTTTCTGAAACGCATGTCAACGAAAAAATTTCGCTACATGTTGTTAATCTATGTTTGAACGCAGTTTGAGTTTCTGAAAGAACCAATCAACAATTTGTTAATAATTTATAATCGCAAATGTCAAAACTCGAATTATCGGGTGATTATTAATTTTAGGTTTCCAGAAAGTTATTTCACACGTTAACAAACTGTCAACATCTTGCATAGCTAATTTGTAAAAAGCGGTCAATTAACAGACTGTCAGGTGAAATTAATACCGGATATCTATCAATTCTCAGTAAATTTAATCAAATTAAATAGTGTGTTGAACTATGCTGCTCTCATTTTCTCTTTTTCTCTGTGGTATTGTGTAGTAGAGTGTATTGGTCTCTGTGGTGTGACCATATGACCGAGAATGAATCTAGAAGATTGTGCATTTGTATTTTCAATTAAATATAAAGTGTTGTGCTTTAAAACGTAGATTTATTATATACTGATGTAGAAAACAGTGGAAACTTCGTTCTTTTTTTGTCGTTGGTGTTTTGCAATATTGATGGTTGGGTGCCATAGCGCCCAACCAAGAAAGAACTCTCCAACAACATCACAGTGTTGTTGGAGAGTTCTTTTTTTGTAATTAACCAGTTCAAGCTACATTAGTTTTGGTTTAATTACATACTACACAAGTAAATCAGCATTTTTCAGATAAGAAAGTCTTGACGATTAAACAATGTTAATAAAGATTAATGATAAAAGTTATGAAGACATAACATTTGGAATCGTGCAATCTTATTAATACATTATCATCTGTAAAAGATTTTTTACTATTATCTATGTAAGTATCCGAAGATGAACTATGACAGTTTTTTACAATGTTTATAGAAGCTGTAAAAAGGCATTATTTCACTATCATCATCTCAATCGAAAGATGGATTTGAACGTACGCTTCATCCAATGAATTTTCAGACTTTACGCCAATTTCCTCTCTTCAAGGGTTTTCCTTTTTTTATTTATTTATTTACAAGTAGAAGTACGTCTGCGAACTTCTAATGAACTATTCCAATAGAGATTTCATAGATAAATTTTAGGAATTACTTTCAAACTTAAGCAGAGGTGAACCTCACCTCACCTAACTTATGTAGGACCTTATGTCCTACATGATTATCAATTTAAATGTATCTACTTAAAATAATTAATACTTTCAAAAAAGATGTACAATGTAATGTTGGTCAAGACAAGGCCGCTACCGGCCACAGCATCGCGTCGACCGGTTTGGGGACCATCGACGCGGGTCGCGGGGAAGACGGGTCGTAGAGGAGACAACGGGACTCGGCCGCTCGCCTCAAGCCAGTACGCGCGCGCGCATACAATTCTTAATTGTCGTTACATATTGTCGGGCATCTTTTTGTAATCTGTTAGTACATAATTTATACAGTCCACTCATCTTTCATTTGGACAGGATTCCCTCATCTCTCAATAATATAGATAGGGCACTGGCCGCAACATATGGTCCTTTTCCGCCGTCATTTGGTCGATCAGTCGTTAAGTTAACAACCGTCAACGAAAAAATTAAAAGTCATTGAAGGGCAGCTACGGGATATCAATACGTCGCCACTGTTTCAAGCAAGACTTCGTCACGCATATGAGGCCTTTTTCTCCGGGTGAACATCGCAAAAGACATTGGATTTACGCCATCGTTTGCTGACACTCACGGATACGAAACCAAATTTGCGTCGGTCATACCGGGCGATCGTAACTACCTACTACAGCTGTAACCGTCGACAACAACAACGGAATTTCATCATAACATTACAAGAAAGGATAATTGTATCAAGAGGATAGTGCACAAAAACCGTGAGATCAAACCAATTTCTCCTTTCACTATTCTATTTCATCTTCATACCTACCTGCTCTGTTCTTGTATCGCATAGTACATCACTCTAGTGGTCATTCTGAGTCATTCGTAAAACACATTCTTAAGTTTATTTAGCAAAGATTTTCACAATAAAATACAAATTCATACATACGTAGGTAATACATTTAAAGTATAAATGACATTAAGGTAATTTGTACTAAAACATTATTTAAAATAAAGCATTAAATTTGATTGGTAATAAAAGACAAGTATAATACGATTTATATTAATAATTTTCAATCCTATTTTTTCATAAAACAGTTAAATATAAAATCTATATAGGTACCTATCGTTTCGTTTGAACGTACGTACTCACTTATGCATTGTTTATCAAAATAGAATCAATCATCTGTTAGGAATATAGACATTAAATATTGTTTACGATTTACTATTAATTTGTGTGTTTTTAATTTAAAGGACGGAATCACGACAATACAACTGCGAGCGGGCGATCGAGTCGCAGCCACATAACAGGACAGTATTGCTTATTCGTTTGCTTATTAGTAGCCGCTTCATTTCTAATTTACCTATTTGATCGCATTAATATTTTTGTCGTAGTTAGCGCTTAATATAATCAATGCAGAACTCATTTTTAAACGTCGTATTTAATATTCTATTTCACTAAATTTAATTGTACTTTTTGTGAATTAGATATAACTAAGTATCGTAGCCGTCAGTAATATACGCTTAAATTAGCTTTGCTTCTAACCTATTTTTTTTTAATTATTAATATAACTCAATAATAATTAGTATTCGCGTATAGTGGCAATCAAGGGCTTTGTGTTGCTTGCTTTTTACGAATACTTACAGAACTGTTTATTACTTTATTCTTTATTGTTTTATTATTTTATTTTACTTATTAAAATTAAATTTATTTAAAAAAAAATGGGAAAGGAAATTGATGCAGAAATGGAAAAATCAATAAAAAATCTAAGAAAGAAACGTGGTATTTACAAATCGAAATTAACATCATTTGATTCATATTTAAATGCTTTGAAGGAAAATAATGAGCAGTTAAGCGACGTTGCGCTTCAAATAGAACTAAAACTACGCTTACAAAAAATAGAAAACTTATACAACGATTTCGACACGTTACAGGACGAAATGGACAGCTTATTGGACGAGCCCGAGGTCGACATCAGACGCGCGTTCGAGAAGCAGTACTTCTCGCTTGTTGCTTCGGCCCGCGCGCTTCTTGAAGTTCAACGAGACCACGAGATATCAGAGGCAGGTTCTCGCAATGCACAACAATTTGTAAGACTTCCAAAAATTGATTTACCACATTTTAATGGCTGCTATCATAACTGGCTCGAATTTCGCGATACATTTATGTCACTTATCCATACAAACGATTGCATCGACCCTATTAATAAATTCCACTATTTGCGCGCTTCTCTTCACGGTTCTGCCGCTTTAGTCATTAAAAGCTTAGACTTCAAGGCCGCTAACTATGCAGCTGCGTGGGATTTATTATGTGAGAGGTTTGACAACAAACGCTTGCTGGTGAACAACCACGTACAGGCGCTTTTTAATGTAGCTAGTATACAGAAAGAGTCGAGTAAAGCTTTGCGTTACATTGTGGACGTCACAAATAAAAATCTCCGAGCACTTTCTACTCTAGGTCAACCAACTGAACACTGGGACACTTTGGTAATTTACATGATGTTTATAAAACTTGATAGTGTTACAAGTCGCGAGTGGGAGGAGCGTAGAAATTCCATGGATAATCCCCCTACTTTAGAGAATTTCGTTAAATTTCTCACTAATAGGGCAGATCTGTTAGAGACTATAGAGGAATCGAAACAGGGCTTCAAAAATAAATCAGACAACACCACCGTTCCTCTCTCTAAACAAAAGAGTTTCATAGTCTCGACTAGCAAGAGTCATACAAATAATGTTCAATGTCCTTTGTGTAGAAATCCTAACCATCAGTTGTTTAATTGCGAGTCTTTTCGTGCTTTATCAGTGGAAGCTCGCAATCATAAAGCGAAGGAACTCAAGGTATGCTTTAATTGTCTTAGATTAGGACACTTAGAATCAAAATGCAGGCTTAGTCATTGTAAGTATTGCAAATCAAAACATAATACTTTGTTACACTTTGAACAGGCACAACAGCCGCCTATTCAAGGTCATGTCGCGCTGTCAGTTAATAATACAACTGTTACAACAGCGTCACACATATTGCTTTCTACAGCTTTAGTTAAGGTACTTGATTCGAGTGGTACTGCCCATGTAGCCAGACTTTTATTGGATAATGGTAGTACTGCTAACTTTGTTACGCAAGATCTTTGTACCAAATTGGGTCTTAGAATGTCTACCACGCATTCAACCATAACCGGCATCAATAGTCAGACATCTCGTAGCTCACAACGATGCTCTCTTACAATGGAGTCTTATCACGGTGACTATAGGACGGACATTGACTGTTTCATTTTGCCAAACATTACAACATTGCCAAATACATTCATTAATTTAAACAATATACAAATACCTTCTGGCATTTGCTTAGCCGACCCTACGTTTCACATTCCGTCAGCTATCGACATTCTAGTAGGCGCGGACTTATTTTGGAACGTAATAGGCACAAATCGTATCCAGTTAGGTAAACACAAACCAACATTATTTGAAACAAGCTCGGCTGGCTTGTTTCAGGCACAATACACAAACCCAACTCTGATACGTCTGTATGCATGTTCTTGAATATGTCTCCGCTATGTGATCTCTCTCGTTTCTGGGAATTGGATACAATTGCACCTAAGCATCATATGACACATGAAGAGCGTGCATGCGAGGAAAACTTTATAAAGTCTACTACGCGGAATTCAGATGGGCGTTTCGTGGTAACTATGCCATTAAAAGATGACCCCCATTCTTTAGGAAACTCTTTTCAGTTGGCAAAAAACAGATTTTTATCTTTAGAACGGCGCCTAGAAAGAGAACCTGAATTTAAAATAAGATATATAGAATTTATAAAGGAATACATCGATTTGGGACATATGACAAAAAACACAGACGACACAAATTTAAATAATCATATATATACACAACATTATAACAAAAACGAAAATCAATCTTGCTATCTACCACATCATGGGGTTTTGAGAGAGTCAAATACCACAACAAAGTTGCGCGTTGTTTTTGACGCATCTGCTGTCACAACATCGGGGAAGTCTCTGAATGATATTCAGAGAATCGGACCCACTGTACAAAATGATTTGCTCTCAATCTTATTACGTTTTAGGGAACACATATATGTCGTTTCAGCCGACATTTTAAAAATGTACAGGCAAGTAGAACTTCATCCGTCACAGCGCTCACTGCAACAGATAGTATGGAGGTTCGATCCGTCTGACAGGTTAGAGACTTACACTTTGAACACCCTCACTTATGGAACTTCTTCGGCACCTTATCTTGCCACAAGGTGTCTTTGGCAGTTGGGTCTTGAATCGAGTGACTTGAGAGTCAGGCGCGCCATCTGTCAGGACTTTTATATTGACGATTTATTAACAGGCCAAAATGAGATTCAGGGTACTATCGATTTGATTCAGTCCATAACTGTAACCTTGAAATCGGCGGGAATGGAGTTGCATAAGTGGCATTCAAATAACTCTGAAATTTTGCGTGCGATATGTGATAAGGAGCCGCAGTCTAACTTGGTCAACCTCAGCGAAAATGAACTATCTAAAACACTTGGTTTGAGTTGGTGTTGCGGCAGGGATACATTAACTTTTCAAATTAATATTGATGTTCAGAAGGTTAACAGCGAAGCATATTATCTACAGTTGCTCAAGTATTTGATCCCCTAGGTCTCGTTGCACCTTGTATCGTGAAAGCAAAAATACTTATGCAGCAATTGTGGAAACTCAAATGTTCCTGGGACGAAGAAGTACCACAGAATATAAAAAAGGCATGGTTTCATTTTACAAACTCATTGCAACAGTTAAACAAGTTACATATACCGAGACATGTCGTTGCTGCATCACCAACTCAAATACAAATACACACCTTTACAGATGCATCAGAGAGTGCATATGGCGCGTGTATCTATGTTCGCAGCATATCAGGTGATGCAGTCACTGTCCGTCTTCTAGTTTCTAAGTGCAAAGTTGCACCAATAAAACCTACGACCACTCCTCGTTTGGAGCTTTGTGGTGCGCTTTTAGGTTCACGACTTTGTAAGAAAGTAGCAGAATCTGTAACATTCACATCCACAAATATTTTCTTTTGGACCGATTCCACAATTGTTTTGGGATGGCTCTCGTCGTCTCCGGTGCAGCTTAAGTCGTTCGTTCGACATCGAGTTTCCGAGATACAGGAAGATTCGGGTGAACATAGGTGGCGATATGTTCCCACTAAAGAAAACCCTGCAGACTTAGTGTCTCGAGGCGTTAGTGCGGATGAATTGGGCGCATCTTCAGTCTGGTGGACGGGTCCAGCCTTCTTAAAATTAGACGAGTCGAAATGGCCGTCTAATCCTAATGAAACTCAGGAGGAGCTACCCGAGATAGTAAAAGCATTTCATTCTGTACAAAATATTAATTTATTTTCAACATTAATTCACAATAATTCGAATATTACAAAACTACAACGTATAATTGCATTTGTTTTTCGCTTCATAAACAATGTCTGTCATAAATCTAAATTATTGGGTCCATTATCAACTAATGAACTCGAAGTTTCATTACATTTTATTTGCCGCATAGCTCAACAGGAATCTTTTCCTGTTGAATACAATTTACTAGTCTCAAAAAAAGAGTTGCCACATAAAAATAGATTATTAAAATTTTCACCATTTCTAGATTCAGAAAAGCTTATTCGTGTTGGTGGCAGGCTTAATAATTCTAATTATGATTACAACGTGAAACATCCTATCTTACTTTGTGGTAACCATCATGTTACCAGACTAATATTTAAATCAACCCACGCAGGGCACCTCCACTGCGGTCCACAGCTTTTACTGGCTTTAGTAAGACATAACTATTGGCCTGTTGGCGGCACTAACTTATCTAAACGTATTGTACGTACTTGCATCACATGCACTCGACACAGAGGCAAAAATGCACAGCCAATCATGGGTAACCTCCCCAAACAGCGCGTGCATCTAGAATTTCCATTTTTAGAAACAGGAATTGACTATGCTGGGCCAGTGATGATAGCGAGCCGCAAGGGAAGAGGTTCCACACTCATAAAATCTTACATTTGTGTTTTTGTATGCCTTGCAACAAAGGCAGTGCATTTAGAACTCGTCTCAGATCTCTCGAAAGAAGGTTTCCTCGCAGCTTTAAATCGTTTCATTTCTCGCAGAGGCAAACCCCGGAACATATTTTCCGATCACGGTACCACCTTCGTGGGTGCGTCCAATGAGCTGTATAGAACTGCCAAAAGCTTAAATTTGAATGAACATGGCATAAACTTTTCTTGCATTCCAGCATATACTCCACACTTCGGCGGATTGTGGGAGTCTGCTGTAAAATCCACGAAATATCACCTTAGGCGTGTTCTTGATTCGACTCATTTGACGTACGAAGAGATGTCTACTTTGCTGGTTCAGGTGGAGGGTATCCTCAATTCCAGACCGCTTACTCCGCTTTCTGATGATCCTTCCGATTTGTATCCTCTTACTCCTGCCCATCTTCTTATTGGACGATCTCTAAACTTTGTACCTCATCTGCAGATCAAGCCAACCAGGATTACATCATTGCAACGGTTCCAGCGCATCGAGCTTCTAAAACAACAATTTTGGTTTCGTTTCTCTAATGAGTATGTGTTATGGCTTCAACAGAAAACCAAATGGCAGCGCTCACGCGGGCAACTGAAGCAGGGCACTCTGGTCTTAATAAAAGAAAAGGCATTGCCCCCACTAATGTGGCTACTTGGCCGCATCGTACGCACTCTTCCCGGCCAGGATGGCGTGGCTAGAGTGGCCGACATTAAAACCAGAAAGGGAATTATACGCCGCGCTTTCAATAATATATGCCCCCTGCCCTTAGAAAGTATTGAAGATTCTTCAACGCGGGGAGTATATGGTCAAGACAAGGCCGCTACCGGCCACAGCATCGCGTCGACCGGTTTGGGGACCATCGACGCGGGTCGCGGGGAAGACGGGTCGTAGAGGAGACAACGGGACTCGGCCGCTCGCCTCAAGCCAGTACGCGCGCGCGCATACAATTCTTAATTGTCGTTACATATTGTCGGGCATCTTTTTGTAATCTGTTAGTACATAATTTATACAGTCCACTCATCTTTCATTTGGACAGGATTCCCTCATCTCTCAATAATATAGATAGGGCACTGGCCGCAACAAATGTAAATGTAGTTACAGTATCCTCTTCTTGTTGGAATAAATTTATTATGAATTGAGTTCTTTAGTTTCAATTAATAATATATCAAATTGTTGTAAGATGTCATTGGTTGGTTAAGGTTAATTAGAGAAATTTCTGCAAGCCGGGAAACCAAAACCTTGCAAATGTCGTTTTTCATACACACTTTAGTTCGTTAATTCACATATGGGGTGAGTTATTAAAAAATCCTTTCCCTTGTGTACCTATCCCTAGACGTCATAAGGAACTGATGTGTAATATCATTTCAATATTTTATTATTATATAGGTACTAAACATTATCCTTTTAGGAGTTAAATAACAAGTTGTGTAATTCCACAATGGGAAATTTATTTTTACTCGTAAATATTGAAAAACGTCGTATAACCCTCGTGAACTTCGTTCGTTACTTACGGCCGGTTTCTGAAACGCATGTTATGTTAACACGCTGTTAACACGTTTACTACTTCTTATTAAACGCCAAATATATGAGTAAATAACCAAAAAATAGTCAATTAGATAATTTTACACTATAAACCCATTCAGTAACCAGCTGTTATCCATACATCTAACATTTAATGAGAGATTAACAACGTGTCAACAACGTGTTAACAACGTGTTAACATGCGTTTCAGAAACCGTTCTTGTTCTAGCCGCTGTTCCTGCCATGTAAAGCCTCGTATGTAATTTGCAACTTGATTCACTAATGTTATATTTTGTTACTACCTTTTGACGTGAAACGTAATTAAAATCGCGCTGAAACATACGGGTACCAGGTTTAAAAAGTGGACCGTAACGAAAAGGTCTATATAATCGTACTTTATTAATTAAAAAACTATTAGTTTTAGAAACGAAAATGTGGTGTGAATATTTCACTTATATAGTCAGCTCGCTGTTGTGACATTGAGTTTTTTATTAAAATACTTAAAACACCGTTAATCTTGTTTTTATTTCAATCTTGTACTATTTAATTTTTTCGCTTGTTTATAACTCTGATGGTTAATCAATGCTAAATCTTGGTCGATATATATCAAAAGACAAAGATATAATGAGTATTGATCAAATTTTATAAAATTTTTCCTTTCTTTTTCCCGTCGGGTATCTTTCAATAAAATATGCAAATTATGGTTACTTATTCCAAATCACGGTTAAACAAATTAAATGGTACATTGGAAACTAATATCATAAAATTATCTTATCAGCCGCGATAGCTGATCGCATTAGAGCTGCGAATCCGATCGTATCTCCGATGTGTTTAAATACATACAACATTGTCTCTTTTCACGATCATTGCTCATGCATAATTTAATTTTGTGAATTGAGAGTAATTTTTTGTTTGTTTTTGAAGAGGTTTGACGAATCTTGTTGCTAATATATATTTCTATCACATATATTTATATATGTATAATATATGTATGTACAGATCTTACTTTCGGCTCATTGGTGTAAGTGTAAGATATATTAAAAAAAATCGATGCGTTTTGACTGCCCGAATCTGTCTAAAAATTTACTTAATTTTACAAATTTATTGTGCATTTTAAAATAAAATGCAAATAAGAAACGTAATAATTTTAATTTGTTTGTTTATGTACACAGACAATTTATTATCAATAGTGATAATAATATAATCTGTATGAATTTTGAAAAGAAAATATGCTATCCTGTAGACAATCTTTCATTAAATGATATACAACATTATTGAAATTTAATAACATTAATCTCTTTAATTAATTCTTCTAATAGTATATTTACAATCACTTTTGCACGTCATTGATGTTACGCCATTATTGGTTCAAAGTCTACGGCGTGAGACCTTGAAGTAGAAAGAATCAGCAAGGCCTATTTTTTTTCTTCCTGTATTTTTACAGAATCGTCACATAGAAGCTGGTCTTAGATAAATAGTTTGAATCCAACTTTAGCTAGGCTACTAGTTTAAAAAATTAGAAAATATATCAATAAAAGCCAGTTTCATCATGTTCTTTACTATAGTCAAAATATTTCGTAACGTAACTATTGAGATATTAAAATTAAACCCAAGCATTGTTATCATTTAAATAATACTTAACAGTATAATTTTAAATCTGTGCAAACGCACATCGACAACACTTTGTGGGACTTTGTTGTAAAAGGCTATGCATTTCCCCATAAAATATTGCAATGTTTTTTGCAGCCTGTACGTTGGAACGGCAAGCATATTTTTATTTTATGAATATTAACCATAACCTGCTAAGTGCCCTTCCTTTAAATAAGTTTTTAAGAGATTCCCTTGGTTTAAATTTTATCATTTACATAAATAATTATAACAAAATTGATGTCGGTCTTGTACGGGTTACATAGTGGGTCCCGAAAAGACGTTTAGCACAGACTTGGAAGTATTTTTATCATGTTTATGTGTGAGACGCGTTGATGTCACTTTCAGGAGCACGTTTCAAAACTTTGGTTTATTGCATCAGGAGATTGGACAGTCCCGGTAGCAAAGCCTTGTCGCAAGGTGGCTTGCCTCTGAGTAATTGGATACGTTTCGGACATTATGAATGTGTCGGGTGAACAGATTTTGAAAAAAATTGTGTACAGTTGGAGATCCGGTATAGTATACGATAATTTTTATCACGTGAAAATATCTATTGCCTGTGAGAAAATTTATTGCAAATAGTTGTATCGATTTAATTAGATATTACAGTTTCATGTAGGGAAGAACGTAAAATAATTTTAACTGCTCGAAAATATAAATTTCTTGTGAAAAAATCTAATATACTACGGTTTTATTCCAGCTTTAGGAGATCATGGTCTATCTAAATCGCTCGCGTTCAGTGGTTAAGCCTACACAACATCTTCAGTTATTTATTTAAACTTCATATACAATGGAGTACAATGGCGAACTTAATGCCTTCGGCATTTTCTACCAATTAACCTGCAGGTGAGGCAGATAAGGTAAAGATGTAAATGTACAACATACATTAAAAACAGATGTTAATACATACACAGAAGTTATATGATATTTTCAGTTATATCCTTGACTATACGGATTTCTCAAAACATAGTTAAGAATAGCATATTAACATGTAAGTACGAAATATACAGGGTGTCTCATTCAAATCGGTCAGTATGGGAAAGTCTGAAACTATAAGACATACGAAGATCTGTTCTGAGGAACCATGTCATCGATTTTAATAACAAGAAAAACTGCATTCATACATTTTAAAAATCATCTGTACTCCGTTCGGGAATCGAACCCGATTGTTTTGAAAAAAAACCTACACTATTTCTATTTAGATATCGATTGTGTAGGTCTTAAGCAGTAAATGTCTCTATGAAACATGATGTCTAAAATGAATAAAATGCATTGTTTTCACATACTTTATTTTATTTTAGTAGGTGCTCGAAGTGACCGCCGCCTTTTTCAATACAATATTCAACACGTTTAGGTAACGATCTTATAATTGCATTTTGTATCTTCATGTGGTGAATTTGCGTTAAAATTGTCTCTATGGCAACTTTTAGGTCTTCAACGGTATCATAACTTGTTTTGTACACTTCATCCTTAACGTATCCCCACAAGAAATAGTCCAGAGGCGTTAAATCGGGCGACCTTGTGGGCCATTTGGTAGGGCAAAAATGGCAATGTCTCTTGCAACAATGCATTTTATTCATTTTAGACATCATGTTTCATAGAGACATTCACTGCTTAAGACCTACATAATCGATATCTAAATAGAAATAGTGTAGGTTTTTTTTTCAAAACAATCGGGTTCGATTCCCGAACGGAGTACAGATGATTTTTAAAATGTATGAATGCAGTTTTTCTTGTTATTAAAATCGATGACATGGTTCCTCAGAACAGATCTTCGTATGTCTTATAGTTTCAGACTTTCCCATACTGACCGATTTGAATGAGACACCCGGTATATGCTTGTTAAAATTGAAACGAATTAACACAGCATTACAGAAGAACTCGATCTAACCTCACCTAAATGGCACCTGATCAGCAACAAACACGTAGTTCAGCGTGTACATGGCAGATAACATGTTGGGAAGTATCATCATCCCGATTATGTATCCCTGGTACAGCCCGAACGGGCCCAGCTGCTCCACGGCTGCCTCGAACGGGTCTTTCTTCCTCCCCTCATTGTAGGCCTGGTCGTCGACCCGCGCGCGCGTGTTGGTTTCCATGTCGCGCCGCACTGGCTCAAACATCTCGGTAACAATTTCGCGATAAGATTCCTACCGCGGATCAGAGATATAGTGATATATTATGACGTTGCCGCTTTAAGTCTCCGTGATTTTGTTATTATCTGGTTTTAGTTTGTTGGTACAGAGATAATGTAATATGGACAAGAACGGTATTAACGGGTTTTATAAAAAACAAATACTTCATGCACATTTTTATATTTGGCTATCCTTAATATAGTTACTAAAATAATATATCATTTAATTTATGCATAGGGATATAATGATCCGATCAGCGGCTGATCAAGAGTTCTCACCGCCCTAGGCTAATTGTAAGAACGCGCCCCCGCCAGGTGTGTTACGGTCGGCCTAAAAAGAAGCGATTCGAGTCAAGTCAGGCCCCCCGATCCTCGCGCCCTAGGCTGCAGCCTAATTAGCCTAAGGGTTAGTCAGGCACTGAACCCGATTGCTTGCTGATGGGGCATTTGTGTGACAGAGAAATGTCCGATCAGTGCAGTTTAAAGTGAGCTGCGACACCACGGATTCTCGATATTATTCAAGTGGTACAGCGGGTATCGTCTCTGTCTTGTTTTAGCCGCCGGCCAGAGTGGAGTGGCAAGAGGGTGGAAGTGTAATAAAGTCATTACGCCGGAGTCTAGCTCGTTACCGTAGCTACACCCTTTCAACACCCTTAACGCCTCTCAACAATGTTGCCTTTATTGCCCTGCTTTTTGGTTGGATCCCATTATATACTTATTTAAATCACTTAAGAACGTTACAGGTTACCGGAGTCTCTTCTTATAGCCCCCTTCTCAATACTAGGTAAAACAATATACACTAGTCCACAAACGTTTAACGAAATTAAATTTTTAATTTTCGATTCGGTTTGTGGCACGTACACGTGTTTTAACAGCTTAGGTACTTAATATTTCGGAAGAACAGAAGTTGTGTGTGAATCTTATCGATAAAGTGAAGTTATTGTAAATATGGCAGTAATATTACTTTTTACCTTAACTAATCGTTTTAATTCTGTCACATGCAAGTGTAGATTCTCTGTAATGCTTGTGGGAGTTGTAAATTTTCCAACCTTATCCTACAATCCATGCATTCCATCCAACAGGTGAGTTTGCAGCCTCTCATTCTCCTGTGGGCAACCTGCTTAATACATTTTTGAATAATTTTGAAAACGATACATATATGGACATAAATGTAACATATTTTATGCCTCCATGCCTCCTCCCCTACACGGGCACACTTCACTCACTTGACGTTATCTTATGTGACGCCGACAAAAAGTAACGAGCAATTTGAAAACACAACAAATAGTAAACATAATTTTATCAGGCGCTTCAAGAGTCATCAGATTTCGTAGTATTATTCCTATCATAGTCATTGTTTGAACAACGGTGCTGTGCTCCAGGATTACATCAGCTTCAAATACATATATATATATACATACATAAATATTTGATGACCTCGTACCTAAGTCATGGTTGTAAATATACATTTCCATCAAAAATATTTAGGTATTGTCGATTCGTTACCCTAGATCACACACAAGCATTATATATTAAAAAAAATATTTATTTATTTATATTATATTTTACATTACAAAATACATTCTTTTAGCGTCGTGAATTCACATTGTGTCACATATCTTATTTTAGTATATTATAATGTTAATAATGAACAATAATTACAAGACAATTGTCTGAGTATAATAAAAAATTATAAATAAAACTTGACAATGAAATGACCTGATAATGAATTTTAGTTTAATTTTATTTATGATACAAGTTACACAAGTTACACAAGCATTATATATTAAAAAAAATATTTATTTATTTATATTATATTTTACATTACAAAATACATTCTTTTAGCGTCGTGAATTCACATTGTGTCACATATCTTATTTTAGTATATTATAATGTTAATAATGAACAATAATTACAAGACAATTGTCTGAGTATAATAAAATATTATAAATAAAACTTGAGAAATGACCTGATAATGAATTTTAGTTTAATTTTATTTATGATTGATTATAGAGAATGTAAAAAAACATTAAATGAAATAATTTTTACATGTTATTATTAACCACTCTTATTACATAATTTAATAATATTTCTTGCTAAATTTCAAACTCGTTATAAAATAATTGTATGAAGTTTCCATCTGAACGTAGTATGTTATATTATGATATTATGTTATGTAGTCTGTCCATGCGCAACACTCGCAGTGATGGAGCGGACGCAATTTGTTTCTATAGGCGGCTTTTTCTCACAATGGGTGAGAAATTCACCCATGATACGACGCTGCAGATTATGTTGAACTTAACCTGAACCTAGGCAACCCTATTCAACAGTGCGGCTATTTGTCAATATATAGAAAAAACATCTTACAGCGAAGGAAAATATCGTGACACCACCTGTAAAGAACGGAATAAGATGTAACTAAAAGAACGAAGGACCCGTGTCCGTTATGTGCTTATGATATAAGACTAGTATTCAGTAATTTCACTTATCCTTAAGTCTATCAGCAATGGGAAACATGTCTGTTTTCGTCCAGATGAATTAATGCAGATACTTCAAGTTCTGCAGGCGGCGGCAACTGCGCCGTTGCAAACTCCCTGGTCAACTTTCAGCACCGCCATGAGTAGGTCTCTTTCATTACACGGCCGGCGCGGCGTCACTGACTTCCGTGCCGCTTCTAACGCATATTGCCCCCTTTGAGGGCCAGCGAAATGCATAAGGTTATTAGGACCAAGGAATAGGGTGACTTTGATCGTTAGGTCAAATCAGTCGAGCCGCCTCGGATCCGGTGGTATTCATGCGAATTCTCAGCCTTTCTTCTGAGGAAAAATAAAAATAAAAACACTGCCGTTTTATGGCAAAAATAGATGGAGGTACCCAAGATAAACCTCGTGTGGTCTTGTAACCGTAAATATAGGAAATAATTATGAAATTCTAAATGGGTACATGGTAGGCTTATAATATCTCCTGGATTAGAAAACATTTGTATTAACTAAAGTTGCTTTGCATATAAATTGAAAGCTGTTTTAGCAAATATCAAATTTATCGCGACACGTGTATAAACTGATTCGGAGTGTCGGCCAACAGGATGTAGGCTGGCGATGACGCCACATACGCTTCTACCGCTGGCAAGGACAGTATCCGCAAGGTATTTCGCGCGACACCGCAAACCAGCCAAGCAAACACATAGTGTCATGTTAAGTCTTCTATTTTGTTTTCCATATGCCATCGGAAAGAGATATTTGCTGGAAAAATTATCTATTCTTCTCAAACTGTGTCAATACCAAATTAAAACAGATTCGATTTAGTAGTTTTTTGTTTCACAGGAAAGAAATATTTCTCCGTGGTAAATCTAACTTGCCCTAAGTCTTTTGGCGGGCCTCGAACTTTGCCCATCGCACATTTCACTCGCAAATTTTACAATATTTTTATTTAAAAAATGTTTTTAATAATAATAATCTTAAATGGTGTTTGACAAGCTTACAAGTACATTTAGTGTTAATAATTACATACATTAGTCGAAGATTGAGCATGTCAGCACCCACTTCGAACAATTTCTTAACAAAAAATACAAACTAAAGATTTATGCTTATTGTGTGTTTGTATGTGTATGACAGTGTATGTAATTTAATCATTTATTAAGGACATCCTCATATTCCTCGACCTTTGATCTGTCGCTATACTAGGAACTACAATGAGGCATCCAACAGTGGTGTCATATTCCTTTAAGTCCCAATATAAGTAGGTAAGTAGACTAGCAGACTACATGGGGGTTAGATTCGTAGTGTATCTGCGATCTCAACAGATACCACAGTGCACATTCCCAGATGTGACATAAGATATACAGTCACAGTATCCAGTCATTTCACTGCATATCTTACCCTCCCACAGAAATGCGAACACTATTTTGCGTCAAAAAATAGGTAAGAGGGACGTACTTAACCTAGCAGACGACCTTGGTATAGATTCTCCTTTTGGTAGTTGCCCAGTTTAAGATATGTTAATCTCATAATTGTATAGCAAAATAACAACTTAGGTTTATTATTTAAATATATTGATTTCTTGTTAATTGAGCGCCATTTTTAAGCATAATTCGAATCAAATGAAAACATTTTAAACTTTTGACATTGAATGATACAAATTTTCAATATAGGAATTATACATGTAAATAAGAAAATTAAGAGTAATTAATTAATAAATTAGTTTAATTAAGAGTAAAAAATATGAAATAGTCAAATGTACCATTAGTTACGATTTATTTTTAAATTATATAAACACATTGTGTTTTATATGAAATATAAATATTATAGTATTAATAATAATATTAATACTTATAATAATAATAAATATTTCTTACACTTACACCAATTACCCTAGCCCAAATTAAGTTCTATAAGGCTTATATAAAGATCTAGGGTAACGGATAGATATTCGTATATTATTATACATATATAAATATTTTTGATAGAAATATATATATTATACATATATAAATATTTTTAATAGAAATATATAACAACCATGACTTGGGTACAAATGCTCGCATCCATCACGCAAATAACTGCCCCCATCGGGATTGGAACCCGGAATCTCAGCGACACCTTGAAACCACTCGACTATGGAGGCCGACAATAAGAGGCACGTAGATGTATAGTTAATAATAAAAAAATATATGAAAAAGTTGACTAATTACTTTTATAGCGGAGATGCAGGGTGTCGTGCAATTATTACATTAATTACAAGTATTACATTATTTTAATTAATATAATGCAAGTTCTCCAGGGTCAATAAGCTGACCACTAATCTCAGTCCATATTGGCAGAGGGCACGTAGACCACGACATTTCCTGAGCGACCCCCCCCCAATCAATTAACGCAGGACCTTCTAGACCTGCAAGCGGCGGCGTCTGAGCCGTCGCCTCTTTTGTCTCCCCCTATTCGGCAGCCTTCTGCTTAGCCACGAGTAGGTTCCCAATCAACACAGGCCGGTCCCACTTTGGAGAACCGCACCTCTCCTAGCGCTTATGCCCTCTCCATGGGGCAGCGTTAACCGTACCTCTCCTGAGGTGCGGTTCCCTTCCATATAAGCCAGTAGGGTCATTAGGACCAAAGGCTTAGGCTGAGTTTAGTCGATAGGTCTGTTGGGTCGAGCCGCCTCGATTCACCAGGAGTCCGACATAATCAACGCATCCCTGCTTGCCTGTTGCGTTGGTATCCATGACGGATTCTCAGCCTCCTCTCCTGAGGAAAAAAAAAACCACTAATCATCAATATCAACAGCTTTGGTTCTTAAAAAAAACTAACGGAGAGAGTTCTTGAAATCATTGAAAAAATATAAAAATAACGCTGTCAAATAAGAAAGAAAGAAAGGTGTGAGAAATAATCTGTTATTAATTTTTATAAAGAAAATTATCTTACCTGAGTCATCAAATCATTTTTTATAGATTAAAGTCATTGAAAGGGGTTTTTTAAAATCTAGCTTTTACGTGCGTACGTAAATAAGTACAGGACATTATATATTTTTTGAAATGAAATGAAAGGAAATTATCGAAAATAATATACAATGTCGTTATTTTGTTTTTTTTCTTATATGCAAGTATATTATATATTCCCATTATACGGTGCTATGACATTATAGGGGATTCAATGAAGATTCGAAATATATACACAACATCGCCAACTTTTATTCAAGGTCAAAGTCAATACATTTATTGCATACACGTGGACAATGTTGCTTAAATGTGTGTCAGTACTAACTAAGCACCCTCGACGTTTATAGTGCTTACTTTGGGCTAGACTATTTGGTGTAAGACTAAGAAATATTTATTTATGTTTTATTATTGTCGCTCATATCACGCACACGTCCTTTATAAGGCCCACGCGAGTATATAAATGCAATGTGTAAGATGCCTATTAAGAGAAATTTTATGAAAGTGTGCGTGGAGTGTACCAACTGAGTCTAATCTCTATCTGCATCACGAGAAATGCAGTTAAAGACTATATTTACCCAGTTAGATGCACAGAAACTATTGTCATTACTGGTCAAAATGTTTCGATTTTGGTGACTCCGGTGACTTCGGTGATTTAAATATTTAAATATAGCGGGTGGTGATTCGCCGCTCACTAAATGGCCCCCCAAAAAAAGCAGACGATATTGGCGCGAAGGGAGCAACATTGGTGTGAACCGAGCATCTGCTCTTGCGTGCATGATTAGTACTGGCACCTTGGTCCCTGGTTGGTGCAAACAGAACAATCCAGAATTATTACGTAATAATAACAATAAAAAGTGCACACTAACATTACATTAAATTCAAATTGGAATTATACTCGTACTGTAATGATTAAGTAAACACTTGAAGTGATGAGGGAATAGTCCCCGCGCACCGGGCTCCCTGTTATTTGGACGATCATTATTGATTCACGCCGTCTCGCGTCGGCGCTGGTAAGGATCAGCGGTTGTGAGCGGCTCGGCGACCCAGCGGCTTAGTAACCCATTCATGTCACAGTTTCTATAACATTGACTTGTATTTATCATTAGGCACAACCTAAAATTGCTGCTTTGTATTGAGATATTCGCATTGCTGTGTTCTGATGTGAAGGGTAGGGAAGGGTAGAGCAGTGAAATTAGTAGATACTTCATGTTGGCATCATACACTGTGGTTTTTGTGAGTCTGCATGATTGACTGCGAATCGCGAGTGTATTATCAGCGACTGTAACCTTTTTATGTTATATTTGTAAATAAAGTATGTTCTAATATGATAATGTTGCTTTTTATATACTCATAATGTTATCCTTACCTTTCCCGGAAGTGGCCTTTGTGTTCCCGGGGGCTCCCTACATGCCTGAGGAAGGCCATCCCTGAGGTTTTTAGTGGGTAGGCCTCCCCCTTCTGGGGAGGAGAGCCCCACATAACCCCGGCTCGCCACAGCCGGGGTATGCAATTTAATGCATTTTCCTCAGGGGAACAAAAAAAAAAAAAAATCCTTACCTGTTTATTTAATAAGCAAAAAAACGTTTTATTTGAAAATTATAGATAGGTACATATTTAATTAACTAATTATATATGTTTCCAGTAAAAATAGTTTTCAGGTATTTTTTGTGTGTCTATTTGTACAAAAGTGCACAAAAATACAATATTTGAAAATTGGAGCTATCTTCGTGAGATTCAAGAATAATTAAAAAATGCACTGTAGGGGTAAAATGAAACGCCAAATAAATAAGTTAATGTAAATATAAGTCACAAATTGAAAAAAATATTTGTTAAAATGTACCATCGTAAATAACCCATTGAGTAACTCTAGTAACTAAGTAATACGAAGAGTCAGGAAAGATTTTTTCCGAATAAAAAACAAAAGTTTCTTGAAGAAATGTAGTTCAGATCACCCCTCGAAGATTTAAACTAACAGGTAGAAAACGATTGTTATCTTGTGGTCGATGACACATGCTTAGTTATGCTAGGTAGGGAAGTGGGTCAATACTACGCTGGTCGTTGGTCCCGCGCAAATAGCCGACCCACTTGGGACACAGGAATCGCCGCCTACGCTGAAAAATGATGACGTCAGCATTCTATTATTGTTCGTAGTACGCAGGGCAAGGTGGAGATGCTCTCCACCATCTTTCTGAAAGATTGTTTTATTCCTTATAACTCATCATAGGTCACCTTAAGTTATAGTGATTAGGCCTTTCTCAACCACGCTGTCTCAGCATGTACTGGACGATTTTACATACCAGACCCATTTGAGATTCAGATGTATGCAGTTGCATTATTAGGTTCTTTTTAAAAGTATCAGATATGAGAATCGAAAAATAAAAAAATGTATGTAAGATCGAAAGAATGTGCCGACGATTCGCTTATCAACAATTAGGTAATTAAAATAAAACTCTTTCTAGCTTTATTTTATACTAGTTGGTGCTCGCGACTTCGTCTGCTATTTCGAGTAGCTTATATTATTAGCGTGGCGTATATCTATATAAATTGTAGCATACTTGTTATTTTGATATAAATCTATAAAAGTGATGTATATAGGTATGTGAAAGATAATGTGAAAGAGTAACAAACACCCATCCATACAAATTTTCGCGTTTATAATAACATTAGTAGGATTTATCAGCAATCTAAATCACAATTTTATCCGGCGAAGAGAAGGGCTGAGACACTTATATTTGTTTACATAGACAATAATATCCTAAAAAAAGTCATTAACCTTAAGTGAAAAAATTGATTCAAGCATCGTATCACTATTTCTATCAATGTTTTTTTATATATTACTTTTTTAACGTTGATGAATGATGAGTTTTCACCTTCTACTTATTTTTGGCGATTTGGATTAGTGGGTAGTTGGTATAGTAACCTGTTGTTTATTTTGGTGCGCGCACGTGGGGACCGGCTTCCGTGTGGCGGGACGCAGTTTCACTTCGGCTGCACAGTAATCTCATTAGTATGTCTTTGCAGTAAGGTATGTTATCGTTGTCGATAGGCAAGCTTTCTGAAGTCAATCCTGAAGGCGTGCGCCGACGCATACCGGTCATAGAATACATTTACTCTTGATATCGGTGCGAGAGTCGCTCGAGAGAGGTTGTGTCTTGCGTTATCGCAACGTCGTTAGGTACTCGCGACTTCTTGCGTAGGCAAGTTTGCGTTAAGCATTATTAAGCAGTACTTTTTTTTAAGTGTTGGTATTTTTTTAAATATTCATACTCTTTATTGTTTGTTTCCCAAATTTTGTCTGAGTGGACGCTATTGTAATTAATTGCTTATTTGTAACTTCGGATTTTGCGATCGAAAGTTTGATAAACTGCACTTTTTTGTGGGTAAAATATCTAAGAGTGAATTTGCAAACAATATTTTGTTGAAGAATTTAGTAAAGTTTTCGTTACGATTCGGAGTGCGAGTTGAATAGTCTTATGAACTTTTTCAGTGTGTCCTAAATTGAGGGGACTTTATACGGAAGGGTAGTTTAGGGGATTACACTAGGGTATAGTGTATAGGCGAGGGGACAGTATTCAATAGTTAGATATTTAGTGAGAGGGTGCAGTATGTCAGAGGGCGTAGAATGGTGGTGCGCAGGCTGGGGCCGCTGGCAGGCCAGGCTGGCCCTGCTCCTGGCGCTGCCGGTGATGCTGACCGGCCTCTACGGCACCAATTATGTATTTTTGGCTGCGCACACCCCTTACAGGTACGTAAACGCTCCCTTGACTGTTATTTATTTATACACTTCATTGTACGATGACTAAAAACAACATTATAGCTAGTTTACAATTGATAGACTTATCTCTAACAGAGATTTATTTAGTCAACCTGTGGCAGTGGATTTTTTTGGTATTAAATGAAGTTCAAGCTGTATGTTTGTTGTATTTAACTTAAAAATTTGTAGTTTTATTTTTTCGTTTATAATTTTTACACTAAGTAGACAAAGTGTCATAAAGTGATTTTCAAATTATTTATAATATAAATTATTTGTGTAAAATATAGAAAAAAATATATAATTAGAAGTATTATTTGGCAGTGCTTATTATGTTATTCCATAATTAAGTTTTGAAACTGTTAATAGGCACTATTCATTTAATGCAAAAATAATACAAAACAGAGCAATTTATTCAGAAGAGAATTAATATAAAAATAAATATTTTTCCCCACAGGGAAAGTAAAGAATCTTTAATTTCCTAATCTTGCGAGCGACCACATTTAAGACTTTAAAATTTAAGTATTTTGTAATACCTATACCTACCATAAAAACTGCAATCTAGTGTGCCGCCGGTAACGGGGCAGCACTCAAGCTACTGGTTCAGAGAGAAGACTCTCCGGGCAATACGGACCGTGTCGAGAATCTCTGCTTTCTGTAATAAACCCTTGATCCATCCTTCAAGCGAGAGCCTCTTAAAGCGATGATCGAGGTTCTTCGATATTAGACCAGTCCCGGAAACGACATTGGAACAATGATCGTCAAATCAAGTATTATTGTCGCTTATATCACGCGTCTTTATAAGAGACGGTCCTTTATAAGATGTGCGCGAGAATACAGATCCAACGCGTAGAGGCCATTTAAGCGAAATTTAATGAAACTGTGCATGGAGTGTACCAACTGAGTGTAATTTCTATCTGCACCATGAAAAATGCAGCTAAAGACTACTAGTGGTCAAAACGTATGTGGACTATTGCATTACGATTTTGGTGGTAATGAAAACCGAGCTATGGAAAAGACACCGGTCACCTGATTTCTCAAAGCCTAATTGATTTAAATATGGCAGGTGGTGACTCGCCGCTCACTAAATGGTCCCCCCAAAAAAGCAGACCAATATTGGTGCGAAGAGAGCAACATTGGTGTGAACGGCTAAGGGTGTAGAGAGATGTGTCTGCGACAGCGATCGAGACGCCGTCGGCGTTATAACTTTATTGCACTTCCACCCTTCGAGCACGCCACAAGTTGCCCTGAGGGAGACTGACTGCATTGATTGGGCATTTATGGCAGTTAAGGGGCATTAAATGCCCTACCAGCGGCCGATGGGGTCGTCACTTCCCGACGCACATCAAGTATAACTATTAATATCTACAAAAATAATAATTGTACACCAAAAATACTATAAATGCACAAAACTATATAATAAGTGTGCATTGTAAAAATGTTTAGTGCTGTTAATTGTTTTTTTTTAATATACAACCATAACTGTACATGAACTAATGTTTGTTACATTCGCTCAATGTATTACGAGTAAGTATTATAACAAACGTTTTCTGATTAGGGAAAATGTTATATAAAATGTAAAAAGATAAATAGAAGATATAAAAAGAGTATGTATAGAAGATTTTTAGGCAATGATGTTAATTACAATATGTAGGTAATATGAAACATGGGTTCACACAGAGTTAAAAACTCTTAAATGTACTCGTTCTTAACAGTAAATGAATCAATTAACACAAAAATTTTCAATCAAGATCTTTTTTTAATTTTATTTGGGGTCAGCACAACATATCATCCTCTTCCACTCTCCTATATCATTCGCCATTTCGACACTCACTCTCTTCTTTCACACAGTCTGCATCTTTTCTTCGGTGTTCGTCTACACGCTACACTTTCATGTATTATTATCTTTTCTCTTTTTAAATATCACAGAGGACAGAAAACAGACTGAATCTGTGACTAATTTATTAATAAGCTAATTGGTCTGTGAAAATAACCACTTAATAAAAAATCTACTATTATTATATTTTATTTCGTTTGGCATTCGTTGTGAAATCGTCAAATATTTAATTACCATTACAAATTTTTAATTACCACTTTATTTACATCTAATCAAAAGCCAAAGATAATAAAATTTATCGTTCTATACTATCTATCTTCATGACGAATATCCATACAAACATTCATCTTCAATTTATATTTTCCGCTCTTAAGGGTAAAATTTATACAAACTTTTTAATGTTATATCAATTTAATTATCTAATCAATAGTTTTAACTGTTCTAGGATGTTGTACCAAAGTTGGGCTGTTGTCTTGTCCTGAAAGCGCGACAGACAGACAGACAAAGTTACTTTTGGCCTTATAGTATTTGTAGGGATTTATTTTAAGTTAAATTTACGAGATTATTTCATTAAGTACTAATTTTATACATTTTGAAATTGAAATTATCTAATCTTTTCAATATTTCTATTTATTAAATGAGAATAATATATTTGTAAAAGATAAAAATTTACATTAAATTAATAAAACAAAATCTAATAGGTTTTGGAAATTGTAGTTTTTAAAATTGTATTTTAATTATGACCAGATGTTACAATTAAATCTTGCATAATTAGTTATTGAACAAAACTACCTAATTATTTTATTAAAATTAGTGCTATAAATGTTTAGAATCTTAAAATCGCTAGAAATTATTAGGTAATTGAGGTGAGATTTTAAATCTGAATGATTCAAAAATGTGAAAAATAAATGTAAGTTTTCAAGTGTTTTATGATAAGTGGACATGTAGAAATGGCTGACAACTCGATTGTAGTAAGACACACGACCGTATGTTAAGAAAAACGTAAAAGCAATAAATCAGAGGTGTGGTTACCTACATCGTATAGGGCGGACGGATCACTCAATGCTTCAAAATGAACGATTCAAGGTGTCTCTGAATGCGTGGTCAGAGGTGTTTAATACAAAATTACGATTTTCTAAACGGTTTTTCAATCCGTCGCACACTGCTGCAAGCATTCTTAACAATTCTGTGTTTCGTAGTAAAATGTGGCGATGAAATTACTGGCTTCTGTGATATTATGTTGTTTTCCAAGTTTTACTTACACTGTTTTTTGTGGAGGTAGCAGATTTCCTCCGAATCTCACTTGTTTGTTGTATGTCTGTAAGTAGAAATTCTTACTTCGTTAGAGTATTTACTTGCTTTTTTAACCATTTTCTACGATCCAAATATACTTCCCTAACTTCTTCGCCATTAATTACACAACGCACACTCTTTAGTTATAGGTACTCTTGAACTGACCTTGCTTCAGTATATCACCTATTTGGTCTAAATATGTTCGTCTAGGTCGTCTTCAATTAAGTACGCTATAATTTTCTTCTAAATTTTATTCGTCAGTTGTCTCTCGTCCATACTTTCTACCTGTCCAAACTATCTAGACATTCCTTTCTCGTTTTTTGTCACTACATCTTCTTTCACACCGCACATTTCCCTATTTAATCTCCTAATATAATAGTGTATAATTGTTTGCGGAAGATTATAATTGGTGTTTTGTTACATATTTATATATGTTCTAATAATACAGTAAGCCCCCCAAAATAAAATAAATTCGAAATAGATACCGCGATATGTGACAACCTTAGCGCTAGTTCTAAGCGTAGGTCAACGCACTCGTTCACACGAAGGACGGCTAGAGTCGGTCGCCGATTTCGTGCATAACGAGGAAACAAATTCGGAAAGCTATTTCGAACTCGTTCTAAGACAGTTTGTTTACTTATAACTAATTACAATGGTGGTCCCCAATCGTAACTTGATTAGCTAAATATAGCGATAACCGAACCAACGTAAAATTAGGGTTGGCAACGTTGTTTCGAATAAAACCATGCAAAAGTACCTACTTATTAATCGATATTTTTTTGAATTAATTTTAATAGCTTTTATTTTGGTATATTTCTATTAATAATATAAATGCGAAAGTTTGTATGGATGGATGTTTACTATAATAGTAGCTCTTTCACGTAAAAACTACTGAAAGAATTTTAATGAAACTTTATAAGTTCATTTATAAGTTCATCAGAATAACACATAGGCTACAATTTACAGATACTAACTGGTGCCCGCGACTTTGTCTGCACAGTTGGTAGATTTTTCCTACTTACTTGATACTTATCGTCATATTTTGGACAATTCACATAATATCTTAATAAATTGTAGTCTGTGTGTTATTCTGATTAATAAGTTTCATTAAAATATACAATTGTAAAGTTTCATTAAAATCCATTCGAGCGTTTGGATAACGTTAGGTTACTTCGATTGATAAAGTTATGTTGCCTTGTTTGTAGTTAAGCCTGAATTACCACAAGAGTGACCAGAGCTGTTAAACACTTGACTTAAGCTTTATGTATCATGGGTGCAGTTACAAATATACTACAAATCTCACATGCACAAACAAATTCTTGTAGGTCATACAAAATATCCCTTTGCGTAGTAGTCGATATCTTGTCCGCTGCGTCAAACGTGTCGTCGAATTGACTTCGCAGATAGGTGTCTATCGACCTCCGGTAGGTGGAAGGACTGTTCACTGTCCATACAATGGGTGCATGATACAGCTCGTCCACCAGCAGAAGCAGGAGCCACTTCGAACCGGATCGCGCGCGATAAGTACCACATTAATTGCCAATAATGGAAACTTTACTAGCAGAAATGTTTATTTATCTCCCAACAATTGCCCTGCACTGTGTTCAACTGACAATAAAATTGTTATGATGTTATCTGAGCAACTTTTGACCGCTAAAGAGTTCGAAACAAGGAGATTAAATATTACTTGCTAATACTAAATCTTGTCCTACAGTTTACAAATTTTATATTAAGTTTATTGTTATTACAGAACAAGACTCAAACTCAAATATCTACTTGAATACAATTAGAAAGGGACGCCGCTATGTACACTCTCATTCTAACTGTGCTCAAGCTGCGAATAAGTTGCTAGTAACAAAATCCTTATCAAATAAAACTCACTAGTAAATTTTTTGCTTGAACTGTGGTTCAACTACGTGTATCGCGTTTGTCTGATCAATAAGACGTAATAAGCAAATGTCTTCTTAACATCGATATTATTATATAATTTTAGGTAATTAATAAAAACATCTTTCGAATAGTAGATGGTTTCAAGGTGTCGCTATCTCTGAGGTCCCGGGTTCAAATCCCGGTCAAATCGTGGTTGTTTATATATATTTCTATTAAAAATATTTATATATATATGTCTATCCGTTACCCTGGATCCCACAACACAAGCCTTATAGAGCTTACTATGGGCTAGGCTAATTGGTGTAAGTGTAACAAATATTTATTTATTTAAAGTTTTGCACCTAAGAATTAAAATTATTATTATTTGAGGTTACGATTAATTGAAGCTAAAAATTGGAATATCTTTGTATGGAATATATTATATTTATGTAAATAACATTTTGAATTTTCTTTGAATGTTCAAATCCGAAATCTTGCTACATGTGCTACACGTTACGTGGATTCGTTACGATAGAATTTACTGATAAATCGTTACACCTGTAGTGCCGCCAAAATGGGCGCTACGATAATTCGTTACGAGTAACTATATCAATAAATATGAATTGTATTGATGTAACAGGTGTAAAACATCTTCATACATGCACGTCGAGATAATAAGGCTGAAATTTTCAAATTTTCAGTAACCAACATGGTTTTGGCTACAAAATTAGGTAAGACGTAATCGGAATTACAAGTTTTCATAATCCAAGTCGTAGGGACCTTATTGCCAAGACTCAAGCTATGTTTAATCGGTAGGTCATTATGATCGAGCCACCTGGATTCATTTGGAGTCCGACATAATCACCGCGGCACTTGTTGTGATGTGGTTGTGGTGAGGATTCTTAGTCTCTCCTCTTCAGAAGGAATAAATGTTTTGTCAGATTATAAAATAAATAAAACTATCCTAAAGGCATTACAAATGCCTTTTGTTAAAATTAAAAATAGTTATTTAGTTATTTGACTTTTCACAGAAAGTTTTTTGATGTTAACAAGAAATTATTAGAGCACAAACAATACATGCCTTATTTTCTTAGTTTTTATAAGTATGTTTTCAGAAGTTGAGACGATGGACCTGTTCAAAGGGTTGCTCCGATTAAATCTTTGTTACTCAAATGTCTAAGTCGGACATTGCAAAGAAACTGTTACCCTTCTCTGATTAAAGTTCAAGACTATCATCGAATAGAGTGGATAACAGAATTTTCTTCGCGATCTTCGAGCTGGTTCTTTAAATCAATGTTGATAATGTAAAGTAATGTTGGGAGCTTATGACCTTTTGTATTAAGATTTAAAAGCAAAATAGCGGTGAGCAAGTTTATTTCTCTTTTGTTGAGGAACGGTGAAACTTCCACGTTTACTTAACATCAGGCTTGAATTCGTTTAAGGTTAAAGTACCTTTATAACATTACGATACAGATTTGGTTTAAAGGTACGACCAAAACGGTTAATATAACTGTTATGCTATCCACCTTTTTTTTTCTTGCCTAAAATTATTTCGGTACCGAAAAAACACGGAATAAATATGGAGCGAGGCGCGAAGGAACGCATCATATTTTGCCACTGTTTACTAGATCGACAATTGCCCTTCCCCATCCATACACACAGGCTGGAACTATTTTGATGTACCGCGCCTTCTCAAGCGCATATGACCTCGGAGGACAGCGCTGACTGTACCCTCTCTTGAGGGTGCGGCAAACCATCCTCCATACAAACATATATAAAAATAACTATAAAATCATTTACTATAAGGCGATATGTACTCTTTGTTAGCCGACATTTTAATTGATATATATTGACAAATAAGTAGATTTAACACGTCTGTGCCATACAGTACATTTGGTGAGATTGTGAGATTCGCAGCTAATCTGCAACAAGCACAAAAACCACAAACACAGGGTGACTTGAATTACCTTGACACGACTTTCATACTCGACCATCAAATGTTTTAACGCGTTCTCTGTTCGCATTAATAATCATGGATAATAAGTTTGACAAAAAAAACTCTTTATATTTTTTAAATATTTATTAACTGAAGTCAACAGCACAACATATTACAACAAAGAAGATGTGTCAAAAATCGAGAAAGGCTTAGATAGGACACGTAGAAAGGATGGACGAAAGACGACTGATGAAAGAAATTTATAAATTACATATGAATGGGCCAGTTCGTACAGGACGACCTAGACCAGAGGTTCCCAAACTTTTGTGTCGTAGACCCTTTGCCATGTTTTTCGGTTTTGGGTAGACCCCCTACTTACTTAATATTGAATGCTTACATCCTACAACTTACAAAATTCTATAACCATTTATAATATTTTTTTTACTTCGTAAGTACTTTTATAAATAATTTTTTGTCTTTATATTAGAATATAAATCCTCGTTTTCATTTCATGGACCCCGAAATTTTTGTTTCGCTGATGTAGACCCCTTGCAGGTTGTCATAGACCCTAGGGGTCTGGTGTAGACCATTTTGGGAATCACTGTACTAGACGAACATACTTGGACCAAATGGGCGATATATTGGAAGAAGGTTAGGTAAAGAGAATCTGTAACCGACGAGCGTGCATGAAGTATTAATGAAAGCGGAGGTGGCTAGGGCAGTATGTTTGGATTGTAGCAAGTGTATAACTGTGACCGTATGACTGTATGTATGTAGTATGTACAGCTTAAATGAGACAAAGTAACGTTGGGTGTAACCACAGACAGGGAACAGCTGTAACTGTGAATTCTTCAAGGTAGAATTTGCACGCCACCGTTCCGTGACTGCATGCGCAATTCTTTATCAGGTCTGGGAGGCCGGCGTTATCGGGCTGCTCTGTTTGTTGTGAGGTCGCAGGGTCTTCTGAACAGTGACACCGCGCGGGCGAGGGTATATACCTACTTATTATAAATGTCAAAGTAACTAATGGCATAGTTTGAGATCAGAAGGGTATAGGTTATATTTATTGACGGGAAAATATATACATATATAATTTATTTATTCAAGCCCCAAATACAGATTACAATACTTATATCAGTTACATTAAAATATAAATGGCTTATAATTTATCACAGTGGTTTAGTCCCCTGACTTTTATGCTAGGTCAAACCTGTATTACAAAAGTCAGTGGTTCGGTAACAGAAGTAGCATTTATAAACTCATGTACGGTGAGATAGACGTGACACGGAACATCTGCGGCTTAAGTAAGACTAAAACAAAAATGTGTGTTGCCTGTGGAAAATATAAAAAAAAAAACTACTGTATATATTCGAATATGGGTATGTGCATAGTTTAAAGTTATAAGAAGGACGTAGAATAATTTTTACTGCGGTTACCACAAACCATACACATGTTCACCCCATACTATTGCCAATGATCGTCATCTATATTTCACCCTACACTATTACCAATCTCAATCTATGTTTCACCCCACACTAATGCCAATCGCAATCTATGTTTCACCCCACACTATTCCCAATCGCTATCTATGTTTCACCCCACACAACTTTATTTTCAATCGCAATCTATGTTTCACCCCACACTACTCGTCTTTCTAATCGCAATATATAATTACAATATTGTATCATTGGTGACGAAATAAATTGCAATGTGACATAAGGTGCAATGATAAAACGAAGAAAACGTATTAAAGCTCAACTCTTTGATTTGATTACAGTACTGTGGGGTAAACCTCACTGTAATCACGAAACTTTCAGCCGAGCTTTTATCTTTCGTAATCTGTGTTTTTTAACTAATTACAACATTGTTATTGTAAATCCAAAACGTACATTTTCGGCAACAAAGATAAGTGCAGCTCTGAGGCTGGCCGGCCGGTATATCCAGTTGTTATAGCATTTGACCGCGACCTAATCTTTTAAAAAACAAAAGGTACAACTCGTCATCCACAGCTGTGTTTTATTACTATAATGTAAAATGTAACTCTTTTATATAACGAAATGCTTAAATGGAAGCCTACCACATATCGTTTGTAAAGAAAGAAAGAAAATAATTTATTTTAACATCACACGATAGCACTGATATATTAATTGCATTTCGCCGTGCGATGTCAAAATTGTGTTCAGGTTAGTGTAGCAGTGAGCAGAGCAAGCTGTACCGGTATTCTGCAGAACGCAGAGGTGACATCGGGTGTAGAATGCAAAAAAAAAGCTATACGAGTATAATAAATGTTAAATATTTAAGATGTCGTTTTGATATTTAATATCTTGTATATTTTTTGATTTCATGCTTGAAATAGTTGCTCGTAAAAATTATTAACAAGTTGTCATACAATATGAAGATGTGTAATTTACATAAATTTAAATCTATACTTACAAAATTACTAATATTATATTATTAATGAATAATTAATAGTCAATGTATATGTAAAAAATGTATTGATATTTCAGAATTATTGTACCCAATGCTGATTATATTAAATTTTTTAGTTTCACATTATTTACTTTGTATGTGTCATTGCAATTTTTTGATTGACATATAAAAAGTACTTCATTGAATTTGACTCTATAAATATTAAAAAAAAATATTTTCATATAATTCTCTGAATTAATATTCCTGTTTAAATCTACTAAAATATATAATTAGATTAATTTTGGATTAATTATTAGGACACATAACTATTCAATAATTTTAAGACGAAGTCAGCCTTTTACGTTGCTGGTAGACGACGTGCAAAAATGGATGACACTGAACATTGTGGACATTGAACGTAGCACAATATGGATTGCTCTTTGAAACTAGATCTAGGGTATTATGATTAATTGTCTAGACTAGCGAAATGCTTACGTGACTTAGTTTGGGCCAGTCAGCGGAGGTAAGTGGATCGTACGTGACCATGTCCGGGGTATAGGAAGTAGCCGGCCGGACGTAACACTTTGTTAATAGTGGAAAATAGAGTTATCAAATTTTGTAGATTTTGTATTCATTACCGAAATTAGGAGCGTATTAACAATTACATCTCAATCAAAACATTAATATTTAATAGCGGAATACATACAATTATACAAAAGAAAAAAAAATGGTCTCATATATTCCGCCATGCAAATGCTCACTAAATGCCAAAAAATATTTTTTATATGAAACTATTTCTTTTTAATATTTATAGAGTCAAATTCAATGAAGTACTTTTTATATGTCAATCAAAAAATTACAATGACACATACAAAGTAAATAATGTGAAACTAAAAAAGTTAATATAAACAGCATTGGGTACAATAATTCTGAAATATCAATACATTTTTTACATATACATTGACTATTAATTATTCATTAATATTATAATATTAGTAATTTTGTAAGTATAGATTTAAATTTATGTAAATTACACATCTTCATATTGTATGACAACTTGTTAATAATTTTTACGAGCTACTATTTCAAGCATGAAATCAAAAAATATACAAGATATTAAATATCAAAACGACATTTTAAATATTTAACATTTATTATATAGCTTTTTTGTATTCTACACCTGATGTTCCCTTCTGTGTTCTGCAGAATACCGGTGTAGCTTGCTCTGCTCACTGCTATACTAACCTGAACACAATTTTGACATCGCACGGCGAAATGCAATTTATATATGAGTGCTATCGTGTGATGTTAAAATAAATGATTTTCTTTCTTTCTTTACAAACGATATGTGGTAGGCTTCCATTTAAGTATTTCGTTATATAAAAGGGTTACATTTTACATTATAGTAATAAAACACAACTGTGGATAACGAGTTGTACCTTTTGTTTTATAAAAGGTTAGGTCGCGGTCCAATGCGATAACAACTGGATATTACCGACCGGCCAGCCTCAGAGCTGCACTTATCTTTGTTGCCGAAAACGTACGTTTCGGATTTACAATAACAACGTTGTAATTAGTTAAAAAACACAGATTACGAAAGATAAAAGCTCGGCTGAAACTTTCGTGATTACAGTACTGTAATCAGATCAAAGAGTTGAGCTTTAATAAGTTTTCTCTGTTTTATCATTGTACGAGTACCTTATGTCACATTGGTATTTATTTCGTCACCAATGATACAATATTGTAATTATATATTGCGATTAGAAATACGAGTAGTGTGGGGAGAAACATAGATTGCGATTAATAATAAAGTTGTGTGGGGTGAAACATAGATAGCGATTGGGAATAGTGTGGGGTGAAACATAGATTGCGATTGGCAATAGTGTGGGGTGAAACATAAATTGCAGTTGGAAATAGTGTGGGGTGAAACATAGATTACGATTGGCAATAGTGTGGGGTGAAACATAGATTGCGATTGGAAATAGTGTGGGGTGAAATAGCCCCTAATCTATAGTGTTTTTGAATTTTCACGTACTATAAAAAGGTGGCTAATTTGTTTGAGACGAGGGCCCGAATGTCGATCGAGTAAAAAAATGACTTTACCTTTTATAAGATAAATAAATTTTTTTTTAATCTCTTTTATACCACTTTCATAATAATAAGAATTTATTCAGACAGAATACAAAGGAAATTAATCAATCAATAATTACTTTAAATGTTTCGCTTTACTAATAGTGTTATGGATACCAATGGCCGCGAAGAAATATAGCAAGGACTGCGGCTCAAAGACTTAGCATTATAATCCAAGATAGACCTCCCTTGTTCTATTTAACACATACAATCTAAATCCCAATCTACAATGAATTTGATTGTTTTGTTTGGTTTTTAGATTACTAGTGTTATACCGCGTATTTACCCCTGTTATATTGGATTTTCCCATGGAAAGAGATACAACACTATTTTCAAACCAAATTACATCAAAGACGGTTCAGTCGTTATTATCGTATTATCCTATAGGAGAGATATTTGTCCGTGATATAAAATATCATATGTCCTGGGAGTAAAAACCGCATCAGCCCATACTAGATTATAGAGTGGATTTAATCATTTTATTGATTTCTTAAAAGAAAGAATTACTTTTGCGTATAGAAATGGTTCTATATTCTTCCCCGATTCGCAAGTTCAATGAAGTTGTCAATGTTATTGAGATGCTTTGACGTGACAAAGGATCAGACAGACTCAGAGTTACGTTCACATTTCTAACATTAGTAGTGATTTAAAATTCTTCAAATAACATTTTATATAAATAATTTTAGTAAAACTCAAACATGGTCACAAATAACCAGAACCTGGAAACTTCTGTTTTAGTATTAGTTGCAATATCTTTTTTTGCAGTTGTAAATGTATGTTTTTCAGTTAAATCTTAAACATCATTGCAGTTTATATACGACCCCACCTAGAAGCACGAGCCTATTCTATGTTAGAGCGATTAGGCCTTAGTCAACCACGCTGGCCCAGTACGGATTGATTGATTGATTACATACAGTTTTGAAATTCTGCGCAGATTTATGCAAGTTGCCTCACGACGTTTTCTTTCACCGTAGGAATATCAAATAAATATATTAAATTCGAAAAACGAAAAACACATTGGTACGACAAGGTCGACTCCGGGCGCCCACACATCACAGCGCCACTGACCCACCACGCTTCAATTAAATAGGATACAAGAATCTTTGAAATATGCGCAAACTAATCAGAATTGCAATAACCCTTTGCAATATCAATAGAGCAATTAGATTAAGGAATGCATGAAGTGACTTGTACAAGTAATCTAGCGACGTATTGTGACGCGCTCCAGCGCCTAATTAAGCTAAGCATTCCTATTAACCGGCACGTGGCAATTATACACAATTATACACAACACATTATAATAAACACTTAGTCTTTCTAAAGCAAAAATGTCGTTCTCTTGATAACATTGCGACATTACATCAATATGCTATGTTTGAAGGGAAGTGCATATTTATTACTATATCTTTAATTAGTACCTCATGTTGGGCGATTAAAGTTACAATTTCTGCCATAATTCAAATAAATTTCCGTCGTATAATAACTGGAATTTTATTCTCATAGCATCGATATATCTATCAGCTTTTTCTCCATTAATTATTTATACAGAGAAAATAAGCTTTATGAAACTTTTAAAAACATAAGACAGTAAAGTATAAAAAGTTAAAACGATGAATTATCGTTATTTTCTATATTAAATAAAATATCTCTGGACATATTGTAATCAAAACTTGCGAGATAGGGTCAAAAATGTAAAATATCTACCAAAAGTCATGTAATATAAAAATTTTTAATCTAGAAGCAACAAGTAATAAATAGGTCCTTTTGCAGGTTCTTAAAACAAAAAAAAAATACCACAATATGTTATAGATTGTGAGAAATCTTTTGATCTATTCAATTGATGCAAAATAATTATTGAAAAATGTGCGAGTGATAGATACTTACGTAATACTACAATCGTAAAGAAAAAAAAATCTTAGTTACACGGTAATTTTTATTCCACAACTAAATATAGATCAATGGGATAATTCCATGCATAGCACTAATGTAATGCGAAGTTTAAAATTATGTTTAATTTCTTCAATAGAACGTAACACATCGCTTACTTTGGTTATAGTGACCGGATAAAACCGATTTAGCTAAACAAGAGCATAGTTCAGACAAATATAAAAACTGTTTACAATTGCCTAGTGAGCGACAATTAATGTTAATTTATGTGAGAACATTCGCCGGAAGGACGAAACTTTAAGTGGTTTGGCAACACCATTCATTAGCGGCCATCTTGGAAAGTTATTCCAAGGAAGATCTCTCACATATTATTTCATGTGGTTAGAAATATTGATTTTTATGTTGTGGTAAATTTTTTATACCTTTAATATCGAGGAAAAAATCCAATGCAGTTTCTGTGAGATTCGCAACATATCTGCCACTCCTACAAAACGTCAGCAATTTCAAAACCTTCGCCTTTTTAGGGGTAAAGTTACCAGAATCGGTAGTACTGGTGTACCTATAGGGTCACATTAGCTAAAGTTCAGGGGTCTTTAGACTCAAGGTATATAAAGTATGAATTTAGACTGTCAAAAGTGACGCAGATTTTTTCGTTGTATCGAGTTGTACATATTTATTAGTTTGGTGATTTTACATTTTATAGAAATCCAAAACATTATTTATCAAATTATGAGGTGTTTTTTTTTTATTGATTTGAAGTGAAGTTTGATTCTATTTAAATTTATTGCTGTAAAACTTTTGTAGCACAAGTAAAGGAAAACACGCGAGTGATTATATCCGTTAATTTAGAACTGGCACAAACCGCACAAACTATTGATTTTTGATTGAGTGATTGATACTCATATTTTTGTATATTACAAGTTTTATTTATTAAATAGGTCCTGTTAATTTTTAACATTTGACTGAAACTGACTGAAACTGTATGAAAACATTTTCGTTTAGAAATTCATTTCATTAGTTTAATATCCATTGATATGTGATTTAAAGTTTTCAAAATATTTGGGGGGCACGGTAGTGCCCCCGCCGCAAACACCTTTACCATCCTTTACTGGAACCATTTCACCGCATTTTCAGGCCCCTATTTGAGAACCTCTGGATAAGACCAGAACGCAGAAATTTTCGTCATCCAGTAAGCTATAATCACATACTTAAAATTTATAATTTCAAGTCTACAGGTCATTTAGTTCCGAAGTTAAGCGAAAGCAAAGTTTCGCATTTATGACACTCACTCACTCACTCATGATCATCAAAATAGAACTAGTACTTCTAGTAGAAAACTATAAAAACTAAAAAAAACTAGTGTTTCTACAAAAAGAAGTGAAATCCCACCATGTTCAATCTGTCGCCAGAACCGCTACCCATTGACGATGAAAAATTGTCACTTGGAAAACGTGGTGTTACCCTTCAACGGCCAAGTCACACAACATTAACTATAATAATAACGAAATCGCAATAAGGAACGTTAGACTTGGCACGATTTTGTTATATTTCATTACTTTTTAGAGATAAACTAGCAGCTCCATCGAGACTTGGCTAGTTTTTTACAGAATGTTTTTGGTGGGTACTTCGTACTTCAAAATTTTCTTCAGAACCGGGTGTCTCTTGATAGAAATGAATGAATTCTTTTGTCAAGGGACACCCGGACTCAACATTTGCACGAATGTTGAGTTGATAATGAAGTGATGTAGACAGCTTAGAGGCAACGATGTCTTACTACAGATATGATGTGAAGTTTAAAAACTTACCAAATATTTATTTGATAATGTTTCACGAGATTATTAATGAATAAAATTCATATATTGAAGAAGGAAGTGAGTGTCGAAATGGGGAGTGATAGAGGAGAGTGGAAAAGGAAGAAATGTTGCATCGACCCCAAATAAAATTGGCAACAAGGCAAGAGAAAGAAGATACCGGATAGAAAAAGCGTTGCGGTAACCAAATGTAGAAACGAAGCAAGAAACGTCTGCATTCTCACGCTATTGCTATGCGACTGAATGAAGTTACACCAATTGGCCGAATTAGAACGCCTAAAGATATGCTAGTCCGAGATATAGATTTTGTTGGTATTAACAACACTGGTTGTAGGTATGCTTGTTTGACCTTCTATAAGTACAACTGTACATGGCGTACTGACTCCTTTCGCCAATAGAAAGTAGCAAAAACCTGCCAATGTGTACGAGTGTGCCAGTGACCCGCGGCACCAAGATTTAGATTGTACTAGCTGACCCAGTCAACGTTGTCTCACATTTAAATTATTTCTAGGGAAATTATTAAAAAATAGGGGTTGGTAATAGAAGAGTGAACATTTAGGGTTGTATATATTTTTAATGCCTAATTATAAAAACTAACTATAGTGTGGAAACTAGGTAAGTAGATGTATTCGGTAAATCGCATTAAGATTTTCATACAAAAATAGAAAAAAAAACAATAAATTTTTGGGGTTCTCCATACTTAGAATTGAAACTCAAATTTTTTTTTCATCAAACCCATATGTGCGGAGTATCTATGGATAGGTCTTCAAAAATGATGCTTCGAGGAGCATTTCGTGCGGTTGGTCCCCCGAATCAAAAGGGTGGCGGGCGCATTGCATCGCCTGCTGCCCAATCGAGGGATGGAGTTCGCCGCCTGTACGAGGGCGTCGTGCGATCCGTGGTCACGTATGGGGCTCCCGTGTGGTCGCAAGACTCCGCGAAGTCCCCCCGCTGCAGAGCTCTGCTACGGAGCCTGCAGCGGATAATGGCAATACGGATCGTACGAGGCTACCGTACCATCTCGTACGAGGCGGCGACGGTTCTGGGACGCTCCCCCCCATTCGACATTCTGGCCGACATGTACGCGGCGACGTATGCGTCGTGGCGTGTCGACCGGGGGAGCGATGGGGGGAGCGCCCTGGAACCCGCGCACGAAGTGCCTAAGCGGGAGTGGCACCGACGGATTGTGGCGGCCTGGCGTGTGCAGCTCGAATTACGGATATGCGCGCGCAAGCGGGCCGTTGGTGCCGTACTAACCTAACCTACCTCGGTAAGGAGTACGGCACCGGTAAGCTTGACTCCACGGGAAGGAGCTCACCTACCGATTAACTTAGATACTCACCGGGCGCGGCTGCTTCGGTGAGTATTTGTGTCGAATAGGACGGGAGGGATCGACACATTGCCACCACTGCGCATCCGACCTTGACTCGGCCCAGCACACCCTGGCGGAGTGCCCCGCGTGGGCTTCCGAGCGCCGAGTCTTGGTCGCAGAGATCGGGCGAGATCTGTCTCCGCTGGCATTGATTGCGGCAATGCTGGCGGACGAGGGAGGTTGGAAGGCTGTAGCGTCCTTCTGTGAAGCAGTGATGCTCCAGAAGGAGGCCCCGAGCGGGCTCGGGAAATGGCCGATCCCGCTCGAAGGAGGCGGCGCCGGGCTCGGTAGCACAGCTGCGGCGCCGCCGTGGGTCGCCGGCGGGCGTGAGGAAATCGCCAGTGGATGTGGCGACCCGGGAGGGACCACGCCTCTTCCGTGGCCGGGGGGCGTCGTCGGTGGTGGAGATCGGGGGAAGTATTGTAGCCACCCCCGAGGAGGGCTCCCCTGTATCGGCGGGTGAGCGGAGGTTGGGGGTTCCCGGAAGTAGCTTGGTGTTCCCGGGGGCTCCCTACATGCCTGAGGAAGGCCATCCCTGAGGTTTTTAGTGGGTAGGCCTCCCCCTTCTGGGGAGGAGAGCCCCACATAACCGCCGGCTCGCCACAGCCGGGGTATGAAACTTAATGCATTTTCCTTAGGGGAACAAAAAAAAAAAGGTCTTCAAAAATTGATATCGAGCGTTTGAGCGAGAGACGCTTTCAAAATGGAAAAATGTGTCTCCCCCGTAACTTCTAAAATAAGGGAATGATAAATGTAAAAATGATATATGATACATTACCATGCAAAATTTTCACCGAAAATTGGTTTAAACGAGATCTAATAATAACTTTTTTTAAATACGTTATAAATCGTAAGCCGCATTTTACCTTTCATTCAATCAACTCCAGTAGGTAGTAGGTACGGAACCCTACGTGCGCGAGTCAGACTCGCACTTGGCCCTTTTTATTCTATTATATGAATCAATCTCGAAAAGGCCATCAAATATAATTCTGTCATTTTACTGTTTGACTGTTTAAGAATATATTTGGCTTTAAGTATGCCATCTCTACATCTATTGCATGTTGGATGAAATGGTTGAATAAATAATAATAAAAAACAGGTTGTTTAAAGAAAACTAATTATAATAAAAATATTTAGTACCAATGATATTAAATAAATTGTTTAGTACACATTTAAGAGCGCATGGCTTCGATCTGGTAAAATAAGATAAGCTGCTTTAATAATTAGCAGTAGCTGGATTGACGAATCACGGAATCATGCAGATTAAAACTGTCACCACCTGTATTTGTTGCACGCATTTGTGGTCCTACCTTGACTTTGCTATCGTTTTCGATAGGTATTTGACGTACAGTAAACTACCAAAACTCGTCCCAGTTTATTATAAAAGAATAGTACAATTACGTTTTATTATTCATGTTGATTTAATATGAATATGTTGCTTTTAATCACGTTTATTTGCTGTAGGGTATTTATGTTGTTCATCGCTTATCTAATTCTTGTTTATACGGTGTTATTAATTTTTTTATGATACTATGTCGATAAGCAGATTCAAATGGTTCCAGTGCCATTCGCGACAAATCCAACCCCCACAAGAACCGCAGTGTATACGTGTAGCCAGGATGACTGTGATTGCAAACAAATATGGACATCCAATTAGTTCATAATTATGTGACATTACATCCCCACGTAAGGAACAAACATCCCTAAGATGAAGGAACAACATATATTCAACATATATAAAGTAATTTAAAATGGTAGGTTACCGGAGGTTATTTCGGTGAATTGGGCTTAACCCGATTCCGAATAGATCTTCTACAGGAGCGGAGAGGTTTCGGGTTAGATTTAGCTGGATAGTCGCCACCCCAAGTGCCGTCACTCATGTGATCGGAACTCTACGGCATACTTAAGGACAGATTACACAACTGTCTATCTGAACTATTAGGCTTGTGTTATGAGATCTAGGATAACGGATAGACATGCATATATAAATAAATTTGTTAGAAATATATAATAACAACAATGACTAAGGTACAAATGCTCGCATTCATCACACAAACATCTGCCCTCACGGGGATTCGAACCCGGGACCTCAGAGACGCCGACACCTTGAAAACCACTCGACTACGGAAGGACTTCGTCATAGATTATCCCGACATAATATAAGAAAAAGGTAGGAATCATTATCGTATTAATGATTATTTTTAACCCACTCCAAAAGATGTTATCATTTCGTCTGTACTATTTTTATGTTTGTTGCCTTAGGATCTTATAGCAACCGATTTTGATGATTCCCTTTTTATTTGAAAGCTGGTGCTTTTCGTGTGGTCACATTGTTAACTTGGTTCAGTTCTCATGATGTCATCAATGCGATAAATGTATGAATAACTCAATATAACGCCGAGTAAAGTGTAAGTTCTAAATTACTGAAAACAAACTATAGTTGAAAACAAAACCGGCCTCTAAAAAAATATTCTAAAACTTATGGTAAACTAGCTGTGCCCTCAACTTAGTCCGCGTGGAATCGTAACTTTAGGTAGCATTTTTAATGACTGAGAGTTACACGTGTTATTGTGAGTCAACCATAAAAGATAGACATATGCTGTCGTGGGATATTTTATAAATAATTTTAAGGAGAACATTTCCGTCATACATGATTTCTGTGTAGCTTTAACCATTAAGGTTGCACACGAGACGTAAGCTTAAAAATGGAGTAACTTTTCCCATTTTCCGAACATTTTCCTTCACTGCTCTGCTCCTATTGATTGTAGCGCGATGAAAAGTATAACCAGCTCAGGAGTATGAAAAATAATTGTACCAAGTTTCGTTAATATTTTTGGAGTAGTTTTTGTTTCTATAACGGTTATACCTACAGACAGACAGACAAAAATTTTACTGATTGCATATTTGGCATTAGTATCGACCCCTAATCACCCCCTGATAGTTATTTTGGAAATATATTTCATGTACAGAATTGACCTCTCTACAGATTTATTATAAGTATAGATAATGTGCAATAAAAAGTAAATCACGATTGCAGTTACAATTATTGTTATTTTTGGAGTCGGTGTTAGCCAAGGAACGCTACATTACGCCTAGTTAGCGTAACAGACTTTATTTTTTTTATTACATCTTTTACACTACTTAACAAAAATATTAATATATTTCGTATGAATCTTTTTTATTGGTGCTGGTATATTATGTAAGGTAAACTAGATGATACATACATAGGATTTAAGCTCGCTTTTTTATTATTATGTACAACAAAGACATGTTACTTGCATTATTTATAAATTTATAATTGATAAACATATTTTATTTGCCGTTCCTGCATCTGATTGTTTTTATACCATTCAAATATATTTTTCATGTATTTATTATTATTTATTCATTAATTTTAATGTCAGAGAACGTCATGCGAATCGCGCACACATGCACACAAACCATATACTTTTTTAATTTTATGCGCACAATCAAATGATTTGCAGCGAAAAAGGACGCAAGGTCTTTGAGACCAACATGAGGCTTAAGCACACAAAAGAAGGTATTAATATCATTGCCATTCTCTTAAATAAAAACTGTATATCCATTAAATGTTTTCAACTGTACTTTTACGTATGATTCAGTCCCATTGTACCGGATTTCATGGTCGAAGAATGCGCCTGCTGGAAAATTACTTCCAATCGAATGGTCATTAAAAATATGAAGAAAAACTCGGGACTTGAGGAATTGCGCAGCCGTATTGACTTTTTACATGGCGGTCAGATCGACGCAAAAACAGCCTGTGACAATAGGCACTATATTTAGACCAGCTGTTAGCGCCCAAGGGGTATATTATACAAGCTTAACAACTCAAGTCACCTTCACAAAGATTCACGCGTTGATAGGAATCGTCATTATTATAAACAAGTAGGTTGTTTTCTTCTTATTTTCTTTGAATCATCATTACATCCCATATACCTCCCAACAGAACGGCACGAGCCTACGCTAGATATGTAAGGGCGATTAGACCTTAATCAGCCACGCTTGAGGTGTATCCAGGTTGCCCCATGATGTTTTCCTTCACCGTAGGAGCGTCAGATAAATGCACAACTGATATTTGAAAAACACATAGGTATATGGCATTTCTTTTAGTAAATAATTATTTTTTACACTCTGACCAATTAGTCCAAAGCAAGCACTGAAAGCTTGTGTTATGGGATCCAGGGTTACAGATTAACATGCATATATTAATTATATATAGATTTTATTCAATTTTCACCCTTCAATTTTATGTTATGATCATAATGTCTATATATAGTTTAATATATATAAAAGTAGTTTAATAATGCCAAAGTTAGTAACGAAACTTAAATTCCTGAAAATATCTGTTTGAAGCTGCAATTTTAATAGGTACATATAACAAGCTACATATAAAAAGCCTCAATTAGAGATGACAAATTAATATGTCGGCGCGTTTCAAAAATGATTAAAATGTTAACAATAATAAAAATGTTATTTTGTTTATGTTGATTTTTGTAATATCAGAAATTACAGGTTACACATTTTATTTATGGTCAACTTAGAGAGGACATGCGTCCGCGTGGAGTTGCGACGTTGCGAGCGGCGTGGACGTTATTTGACTCGTTTCCGGCGCGGTAGTATAATACCGCATGGAAGGTGTTGCGCACATGGGCGCGCTAGACTAGAGAGCTCGCACGCAAATTCACTAGTCTCTTCGTGACCATAATTAACATTCATTTGAAAGGATTTGTGAATTAGTACTGTGATTGTGATTAAAGAAGTTTTCATAGTTTATTGTGGTTTTGATTATTCTTTAATTCTACTATTATGGCGAGTAAACGTATTAGCCTGCTTTTTTTGTGTCCATAGGCCGCGGCAATCGCGGACTGGGAGGCTTACATACTTATTTGCCAGTATTGTATTATAAAATAAACGACATTGTCGCAGATGCCACGTGCCAGAATGCGAGAACCGCACCAGCTTCGTCACTTCGCCGGACGAGGTGATACCGGATTGGGCGGAATGGGCGCTAGCCGAGGACTCGGCCTGTCATCGCTGGCTGCCCACTGACGGCCAGTGTGTCGCCGACGCCTTCCGCAATGGATCCCGAGAACTCTGTGACACGTTCGTCTACCAACCCGGCAGCAGCATCGTCGCTGAGGTAATGTTCTGTATTGATTTGTCTGTCTTGCGTAATAGGAAGATCAACATTTCCGAATTTCGTAACGATCTCAAGCGATCTCCCTATTCGTCTCCGTAGGAATACTCTAATACTCTGTTTGTTATATAATGTCTTATTCAATCTCACATATTGAAAGACTTAGTCCCAATAGTGTCTAAAAAGCTAGCCCCTTACATCATAAAATCAAACAGGGTCAAAATCCAGAAAGTGTAAGTGCCTTAACCGGATATTGTCCCCAGAAAAAGCACCTATTCACAATATGTGTGACGAAACGCCCCCTATGCAGAGGATGCATGGAGGCAGAGGAAATACCACAACACGTTCTCATGGAGTGCAGCAGCGTGGTCCAACAACAGGCAACATTTCTCCACTCTCAGTACCTATTGCCAAGCCCCAAGAAGGTTCTGGCATTCTTGGAAGACCTGGGCTACTCAATCTCTCTTACTACTCAACCAGCACTACTTAATGGCTCAATCGTGAGGCTGAGTGCGGATAAAAGCTAGACTTACTGACTAACGATTGTTAGTTAGTTACAACTTATTCTTACCTTCCTTATTGTTACCTTCCAGGACGATTTTCATTAGCCAACTCAACAAAGCCAACGATGCCCTTATGCCAATGATGCAGAACCTTAAGTCCCAACTGGGTAACCCCATTTTACTTTCCTAATCTTTTATCGCACTTTGGAATTCACTACCAACGTATATTCGGGACTTTTAAGCGTCGCAGAGGCAATACCATCTGTCTTTTTTTTTTGTTCCCCTCAGGAAAATGCATTAAGTTGCATACCCTGGCTGTGGCGAGCCGGCGGTTATGTGGGGCTCTCCTCCCCAGAAGGGGGAGGCCTACCCACTAAAAACCTCGGGGATGGCCTCTCTCAGGCATGTAGGGAGTCCTCGGGAACGCCAAGCTACTTCCGGGAACCCCCAGCCTCCGCTCCCCCACTGATACAGGGGAGCCCTCCTCGGGGGAGGCTACAATACCTCCCCCGATCTCCACCACCGACGACGCCCCCCGGCCACGGAAGAGGCGTGGTCCCTCCCGGGTCGCCGTATCCGCGGGCGCGATTTCTTCGCGCCCGCCGGCGACCCGCGGCGGCGCCGCAGCTGTGCTACCGACCCCGCTCGGCAGCCTCCTTCTGGAGAATACCATCTGTCCAAATCTTGTTTCTGTGTAAATTTTGTTTTTAATGTTATTTCAGTTTAAAACTATGTGTGCCTAAATTATTATATTCTGTAAATTGGAAAACACTTCTCATTAAAACTGTGAATTTCATCAAATACCTTTCATAAAAACCTTTTAACAATAAATTAATTAATACGTCTAATGAAACAGAATAAATATTTATATCAGAAAAATAATTTGGTAACTTGCAGTTCGACCTGGCCTGCCAGGAGTGGAAGCGGTCGCTGGTGGGCACCATTCACAATGTGGGCATGCTTATCTCGTTGCCGATTCTCGGGTTCATATCTGACAAGTGAGTGCAACACAGCGATTGATTGCCTTGTCATTTTTGCTTATTTACGTTATAACTGATTATAACTGACAATCATCCAGTAATTTCTGCATTGGAAGAATTATCTTGATTGAGTATTATTTTATTAATGGAATATATGCAGTTACATATATCTATAAAAATATAAATAATATAATGATTTGCCTTTTTATTTCGACCGACATAGATTGAACAAATAGGACATAGGAATTGGTTATGTTTTTGCTTAAGATAACCAGATTTTATAAAAAGTTTTCTATGCTAACTCTATATTTAGGATGACCTAAACTGCGGCGCATCTTGTTTGTGATACCACTACCTCTGAAAACAAGAGTAGATACGGAACTTTAGAACACTTTAACTCGTTCACAAGTTCCTTGTTTAAAACAAATTATAAAGTAAGCGGGGAATTTAATATATGTGAAAGGGAACTGTTTATTCGGTATCGGGGACGATTTCCTAAATGTACCGCTCTACGCGCGGTGATGCGCTACGCACGCGCTGAATATAGCGCCTTACAGAAAGCAATAGCAATGTATCCGTTATTCAACTTGTTGCATTTGTAGGATCCAGAAATCATGTCATTATTGGAAATCCACAGAATTGTTCACTTCATGTAAGTTTGATTGAATCATTTTTTTCTCTAAATGCAATGTTTCCAAAACATGCATAAATTGATAGGTCGTACTATCGCTTTTTATCGTATAAATGTTTAATCAATTAATTTAAATTCATTACATATATGCATTGTTAATAGTTACTTGGCTCTGTGAGGTGAAGTTTCATTATCAGGAGCTAGTTGTAAGCTCCTCTGTTCTTTACGTCTCTTTATTTGTTTGCCAACAATTAAATAAAAATATGGCAAGCTATCCTTATTTGCCAATTTATTAGTTCACAATTATCTATTTTATGTGTATACTTTCAGATGGGGCCGGCGCGCAGCGTTGGTGATGAGCGGGTGCGGCGCGGGCGCGGTGGGGCTGGCCAAGTCGTTCGTGGGCTCGTTCCCTGCCTACCTGCTGGCCGAGCTGCTGGAGACGGCGTGTGGCGCTAGTGTCTACCCGGCTGCCTTCGTGTTGAGTCAGTACCTTTTATCCTGTATATGCGAAAATGAAGAGTAAATAGGCACTATTTGAGTTTGCGTGTTCCACCTTAGGCAACATCATCACTTTACATCAGGTGAGATCGTTGTCAAACGCACTCAAATTCTGAATTAAAAAAAATATATATATGGTGGTGTCAAGTCATTCGTTAGGCTGGTCCTGTTAGTTGGGCCTGTGTTATGTTCTACTATTAAATTGACAAATTGTATGACTTGCCTTAATATTAGACTTAGCAATTATAAAGACATGCCCCAACATATAAACATATTTAATAATTTTAAATCCATATAAACATATTTAATAACTTTAAATCGTCAAATTCAATAAAACCATTATATCGTTGCAGTGATCGAATGGTTGGGCGTGGAACACAGAATCTTGGCTAGTCTAGTCCTCGGAATACCTTTAGCGATGGGCGCTGCAACACTATCCTTGCTCGACTACTTAACCGGCTACTGGCGGACATGGGCCCGCTTCGCATACCCGCCGTCATTCCTGCTACTGCTGTACCCGTGGCTGCTGCCTGAGAGCGTGCGCTGGCTGACTACGCAGGGCCGCCTGCAGGAGGCCGTAGACGTCATCAAGCGCGCCGCCAAGTGTAACCGCGTCAGCATCCCGCAAGACGGTTTGGAGAAGGTGCTGCTTAACGATGCTGAGCAAGCTAATAATAGAGTCAATGAGATCATAGGAGATGAGAGCCTATTTAGAGCGCTGATTAAGTAAGTTTTTGCATACTTTATATTATATTTAGTTTATAATTGTGACTTTTAAGAGTTTTAACTTTATCAATTTGGAGTCAGTTTTTGATAAACTGCAAGGAAGCTCTTGGCCTTTGGATGAAAGAGGAAGCAGCTTTACTACGTTCTACATCTAAAAAAACTCTTGAATTTAATTTCTGACACATTAGAATGCTATTAAATTTCTTGCTTTGGAGACAATCTTATTCAGGTAGGGCTTCTGGCGCAGAAGCCCTATAAAATCGATAGAAATAACTGCCCCCTCTTTGGAAGTCGGTATAATTAAACCGCAGATAAAAGCGTACTTCACTAGCTAGTAGCATTTTAGCCAAATCAAATGTACGGACTGACGTCTGTGCATGCGAGTACTTGCAAACTCCCAAATCTTGGAGAGAACTAGTCTAGCATTGGATGTATATTCATTGAGATTTTTTATATGTACAACGAAACGTGCTGAAAGCGGAGTACTTTAACTGGATAATAGTGTGTAGTATATACCTCCGTTTTACTTATTGCAGTCTCTGCTGCGAACAGTGCTGGTTCATATTTCGTTTTGAAGGGAAATTACTAGGTACATGTCACGTTACATTTGACAACGTGCTATGATTCTTGGGGGGCTGTAGATTTGCTGCAAGAATCACGAGAACCACCTGTAGTAGAGATGATATAAATATATAGCTATATTTAAAGTGTTCATCGCAGGTATAGTGCTCTTCGCCGCCGTCTGTGCGTGTGCTTCGTGTGGTGGTCGTCGGCTGTGTTTGTGTTCTACGGGCTGGCGGTGCAAGCGCATGCGCTGGCGGGCTCGGCGCACGCCAACTACGCGCTGGTGGCCGCGGCCGAGCTGCCCGCGCTCGTGGCCAACACTCTGCTTCTGGACCGCGTGGGCCGCCGCCCGCTGCTTACTGCTGCTTTGCTGCTAACCGCCGCTGCGTTGTCGCTGCAGCCGTGCCTGCCTCAAGGTACAAGAACCTACCTCCTTATTCTCTCTTCCAAACAGTTGCAATATACATATACATTACTCTACCGCATTTCTTGATTCCCTGACCTAAGTTATTTCTATATCTGTCTCCTTTACCCTATATACCTTATATACACATTTCCTAGCTTCGGTACTTCCTGTAGGTTGCCGTATATCACCGTAAGTGGGACCACCGTCTACATCTGCATTCAGGAAAACAGTTCACGAGGCCGACCACGATCATAACGTGCTAAACTTGTGCCAGGCGTTCAGTGGGCGGGGACGGCGCTGTACCTGACAGGGAAGGCCGGCGCGACGATGGCGCTGAACGCGCTGTACGTATACACGGCCGAGCTGTTCCCCACGCGCGCGCGGCACCGGCTGCTGGCCGCGTGCTCCACCGCGGGCCGCCTGGGCGCCGTGCTGGCACCGCTGGCCGCCGTGCTGGTGAGTCCGTGTGTGCAGTATTTACTAAGCTGTCGGAAATCTTCATTTTACAAATTTTTGGTGGTTTGTTTTTATGTTAATAATTTTACTGATAATCATTGAGAATATACAGAATGTTTTTTTTTTAACTGGGACAGTATGGGGAAAACCTAAACCATTTAAGATATAAGGAAACGGTCTTAGAAACAATTTCATCTTTTTTTGTGAAAATAAATTTGACATAGGAATTTTTTTGGTCAAGCGTGAGTTGTCCTTGGAAATTAGTCATTTTGATGAAAAAATTTTTTGATGCGGATCGACTCAATTTCATGTTAGGAATATTTCATTCTATCGGAAGAAAAAAATCTGAGCAGCAGAAGTAAGTCATATTTAATAAAAAGTTTCCTATACAAATTGTTAACTCAAAGTAGCCATCTACGGTTTTACGGGTGATCCCTACACGTACAAAAAGCGTTCCAAATTCAAAATTTTGATTTCATTTTAATCTCCAGTATTTTAAATTATACAAAAATATTAAAAATTCTAATAATAAAAAGACATAATTAGTTGATAAAAAAGTTTATTATACAATTTTCGTACCTACCTAATAATAAAAATACAAAAAAAAACACACACAACAAAAATCAATGCCCACCCTCTTGCTGAATGCAAATACGAGCACGTTTTAGTACACTTCTTGTTGCCTTAGCCAAGGACATGTGATATAAAAAAAAAGCAATGGCGTCATATCGGTGAACGTGCTGGCCATTTAATAGGACCATGTGTACCCATCCAACGATCTGGAAAATGTTAATTTAAAAACCTTTAACCTTACTTGCTGTACTATTATGTGCAGGTGCACCATCTTGTTGGAAAATTATACTATTTAAATTACTTAAAGAAATGCTTTCATCCATTTTATCTAAGACCGTATTCAATATCTGTTGATATTTCTCAGTATTTAGCGTTCCATGATAAATCTTAATAGCAAAGATTTTGTTTTGCAATATCGCACACCAACAATTAAACGAAAAGCGTACTTGATTATGGGTCTCTGTAGTTCTAAGTGGATTTGTTTGTGACCAGTAATGATTATTTTTCCTATTGTATATGCCATTATTCGAAAAATTTCATTCATCTGTCCAAATAACCTGATTTAGAAAGGAATGGTTTTCAATAGATCTTGCCACAAGCCAACGACAAAATGCCAACCTGCGATCTTTATCTCCTGGAAGCAATGCTTGTACAAGTCATCCCTCTCTGTAACATTTAAATTTGTGTTTTTTCAGTACAGTACATTTATGTACGCCGATATTTTGAGCAGCTTCTTGCAATGATACTTTTGGATAAGCTTCAAAATATCCTAAGACGGCAATGGTTACAAATTCATTTATTATTGTTGCTGGTCGCTTTCGTACCAGATTAAAGCAGACCTCTTGTCTTAAATTTTTTACAAGTTTCTCAAAAACTTTTCGATTTCGAATATTACGGCCAGGATAGCGTTCGGCATACCACTTCAAAGCGTTTGCTGAGCTTCGGCGATTTACAAAATACGCTTCGAGTAAATCAACTTTGTGCGAATTGAATAAGGCCATGATGAATTTTTAATAATAATTACAAGACAAACAAAATTTTGATAAAAATTAAAAGACACTAACCACGTTCGAAATTAGAATTTTTATTTTTTTTGAATAATTTAAAGTCTTGAGAACATGGAGGTCCGGTTTTAATTCTACACTACAAAAATCAAATTACAATTTTGAATTTGGAACTCTTTTAGTACTTGTATTAGGGATGACCCGTGAAACCGTGTATGGATACTTTAAGCTAACAATTCGTATAGGAAACTTTATTAAATATGACTAACTTCTGCTGCTCAGATTTTTTTCTTCCCATTCCCATAGAATGAAATATTCCCAACATGAAATTGAATCGATCCGCATCAAAAACATTTGTCATCAAAATGACTAATTTCCAAGGACAACTCACGCTTGACCAAAAAAATTACTATGCGAAATTTATTTTCACAAAAAAGATGAAATGGTTCCTAAGACGGTTTCCTTATATCTTCAATGGTTTAGGTTTTCCCCATACCGTCCCAGTTAAAAAATACACTCTGATATATTTTTATAAGTTCACTCGTGTTATAATATATAGAATATGTGTAAAACTACATACATGATACTACACTACTACATGATGATGATCTATTATAATAATTTATATGTAACAAATACTGTACGAAAAAGAGGAAGTAAAAATCCGTAATATAAAAATTTGTATTTTTTTTTTATGCGGTTATAAACCTACTAGCTTTTGCCCGCGACTCGTCCGCGTGGAATAGTGACTTCCGGCAGATTTTTGGTTTTTCCACATAGATCATGTATAGAGGAATAATTCTTTCATACATATTTTTTGTGTATCTGAACCGTTTTCGCAGCGCACGCAAAGAAAGCCTTCAAAATGAATAATTTTCCCGTTTTTTCACATTTACCGCTCTGTCTTTGCTCCTATTGGTCATAGCGTAATGTTATTTAGCCTATTTCCTCGATAAATGGACTATCCAACAAAAAAGAATTATTCAAATCGCACCAGTAGTTTCGGAGATTAGCGCGTTCAACAAACAACAAACAAACTTTCAGCTTTATTATATTAGTATAGATTTGCAGTTAATAAACAGTTTGCTCGCACTTGGCTGGACTTTGCTTAATACAGAGTTGGTATGGCAGGCGACGTACCGGTGGTGGGTGCCGACGGTGCTGTTCGGCGCGCTGCCGCTGCTGAGCGCGGCGCTGACGCGGCTGGTGCCCGACACGCTGCATCGGCGCCTGCCCGACTCCTACGCCGACCTGGAGCCCGCCGACCAGACCGACTCGTGCTCCTAGGGCCGGCGCTGCTCACTGTACACACGACACTGATATACGACCTCATTTTAGCTCATTAAAGCTTTGAATAAGGAAATTAAATATAATTCAGCAATTACTACCATTAAAAACAAAGAAAATGAAAGAATATGAGTTCGAGTCCCACCTGAGAAACATTTGGGCTCGTATTGTAAAAATCAAACTTTCACTCAAATCACTGCTTGAGTGTAGTTAGAGAGGGACAGAGCTATTGTGCCCACATAGCGCCATCCCTATTTAACTGTACTCAAGTAGAGATACAATCCTCAATTTACCATTTTTACACAGACATATAATTAACTGCCAAGGTTGCAAATCTTTTTTAAGTTATGAAATCACTTTTTAAATGTGATTAATAATCATTTGAATACATTTATTTGAATTTATGGCCACGTAACGTAGCGGTCTGTACTCGAAACACGCAATCGGGCAACGAGCAGTTTATTAATATTTTCAATAGTAGATAATTAGACTTTTAAGAGTTTGCTTTTTCCATACTTTTAAAGTTTTTATTAATTATTTATAAACAGAGAAAAATCTTATCTTTTACACGCGCCTATCAAGGTATAAACAATAAACTACTAAATCCTAAAACCATAAATTGGCGTGATTTCAACGTTTATTTTATCTTAATTAAACAAAATCTGCGGGTAAATCGTTATCGAAATTTGCGAAATATGTATTGTCAATAACTAGCATAAGTCATGTGATATAACAATTAAAAAGTACTTTAATGTATGAAAAAAAATAAACAGCAAATTCATAAGTGAAGTTCTATTATTAAGTGGTTTGTATGAATTGCATGTTCTCAATTATAGACTATATAAAAGTTCACATTTTTTTGTAGTCGTTAATGTAGTTTGACTAGCATCGTGCAGCGACTAGTGAAATAAATTGCGTATTACCTGCTAATTTGAGTTATATTAACTTAAATTATACACATGTATTTAATATTACATAATTTGATTTAAGGTTAATTAATTTATAAGCGCATAGAATTAGTTTCACTGCAAATGTGCTTTCTTATTATACATATAGTTTATTAAATTAAACAGATTAAAGGAGTAATAAAATAATATTAATGATAAATATATCTTAACTTCATACTAAATATATCTTAGACGATGTCTTTATAATATGTGCACACATTTTATTTTACGAAAATTTAATAATTTATATTTTACTAGTACATAGGTGTATCCGCGACTTCGTCCGCGTGGAATTTAACAAAAAAGTTATTACTTTATTTACTTTTTTGCATTTTTTGGACATTACAACAACAACTTTATTATTCTAAGTAGCTTTAAGTTACTCCTTATTACATCAGCTACCTGCCAATAAAAGTAAAAATTGGTCCAGCCATTACAGAGATTAGCCCATATACATTCTGTGCGACATTTAAATACAAACTTATCTTTAAACTAAAAAATATTTCATCATGGATCATACATAAAGCATCAGACGAAAAAAGAGAAAAAAAGAGACCCAAATCTAATGCGAAGTACGTCTTTATTCCCTCGTTACTGTTATGCGACAAATATTTTTATACAATGTGTACAGGTAATGTTACATTCTGGTGGTATATACATATGGTGTATACATAAAACGCAATGGATTACAAACCAATAGTCTTGTATAATAAATATATTATTTTTTGGATTGTTTTGAGTCACATTAACAATCTATGCACTTGTACATATTTGACCACCGACGATTCACCCATTAACTCTGTTACTTATATACATCAAAATAGTGATTAAATCACTTTGAAGAGAAATACAAATCCAAAAACACACAAGAACAATTTTACAGGAACAAAAACTATTTGTTGTATTGTGATATTAAATATCACTTGTATTAATAATACATAATAGATAATTGCATTTATCATTACATTTTATTCTCAAATAATTAAAATAAAAATGTTTATAAGGATATTTAGTAAGATTTTATTTTGTAGACTGACGTTTTGTAAGTGGCTTATTCTTAGCTTTTAACATAAACAATTCCATGACCAAAAGCCATTAGCTGCTCAATTTGTTTAAATGTGTCTTATCTTAAGAATATTAAAATGTAAACAGAGGTTTTTTTACGATATAACATAAGATCTTTACATTCTATATTGTTTTCGTTGCTGTAAAGTTTCGTCAACCAATAGGCTCTTTGACAATGCAAAAAATAAAGTGTCAATTACTGTTAACAGTATAAATTAAGAGTTAAAAAATGATTATTTATTAACGTAAGTTGAAAATAATGATTAATTTATTTTAAAATCCGTAAATAAAAATTGCATTTTTTAAACGTTTGTCATGTGACACAAAACGCTCCTGATTGGTAAGTTTATCATGACGTCACTTGCTTGTAAACATCGTTTGCCTACTTGTGTTGCGCCTAGTTGTGGTAGATTATCTCCGTTATATTAAGATTTTCTTTACTATTCATTTTTTTCTTTTGTGTTATTTGCACTATTTTACAAGTACTTTTAACCATAGACAACGATTTTGTAAAAGCAGACAGCAGAAACCTGCCGCAAGTCGACGCAATCATGGTCGGATTATTTTTCAAAAATAATTTTGACATTTATGTTTCGGAGCTAAAAAATGTAAAATCAGCAAGTAAGTATAATTACACTTTACTGGTAACTTAAATTATATCATAAGAAAGTGAAATAATGATGAACTTCCACAAGATATACCTAGGTTATAAATAATGTTGTCGGGGATGAAATTTACATACACATTTTGTTCTTCATTATATCTCTATTTAAATACAAGATAAAAACAATTTAAAACATTACAAAAACCCTTGCACTACAATTTCCAATACAACAATCAAAATCTTAATGCCAAACACATTTTCTTTTTCACAACCTACCAAAACAAAATTTCAACCTCTTCAACAAAAAGTTTGTTTGGCAATTCCGTGAACATAAACGATAATTTGTTCACATTACGTCGGTTATTGAATGTCTTCACATTGTTTAACAAGTTCCATTCTTTGCCGTTTGACAAAATGTTATTCTATGAATGCAGATCGGGAAGTACCAGCATCACACATTCTTTTAATGCGATCTGGCTGGCAATGAAATGTAGAAGGCAGGACTTTATTTTTTAAAATTATTTTCTGACTGAAACCCATTTTGTACTGATAGTAATTTGCCATGTCATTTTCCATCTGTAACGAACAAACAAGTTTTAGTGGGGATCTTTTAGTGTACTGCTTATTGAAATCATAAGACTCTGTAGCTACAAATTTTAACAAAATTTATGGAAAACAGCGGAAATATTCGAAGTGAGTTGCAAGAGACATTCTGTTAAAAACATTAGAAGTATTATAACCTCAAATCAATAACGAAAATATTAACATTCTGAATGTAATTAATTATTACAAAAATATAAATATTATGTTTACTTACATCGAAATGGTCTTCACAAAAGAAAATATTTGTACTATTCGCTGTGTCATTATGATCCCTCCGAGAAAGTTGCAACCACTTTCGGCGCACTTCGATATTCTTTGGAACACATAGTTTTTCCGGAGTTTTAACGACGTATTTGTACATTTTGGTACTACACACCATTTGTAACTCATTTTGTTACATAAATCACTGATAAAAAGTAAATTCAATCGCACTTTCGTTTTTGTTTACAACAAACAAATATATATGCCAGTTGTCACAGATCAGAATACAGGCAAGTGACGTCACCGACCTCATTGCAGCGCCATATTGTCAAAGTAGCGTTTTGGCGCACTATTCAAATATTGAATTTTTAATTCGATGTTTTTCAGCTAATATATACCGGGTGTCTCATTCAAATCGGTCAGTATGGGAAAGCTGAAACTATAAGACATACGAAGATCTGTTCTGAGGAACCATGTCATCGATTTTAATAACAAGAAAAACTGCATTCATACATTTAAATCAATCTGTACTCCGTTCGGGGATCGAACCCGATTGTTTTGAAAAAAAAACCTACACTATTTCTATTTAGATATCGATTGTGTAGTCTTAAGCAGTAAATGTCTCTATGAAACATGATGTCTAAAATGAATAAAATGTATTGTTGCCAAGCGACATTGCCATTTTTGTCCTACCAAATTTTGCCCGCAAGGTCGCCCGATTTAACGCCTCTGGACTATTTCTTATGGGGATACGTTAAGGATGAAGTGTACAAAACAAGTTATGATACCGTTGAAGACCTAAAAGTTGCCATAGAGACAATTTTAACGCAAATTCACCAACATGAAGATACAAAATGCAATCATAAGATCGTTACCTAAACGTGTTGAATATTGTATTGAAAAAAGCAGCGGTCACTTCGAGCACCTACTAAAATAAAATAAAGTATGTGAAAACAATGCATTTTATTAATTTTAGACATCATGTTTCATAGACATTTACTGCTTAAGACCTACACAATCGATATCTAAATAGAAATAGTGTAGGTTTTTTTTTCAAAACAATCGGGTTCGATTCCCGAACGGAGTACAGATGATTTTTAAAATGTATGAATGCAGTTTTTCTTGTTATTAAAATCGATGACATGGTTCCTCAGAACAGATCTTCGTATGTCTTATAGTTTCAGACTTTCCCATACTGACCGATTTGAATGAGACACCCTGTATACCAGAATTAAAAATAACAACTTTTACTGGGTTCCTTAGACTCTACTAAATAATATAAAATGGATTTTAAAAACCTGTCAAATAGCCTATTTTAAAATCATAAAAGTAAAATGAATTATTAACCATTAGGTTTTTTTAAAAATGGCACAGCTTAGCTTTTAAAAATAAAATATTTTTGTATATTTAAGGAAAAATTGTATTTTTTTTACAACATTTGCCCTCATGACATTACACGATATTATTATGATACAGATATTCAGTTTATGACCAAGTATTAGCTTTTGGCCGCGAACAATCGATTTAGATTGATGAGTAATGTTCCAGCGTATGTATCTACTATAGCGTCGCCATAACTTTTCCTACATATGATTTGCCCGTCTGGTTCTGCACATGGGTAGTTTTCTGCTGGCTGTCGAGATAAGTCGCAGCTGGAGAAAATGGTTGGTTGATTAAATGTAGGGTAAACACTAGGAATATAATGGACTGCCAAGTTCCAACCACTATTTATAGCGATACAATGACAATATGTTTACCAAGTGATAAAATTTGTACAGCGCCATCTAATGACATCCGGTAAAACAACGTATAATTAAAAGCTATTATATTATCAGTGTCAAAAAGCAAGAAATACAGGCATGCTTACATACGGTTAATGTTTGGTTTTGTTTTTAAGAACTGCCAGAGATTTAAAGCAATTATCCATTTTACAGCTATAGAACAGCTGTATTTTACGTTTGTGAGATTCCTCTTTGGATTCCTCTTTATAAAAAATGTATTGATGGTATTGAGAGAATACTGCGTAAATTTAGCATACGTTTAAATAATAAAACAAAAAAAAAATATTGTGGGGCAACGAAGGGAGGACGACGGACCTCATTCCCTTTATTATCGTGACGCTGAATGGAAAAAGATCAGTTATTTTTATTTTAGCCTAAATAATTTTATAGATTATTTGGGCCGTGATGAAGTGTTTCTTGTGTCCACCTGTGGATATTCCTACCTACTATAAAAAATTTATTTATTAATAATACACTTAAAATGAGCCTTACCAGTGTTATCAGTATGTGTGTTTAAGGAAAGCTCCAAATCTTTGTTAATACGTGTTCACTGCCTAAATAACGTCAAAATAAATTTACTTAACAAATGCTTGCAAATTGGAAGTGATTTCTTGTGAAAAACAGGCAAGACAATCGGAAAATCTATTTTTCTATCTCTATGTTTTAAACAAGAGAAAGACAACTGAACAAGTTTGAAATCTGATGAGAGGACTCAGGTCGATCTACGGGGACGTATATTCGTCAAACCTCCGTACAAGGTCTCTGTCGTGGATAGCATTGGGGAATTCGGTAATACCTAACATGGGTAATATATCCCTATATCTCACCCACACCCAAGCCGAAAAAGCCCTCTTAATTAGTCAGGGTTATGGAAGCTTGGAGAGTTGGAAGACCCTAAATATCCACGAAGCCCAGGGTCTAACGAGCGGGGCGGTGGTTCTGGTGCGAGTGTCACAAAAGCCTAATAAGATCTACGACAGCATCCCGCACGCAGTCGTCGCCATATTAAGGCACACCAGCACATGTGTCTTTTTTTTTTTTTTTTTTGTTTCCCTGAGGAAAATGCATTAAATTGCATACCCCGGCTGTGGCGAGCCGGCGGTTATGTGGGGCTCTCCTCCCCGGAAGGGGAGGCTACCCACTAAAAACCTCAGGGATGGCCTTCCTCAGGGAGGCTACACTACCTCCCCCGGTCTCCTCCACCGACGACGCCCCCGGCCACGGAAGGGGCGTGTCCATCCGGGTCGCCGTAGCAGTCGCGACTTCCTCGCGCCCGCCGGCGACCCGCGGCGGCGCCGCAGCTGTGCTACCGAGCCCGGCGCCGCCTTCTTCGAGCGGGATCGGCCATCTCCCGACCCCGCTCGGCGGCCTCCTTCTGGAGCATCACTGCTTCACAGAAGGAGGCTACAGCCCTCCAACCTCCTCGTCCGCCAGCATTGCCGCAATCAATGCTGGCGGAGACAGATCTCGCCCGATCTCTGCGACCAAGCCTCGGCGCTCGGAGCCCACGCGGGGCACTCCGCCAGCGTGTGCTGGGCCGAGTCGAGGTCGGATGCGCAGTGGTGACAATGTGTCGATCCCTCCCGTCCTATTCGACACAGATACTCACCGAAGCAGGCGAGCACATGTGTCTACTATACGGGACGCTGTGCTGATAATGCCATAGTACGATTAATATCCGAAGCACAGGCGGCGACTCCGTGCGACATTATTAATTACAACTTGAAAATGGCACTAAAATTTCGGGACGAAAAAGTCAAAAAGCAAGTCTTTCAGAGACTTGAGTCAGACGTGGAGCGACCACAAGTTGCACAGGAGGAGGTCTGCGAAACTCGTCCCACAAGCACATTTCCTAGGACACTACAAGCCCTCAGTCGGGCTTTACTCAAATAATATCTAATGAGTAGAGTGGCAAATTATACATAAATATAAAAATAATAATTTTATAAATTTATGGCAGGAACAGCTGCAACAATCAATAATAATAAAAAGATAAAATAGAAAAAAAAAATTAAAAAATAGTCAAAATGTTTGAAACATTAAGAAACAGTAAAAAATGTAAAATAATAATAACATTATTGTACCTGTGAAAAAATTGTAATCATAAATAATATATATGTATAATAACAATAATGATAACAAATTGAAAATAATAATAGTATAACTAGCTTAAACAATTAAAAACAAAAAACAATAAATTCTAATGTAATCAAGTAATATGTAAGATTTCTAAATTATAATTAATCTTAGTATTTAAACACACAAATGTAAATACTAATAATAGATACTAATTAAACATTGTTAGTTTTAAGTAATAGTTAGATATAGATGGGGCTATGACTGTGGGGGACAAGACCATCTGTTCCCACAAAACGGAAAGCAATACCTTTCTCCTGATCGACAAATGATATGTTACTTGTAGAATAATAATATTTTTCGCACACGCTCGCCATCGGCAGGGTGTTCATCCTCACATGCTGGAGCCTAAATGGTCACGCACAGTGCGGTTTCAACGAAATTTCCTTCCGCGCACGTTCCGATTGTGGAACGAGATCCCTGCTGAGGCTTTCCCGGGGTATTACAGTACGGGGTTCTTCAAAAAGGGAGTAAATAGGTTTTTAAAAAGGTCGGCAAAGCGTTTGTGATGCCCCTAGTGTTGCAAGCGTCCATAGGCGACGGTGACTGCTTACCATCAGGCAGGCCGTAAGCCTTTTTGCTACCGTTGTAGTATAAAAAAAAAATAAGGAAATGTAAAAAAAAAGACTAACACAAACAAAAAAGAGTGCGGACCAAAGAGTCCGCAAAAAACCAAAAAGAGCTAAAAAAAAACCGCGAGGCTTGGGAACTAATGCTTTAAAAGAGGCAAATAGATTTGTAGTAGTTTTCCAACTGATGGCGTTTTATTCTTTCGGCATGAGTACTCATGATGATTTTCTATAGACGACCTCTATTACGTTAGGCACTCAGGCATCAATGAAATATCTTTTCAACCGACACGTTCCTTCCCGCCTAGTGGAGTAGAAACAAGCCGACAAAAAGCCTCGGTTGCAATGAAGAGGCGAGGAGACCCTGACCGAGCTTTCTACTGGCATTGTGCACTGCTCTGGTTGTTGGTTGACAATCAGTGTTGTGGGAGGCTGGCTTGTGGCGAGGTTAGACGCATACGCGGCATGGCTGCCCCACACGTGAGCCGTTAGTTTGCTGGCACTTGTGTCGCGTGCGTTACATTGTTCGTAAACAGTGGCCAGTGAAGTCGTTAAACGTGTTCAAGTTTTCGCGGTTGGTATCTTGAGACAGTTTCGAATTTATGAAAACTTTAGCATAAGAAACTTAATTTAATTTTACATTTACAGATAATTTCTGAAGACAGATACAATTCTTAGGGCATAAAAATCCGTCAGGACTGAGTTTAATACCTCAAAAGAGGTTTCATTACGTCTTCTTGAAGAAGATACAGTGATGGCCGTTTGGTTATGTAATCTTCACTATTGGCGAAGATCCTAAAGGCGACTCAAGCTTCAGACATTGACTAACTTCATCTACAATACTCTTTGAAAAGGGACTGTTAGCGACTGTGATGTGTGCGTTCTGAACACAACCTCACAACCTCCCAACTGTGAGGTTATTCAAGGAAAGAATATAGCGGCTTTTGAGACCTGTGCAGATTAGTGACGTAATACGGAGGTCTTAAGGACAACATGGGGTCTGATAGTGGGTCGAAGAGTTGCGGAATAGACGCGGATGCCGTTCTGTATCAGCTCGGGCAGGCAGGCCGTTTCCACCTCCGGGTGTATGCGCTGGTGGCCCTCGCTGCTGTGCAGGTTGGCTTGCTGCACACCACATACATTTTCTTAGCCGCTGACGTTCCGTACAGGTAACATTCTTTTGTATATACAAGTATCTATATTCATTAACACGGCTGGTTTTATATTTGCACTGGCAAAACATAAGCGTTGTGTTAAGGTCAACATGTAAAGTCTGGCGTAGCTGTGTATACAAGCTGTATAACCCAGCTTTGCTTACACGGGATATATTTTATTTATGTCATATATTATCTAATTGTATTTTTTTTATTTAATAAGTACAAAGTAAGTAAGATGGTGAATGGAAGAAAGATGGTGAATGTATCTATTTGGTATAATATTCTGAAAGAAGGCTAGGTGAAGAGTTCCTGTAATCGACAAAAATGTAAATTGAAGGAAATGTCAAAATCTGTAACTTTAGAAAATGTTGCTTGCAACTTTCCGTTTAAATGCGGTTACAAATTGCACGAAGACTTTTTTGTGCTATAAATACTAGCTGATATTTACAGGATAATTTTGAACACGAGAAAACCACTTTTCGATGGGCAAATCAAATAAAAAGCTAATTATAATAATAACGTTACTATAGAAATAAAATATTTTTTTAATTCCTTTAGAAATAACTTCATTGCTTGTAAATTAAATTGAAGAACCTAATTATATAATTAGATATAAAACTAAATAACGTTGTTGCTATCTCGCTATAGATGACGCATCTTTGTACAACTCAACGTCGTAAACTGAATGCTTCACAATATTGTTAGAGAATGAAACAGATCATACAAAGAGTACGGGACGGAGAGAGATAGCGATTCTAATCTACCAAACATTGGTAGCTATTAGATAATAATGGAACGCTGAACAGGTGCTTATGTCAAATAGAGCGGAATCTATTAACTTGACCAAAACGTCACGTTAAGCCACGTTAGAACTTTGGACAGCTTGACAATTGTAAAGGTTGACAGTTGGAGAGGTTGAAATATATTATATAATTATGATTAAATCATTATGAAATTCAAAGAAGAACCAAGGTATTTGACGACTCAAAGAATTGTGAAGCTGAAGTAGAAAATACGAACCGTACTACAGGCGACTGTAACAACCTACCATCAGGTAGGTAGTCCGTTTGTTTATCAGCATATCACATTGAAAAAAGTAACAGTAATGATAACCTTGTAGATAAATGCACGCAAGCAAAACTCAACTATACGTTTGTTCAATTAATAAATGTAATAGCTAATACGTAATGAATAGCGAAGTAATTTATTCGAGCATTGTTCGGAAAATAATTATTAATGTTATTTTATTATTCAAAGATACGCAATCAGCAACGCTTCCCATGGCCGTTGGCTGAAGGGAGAAATGTGGTATGGTACGCCCTCAGCAACCTTTCGACTGTTGCAACTCTTCAAGTAAGGACGATTGCTCAATGTTTTTATAATGCTATTTTGGACTGCCGCTGAAGTGGCGCGACAAATTTGCATTGCGATGTGTAAGTTTTTCAGTTGCGTCACTGGTGATATTCGTAAATGTATTTAAAAGCTATGTCTCAAGTATTGTCAAATATTTTAGCCAAAATTTTTATAGATAATTTATTTGATCTACAGCACTCACATACACAATAACTAATATTAAATAAAAGAGCACAAAAAACTAATTTATTGAAGAAGCAGGGAAACAGAATCGTTCGCTGCACAGAATCTTTGTATGTGTGCTGCAGCTGCACAAAATGTGAACAGCGTCAATATTTAGTAAGGAGTCAAATAGCTGACTTTCAGCTACAGCTCTGCGACTCTGCTGCTCCGCCACCTCGATACTAAGTAGCTGTGCTATACAATCAATATATGAGATTATCTGAATGTCAATATTATATTTGTTATTTAATAAATGTGTGTGATTAATACTTTCATGTCCATTAATAAAAGTCAAGGAAACTACTTGAGCTGTAGACTCTATGGAGAGTGCAATGATGCGAGCTCCGTTCAGATTTTAACTGGGCCATCCCGAAATTACTCAATCTAACGGATGCTTTTGAGTTCGCAATGACGTCCCTGTAGCTTGCTCCTTTAGCCACCGGGTCCGACCTAAGACCGACCACCTAGACCTGTTAGACGTTAACCTAAGCAGATATCTGGTCAATCTCTATTGCCGCTGCTTGATCACTATAGACCAGCAACCCAAAAATAGATGGCTCCTGTCGCAAATTTTCCGCCACAGCTTGCATCGGCCTCGTCTCTTATATACGCCTGACGATTAACCACAGGCAAGTATGGTGCGTGACAGCTCGTTTCATTCTAGCTCGTTTAAATAAAAGGGCTCGTTTAAAAAGTCTACTACTTCGGCTTCATGTTGAGTGGCGCTTTTCATCATTCCCCTAGTATGGTGCGTAATAATAATATTCGAGTCTTGCGATTTGCGACGTTTATTAGTCCAGCGTCGGAAGCCGATGTGGCGTCTGATATGCATCACCCATTGACCAGTCAAGGACCGTGCCCACTACCGAATTTATGGTAAAATATAATTATATTTACTAGCATTAACAAAATAATACCTAAATCTACTACAAATAATTACTTAAACATTAAACAAAAACAAGTAAAATATCTACACAAACTGACCTATCTGCATACAATCGGCCACAGCAAATTGCATTCTGTACTAGAAATAAAGGAGAAAAATAACTAATAACAGTAATAATTCTACAATAAACGGACTATAGAAACCAATACTGTTATCTCTATGCTACTTGATATGAACGGTGCGAGTGCAGCTCCCAGCGCAATGCCTAACTATAAAAACTAGATTACCGACCAGAACAAAGAAAATAAATTTAACGACAAATAATAATAAAAATACAATCTATGTTTCGATTTCAAAATATAAATTAAATCATCTTACGACAGCAAAATAAAAGTAAAAAAAAAAACAAATAATCTTTATTCAAAATGCTTTCACAGGCACTTATTGACGAGTTAAGGACCCATAGAATTACATAACCTTGTACTTTATATGGGATACGTACAAGGAAAAAAGAAGATATGCTACACGTAACTTTTATAAAAAAAAAATACAATACACCTAAAATATTTGGAGTTAAAGTATGAAGTTGCTGTTTTGTGTGGAGATTGGAAAGAATTTGGCTTATTCTATATTAAAGTTTGCCTTATTTATGTAATAACCGAGAGAACAAACTTTATGAATTTTTTATATACACGTTAATAGACATTAAGTAATAACATAGTTTTAAAGGTTAAAAAATTTGTTGTCATAATAGCAGTCACTGTCAAATAGCAGCAGGTACTTTTCGTGATATTTTTAGTATAAAAAATCTAAACTTGATGCAAAAAGTAATGCAAAAAATAAAATATAAAATACCGGAATTTCATAGTTAAGAACTTATTTATATTGGGTGCGCTTGCGCGCTCCCATCGACACGGACACGCTGTACAAAATGCAATTGTTCAGAACAACTTCTGCCGAAGGGTTTGTATTCTCGTTGGTACGTCTGTAACTAAGATCTTATTCGCGATCTCGAACTCCCTACAATCCACCAACACCTTCATCCCTTCTACAGAGCAATTTTTCCTGGCCGCAGACGAGCATCCCGACCCTCTCATTCGAGAGACTACACAATTTTTTTTTCCCGTACAAAAAAAATATATATATATCTGATTCTATCCTGTGTTCCTTAAACTATCCCCATATCAAATTTCTTGTCGCAGTTTTAGCGTGGAAAAGTTTCAAACATCCATCCATGCTGAGAAACTTTCGTATTTACAATATGAGTAAGATTTTTAACAACGGGGAAAAAAATGTTGCTTGTGTTGTATAAGCATTGACATGGCTGCCGTTCGATTCATCTTATTTGCAGGTTGCTAGTCGTTTTGAGAAAACGCTCATTTAAAGTTTTTGTGGCTATTTTGATAATAATAAAAAAAAAACAAAATATATGTTTAAACAATATTTAAACGGCTCGTTGTCTTATTGCCATTTGTTTTTGCATGAAGCAGAAGAACGTGTTTGAATATTCATTTTGTGTTTAAACAGTTTGTATAGATAAAAATAAGCGTTAAGAAAACAATATTAAGCTGATTTTTATTATAATACGTGTAAACATTATATCCCTAGATATACATTATATCTTGCGGTTTTCCTTCATATTGGGGGATATATTTTTTTCTGGGTACAGTTAGTCAATGAATATTTGTGAGCTGTCAAATGGTGAATGGTGGAATTTGAAAATATGATAAGTATAGTAAGGATAAGAAGTAAGGATGCATATTCAAATTTTTCAGGTCGATACTCTGCGACCCTGTGAAGCGTCCTGCCTGCCGTTCCTATATTTTATTATAGCTTAGATTTAAGATAGTTTGTAAGATCTCTTTTATTGAGAAAATAAGCTTTTTCTCGGTAGCTGTATACAAAGTTATTACGCTTTGCTCTATATAGTTTTTACATAGTCAATTTAATATATTATTAAATTCCATTTTGGGACTGCTCAACTTCGATGCCCTAAAAAGTCATTTGTCTGATAGTTTACGTTTCGGTGTCCTCTACATAAAAAAACGCTGTTCTGTCTCTTTTATTTATATTGCTACCGAGAGAATCGATTGCATGAATTCGACCTGCCACTGAAGCCCTCTATCTTCAGGTTGCTGTGGAAGAAGCTCCCCTTTCCCATTATCCGTTATTCCGTGTCACGTGGAACAAGCCTTATATCTGCGAGTAATATCTACGAGTGTTTTGTTAAGCAGCGCTCCTTCTACCAACTTCAAAAGTGTTCCCGTACTATTCTGTTGTCTCAATCCTACCACCGGTGGTCTTTATCCTGTCTTAAGATTTCCCTTTCCCCCTTTTTCCCTTTTGTAAGTAAATGTTGTACTATAATATATTTCTTATCTTTATAGGATACATTATTTATTTTATGTTTTATTTTTAATCTTTACTATTAAATTAATAAAATCTAACTAAACATCCAGTTTACAAATGTACGCAAAAATATTTACTAATGTGTACCTATTACAGCCAGTCTTAGTGAAGTCAAAATAAACCCGACTTAGTTGATCCACGTTTCTTTCCATTGTAACATATGACATTTATTGAAAGACTGAACGAGGTATTAACTAAATCAGAAAAAAATATTAAATCGATCCTAGAAGTAAAGATTCTGTAGAAATATAATTATTTACATACATACATACATATATGTCATGCCTTGTTCCCAAAGGGGTAGGCAGAGACCACCTCTCTCCACTTGCTACGATCTTGGCACACTTCATAATTATTTATTCATAGTAATATATAAAAACAGCTCTAATAATACATAAATGCTCGTAATCAGCACTTAAACATCTGCACCCACTGACTCGAATCCAGTACCAGGAAACAGGAATGAGATGAGATGGTGACATCTTGAAACCTGCGTACTAATCACTCAGCCACAGAGCTGATTTCTGTGCATTATGATTTGTTTTGCATGTACATACATAATTATCTTTTAATGCTTCACGAGATTGTAGAGAATGAAACAGATCCTACTGAAAGTACGGGTCGGAAAGAGATAGCATTGCACTAGCCAAATATAGTATCGAAACGACGTCTTTACTCATTCGCTATATAGGTAGTAATAGCGAATTAATGAATTTGAACAGTGTGCGAGCTAACTACCTTCGACGCCAGAATAGCTACCGTGCGCAGACTACCCACGAGCGACCAACATTACCACCACCTCGCAACTGCGGATTGGGTGCGAAGGCGCCCGAGACGCGGAAACCGAGGCCGGGGGTGGTGGTGAAAAACTTTTTTCACACCCACCCACCAACAATCGACATCACAAGACCACCGTGGCTGTCACTAGATGGCACCACGCGACGTCGAGAAGAGGATGTCAAGGGATCCCAGTATGTCAAGAGATCCTAGAAACCCCCAAGACAGGACAGAAACAGAGAAGCCGAACATGACCGCATGCGTCTCGCAGCAATGGGCATAGAAGGCGGAGGCGAATCACCCGCCCGCCTGACCCCAGCACAGCCAAACGTCAGGATCCTCAGTAACGTGCAGTTACACCGCCAATCGCCGGGATGATGACCGAATCACCAGCCAGCCCCGTTGAAGAAAACCATCAGAGGATGTCCGGAGCGCAATCAACCGCGTCAAAAACCACGCCTGCGCGCCCCGCAGGCGATATACGCGAAGCCGCGCCCCGTGGCCGTGACCGCGCTCGTGCGCCCCGTGGCAGCACCGACGCCGATCGCGGGTCCCGAGACCGCGCAGACAGACCCCTGTCCCGTGGCAGCGATAGCGCGCCCCTTGGCAGTGCCGACGCCGATCGCGGGGCCCGTGACCGAGCGAGCATACACTTGTTCCGCGACAGCGATAGCGCGCCCCGCGGCTGCGCTGACGCCGATCGCGGGTCCCGAGACCGCGCGGAGAGACCCCCATCCCGCGACGATGATAGCGCGCCCCCAGGCAGCGCCGACGTCGCGCGCGCCCCCACTGGCAGCGCCACCCTCGACATTATATCACGAGGGAAAATAGACGGCAAGATACCACCACTAGCGCCATCTAGCGATAACGAAAGACCGCTACGACAGATACCCACGTAGAAAAAAGAAAGATTACACCACCGAGTCCGGGCAGGAGAGCCCAAACCATAATAGAAAGCCGCAGACCAACTTTTAAAAAGACAAGCAACCACAGCTGGATGAAAAGGACGCCTGAAAAAAAGACGGTAAAGCCTCTCTCACCCCAGCACCCGGGAGCTCCACAAAACTCGCCGACCACCCCGGCGAAACCACCCAGTACGAGGAGACCGGACGAGACAAGCCACATAACATCGCAGCCGCAACCAAAACCGCAACGTCTACCGCGCAAACTGGACGTAGACGTGAGTTCGGACGCTGTATCCCGCGACTCCTCCGTTGCCTCAATGGACTCCGGACCTAAGGACGTCAAAAATAAAGTCCAAAAAGCCAAGTCACCTGCGTCGCACCCCCCGGCCTTTGGAAGTACAACCAGCGGCACACGAGGTAGGAAGCGAGCTCAAGAGGATAAACCGGAATTTAAGCAACCGGCGACAATTCCTATATACAGCAGCCAAACTACCTCACCGAAGCCATCTACATCATATGCGCAAGCTACCTCCGCGGGTGGAAATTTACCAACTACCCACCACACCACGGAAAAATACGTAGAAATGGATACCGCCGAAATCAGAAGTAGAAACAGAGCATCTACCCCACAACCGGAGGCGAAAAAAATCTGCCCAAATACCCGCCGATAGTGGTAGAAAGGCTGGAGAGATGGCCAGCCCATTTCAAAAAGCTCCAGGAGCTGACCGGCGGGCCCATTAATGCGCGGCCCTACCAAAAAGGTATTCGATTCTTAACAAAATCGGAAAACGAGTACAGGACCGTCCAGCGATACCTAACAGAGTTAGAGAAGAACCAAAAGCTGTCTTGGTTCTGCTACTCGTTACCCGCGGACCGCACCATCAAGATTGCGATTCGAGGACTGGCATACACCACCACCACAGATGATGTCATCGAAGCGCTCACCAATCTCGGTTACACGCCGACTTACGCAGAGCAGGTCAACGCCAGGCAGGGCAGGCCTGGGTGCTTGTTCTTCGTGGAGCTGCGGCAGACCCCTGGGCTAGTACCCGAGATCTACAGCATAAAACAACTGCTCGGAATGCCGCACATATACATCGAGGCCTGGCGCGGGAAGAAAGGACCGGCACAACGCCACCGGTGCCAATCCTTCAGGCACTCTTCCCCGAGCTGCCATAAGACACGCGCCTGCGTCATCTGCGGGGAAGACCACGCCGCAAAGGACTGCCTACGCTCCAAAGACGCACCACCAACCTGTGCCAATTGTGGCGGGCCGCATAGGGCCAATAACACGGATTGCCTGGTTTTTAAAAAGGAGGCGCGAAGCCGCAGAGCCGGTACGACCGCACGCTACAGGGAGACCCGCCCTGAACAAGTGACAGTGGGCAAGAAAGAACCGACAGCGGATAACTCGCTCATGGCGGCTGCAAACAACCCAGGTGCCGCTGCCACTGCCACTACCACCATCACCACAAAGCCACGCGGAAGCAGACGGGGAAAAAGGCAAAGAAGCCAAAGACACAGCAGCAACCCACCAACGAAGCCACACAGCAGCCTGGAACGCAACCAACTGCAGCGTCCCAAACCAAAGGCAAAACCAGCGAAACCCAAGGAGTTACGATCTCGGTCCCTACAGCCACACGACCCAGAAGGGAACAACCGAGCACCAGTTCGAGCGTAGACACACATGCCTACGCTCAGTACAACCAAACCACAAACAAAACTGCCCGAAGTCAAGATGGTCGCCGCCCTTTCAGGGACGAAGGCGCAGCCTGAGACCGCGGAAGCAGAAGACAATGACCCCTAACGACACTATAGGGATCTTAATTGATGGTTTGTGCAAGCTCTTCACGGAACTCAAACGAGCGTGGAGGGCAGGCGAAAATCTCATCCCTGTAGTGTTCAGTTGCCTTTTGAATACCATCACCAGGGTATACTATGGATAAGGCGATCAATATAATACACTGGAACGCAGATGGCCCATCCAACGACAAGATTGCCATACTAAAAGTGATATTTGCAGAATACAGGGTCGATATCGCCCTGATAAGCGAAATACACCTGAAAACAGCAAACACGGTGAAATTCGCAGGATACCACGTCTACAGGCAGGATGAGATATCACCACCCGGCTATGCATACCGGGGGCTGGCCGTGTTGGTTAAGAAGAACATAGTGCATAATACCCTGCCTACATAGTGACTAAATGCTTGCTGCCCACCATAGCAAAGGTGCTGGAGAGGCTGCTCTTAACAACTATGGCCCCACACCTGCTTCCCCAGGAAGAATAACACAGGTTTAGAGAGGGGCACTCCACAATCCACCAGGTGATGCGAGTCCTGCACTACACAGTAGCAGCTTTTAATAAATAGGAGCACGTAGCGGCGGTGCTCCTCGACATGGAGAAGGCCTTCGACCGCGTCTGGCACGAGGGCCTAATCAACAAGCTTACCACCTTAACACTACCGAGGAGAGTCGTACAGGTCATTAGATGCTACCTGCAGGAGCGCCGCTTCTTTGTGACCGTGGACAACATCGACTCCATTCTGAGACCCATATCGGCCGGTGTGTCACAGGGTGGCTGCCTGTCACCTGTATGCTACTCGTGGTACACCGACGACATACCCAAAGACCGGGATGTCATGCTGGCTCTTTACGCCGATGATGTGGCCATTCTAGCCACTTATATTAGACCCGCGCACGCCGCGTTAAAAATACAAAGACAGCTGGCACTGAAAGGTAGCTCCTACTGAAAGGTGACAAATACACCGAACAGTCACATCTGCAGAAGTGCAGAGTAGATTACCCACAGCAATGAATTTGTATGCTGCAGCTTCTTCAGATAGTCTTATCTCGTACTATATATATATATATATTATATATATATATACTTATAACTATAAACGCGAAAGTTTGTATGGATGGATGTTGCTCTTTAAAAGTAATAACTACTAAAAGGATTTTAGTGAAAATAATATAGATTATAGATCAGAATAACACATGACTATAATAAATTACAAAGATATCCGCCACGCTCAAAATACTAATCCTGCCCAGACGAAGTCGTGGGCACTAGCTAGTATAATAGCTAACTCGATTGTAATCAAATTTATATTCCAAAATAGCAATAACTGTCACAGTTCACATCCTGTGCAGTGTTATAAACAGTTTATCTGTTTGCGGAGGGCGGCAGTATATTTACTGCTAATAAAACTACTGCAGACGATAACTGTGAAGGTGAAGGAGTTCGACAACAAATATAGATATAATATTGAAGTTGTAGTTCTTGGTCAATGCACTTGCGATAAAACAAAGTCTATAAATTATTTTCTCCAGTTTGATAGTGTATTGATTGTTCCAATACTTGATTTCCGTCCTACCTATTTGTGTTGCAAAATAGCAGTGTTCGCATTGCTGTGTTTCGGTGTGAAAGGTAAGATAGGCAGTGTACTGCGTACTTATGACATTAAATGACATTAGGCAATAAACATTGTGTTTTTGTAGTAGTTGCAAATGTGCTGCGAGTTTCTCATTAACAGAGGTCGGAATTAGGTAGGGGTATTCATGTACTTACACTGATTTCAGTGAAAGAATAAAATGGATATGCTTCAAACCCGAGATTAATTTTAAAGAGCAGATAAATATCCCGTGATTTTATAAATAAAAATTGATTTACTTTTACACAATTTAAACTACTGCACGCGCGACGTTGCCAAACTTACATCAATGACATCGGATGTCCGAAATTGCAAAATTCCAATACGCGCGATGTTGCCACATTTGTAGTTCGCACAACATAGCTTGTGAGAACAAAAGAATTCAATAGCGGGAATGGGGAGCACTCCCCGCTTCATGGAATAGACTTGAATCGGTTTACTCATTCACACAGCTCATTCGCTTACCTCGGTTCGTCGAATGCGCTCACTTGTTACCTATTGTGTTTTATGTGGTGAATCTTGTTTGACCCTGGCTTGTTTACTGGATTTGTAATATTGTTGGCTACACGGGATTATCCATTAGAAATGCCGGGAAGGTCCACATTAATATCAACATTTCGATGCAAGTACATAAATAACTCTACCTAATTCCGCCCTCTGCTCATGAACTACAAGTACTTATAGGTGACTGTAACTACGTACCATCAAGTGGGCAATAAGCGACAGAATATTCAGAGTGTGTAAAGCCCGGTACATTTAGTTTTCTTACAAATCTACCAATGCGTGTGTCGCTACGTCGGGTATTTTGTTGACACGAATAGTTGGTATAACACTTGTATCAAAATTGTTATTGTATCTTTGTTTCTGAGATCAAGAATGCCAAAATTGTCCATTATACGCAAAAATCGCGTTCGATATGTAATTATATGGTGCTTCGCTTAATGTCAATCATAAATATATAACTATGTCGCATTGCTTACATCACAATAAGAACAGCTGAACAATTTAAATTATCAATTTCTGGTGGTTTTGTTTCCTTCAAAAATACTTTGTGAAAAATTCACATGTAAAGATAGCAGGGAAAAGTAATTATGAAAAAATTTACATCAGTAATGAAGTTACGTCATGTTCCGCAGTTCCACGTTTAATCACTGACTGTTACATAGAACCATTTTCATGGGTTTATAAAAAAAAAATTATGTAAATATCCGGCTAATTGTGAGCTGGACTCGCGCACGGAGGGCTCCGTTACGCAGCTGCAAATTTACATTTTCATGATTGAATGTTGGTTCCCTTACAAGTTATTATATTTGTAACTTAAAATACATGATATCATTGCTACCGATGCTTATTTATATATTGACAGCCAATCATCATGACATTAGAAATATAAGTCGGTGTCACTTGATATGTGATATGAAGAAGGTCACAACACAAGTGTTCCCTTTTTGTGATGCCATTAAAATTTTACATTTTTAGTATTTTTCTGGACATGACATCGTGTGCAATTTCATGATTAAAGGTCACTAAGAATGAATACGTATGGATTCCTTTGCGAGTGTCAAAATATGCGTTAAAATAAATGGAGCACAAAATACCATATCTTTTGATTGTGTCGAATTAGAAGTTTTATTTTTTCAATCTAAAAGGGTTTGCAGTATTTGATATTAATCTCATTTTGACAATACCACGCGTTCCTCAGTACAAGGGTTTTGCCACATGGATAACGAAGTGAGCGTAAGGGGTTGGTTGTGTGGGTACGGCTTAAGGAACCCTAAACCTACAAAATCCTTTATACTTAGTATTCTACAGTTTTGTATTCTACAAACAATAAAAGACCAAAGTACGACCGGAAGGTTAGTTAAATGTCAGTTCAACCGCAAATAGACGCTTTTCCGCAAGATAATATAATAAAACCCAATTGTATTAATTATTTGTAAATACGGCCGCATAAAAAGTAATGAAAGGCTATAGCACAATAGTGCAAAGTTGTCGGCGGAGGTTCCGCAGATGCAGATGTGCCAGTGTTTCCCTATGCGCAGTCGCGGCCGCTACACGCGTTAGACGCACGCGCACAGAATACGCGCAAGCTACCTAATAAAATTATAAACAAAATTTCAAACGTTAAACGCTCTTTATTTAATTATAATTGTAAAGATGTGCGATTCTCAAATACATAAATCTATTAAAATATAATTTAAATTATAATATTCGAAATGTATAAAATAAAAGAAATACACTAAATCGATTCCAATATATTTATAAATTAAAATAATCGTTTGTTAACAATCTAATGACGTGAACGAAGTGTACTAATTCGTTTCCCAAGTGCAGTGCGTAATTATTATAAAACATCAAATTAATCAATTTATAAAATTAGTCTGGAGTAATTTTTAACGACTCTACATTTGATTACACCTACTCTACATTGGATGAGCTACTCTATATTGACGAATTGACACGTTGATTATTTGTTTATAGTTAAATTTTTATACGAATTCAATGTCCAAAATATACACCAACTAACAGACAATAGAGACTCGAAAAATAAATGTGCAGTTTGTAATAAAAATTATTGTCTAATGAAGACAGAAAACATTAACCAAATAAATGATATAAATAAGATAAGAAAGACAGTGAAATTTTCGTGGTGACTGTGAAGTAAATTGACCATGTCGACAACGGAATACAAGGCGTCTAACCCTGGCGTGGACTCCGACCGGTTGATGAAGGAGTTGGGGCAGTTTGGCCGGTTCCACTTGCTCAACTACTTTCTGCTTTCGCTGCCTGTCTTCGTTGCTGCTTTGTATGCTGTCAACTACGTGTTTCTAGCTGCTGACGTCGACTACAGGTGCGTCTGGATATGAAGATGTGGTTAAGATCTTTTACTACTTCAACTAATTTCATCAGCTGATGGATTCTGTCGATCTACTTTCAACTTACTTTCAACTCTAGCCTTTCCGGTATCCATGTATAAAAAAATTGGATTTCCAAAGTAATAATAAGCAATACAGAGGGACGAACAAAAGAGAAAAAAAATATTGTGACTTTCAAATCCTGAGTGCCCTGATCCTTAAACTATGAAAGAATATGTATTTTGAAAATCTCACGCTCGTCAGTTACGGATACTCTTGATCTGTCGATTTTCAATATATCACCTATTTGGGTGCGATATATATATATATATATATATATATATATATATATATATATATATATATATATATATATATATATATATATATATATACATGCTAATCACAATTATAGAAAACATTATTACATTGAATAGTTACGTCACTTTTATGTTAATAAGAAGTAAAAGACAATTTCTGTACTATACGGACTTCGTTATTACACGTTACTTTAAAATAATATGTCTAAAAACCACAATGTTGAAATGTCATCAATAAATGTGTCAGTGCGTTATATGTTATTATTATAAATTTTCTGTACTCTAATACAGAGTATGAAGCCAGACCTTGATGACCAGACCTTTACTCGTATTTTTACACTATACTTTGTTTGCTCATTTAGATTTAGTAATATACGAAGATTATTATATAAATTTGTAATTGTAGAGACTATGCCGATAACAGGTTGTTCCACTATTTGAACTACCTCCTTTTCTGTCCTTCGTTCCTTTTGACCTTCATCTTCTTTCTTTTGTTGACCTACGCTGCTTTGTGTTTCTGGCGGTGATTTACTGTTGGCCTATTGACACCTCGTCTTCCATCTGTTTTCCTAGTTTTTACTTTATCCCCATGCCGATCTTATATTTGCTTGTAAGGTACCCAGTACGTGACCGAGAATGTCCACGTATTGATGTTCCTTCTGCAAGCTACGTGCCTTGCAGTCATAAACAAGAATTGATTCCTTAGACCGAAAATTAAATATTGAAATGGAAGCTTACATGTAAAATATTAAAACTTCTACAGAAAAAAAAACTTTAAAAGTGTCTCTTATGTTTGTTTTATTGAGAAAGTTATAATGTTTTTAGAAAAATAACAGGCGCAGCAGGGATTTAATACTTAGTGTTTATATTAATGATTCTTTTCCTTTCTTTTCTTTTTAACTAAAGAACTGATTAATTACATAATATCATTGTTTTGTTTATGTTTGCTGCTGTTGTCCCTGTTTATGTTTGCTGTTGTTGTACATATGAGCATAGCCTCACCCCAAAACAAAACTGCAGATAAAATCTCCGCTAGTATTTACATACAGAACAGCTGCAACACTTGATGAACGCCAGCAATTTTCCCTGAGGAAATCTATCCGTGTCATCACACGAATTTTTATTAGTTACGGGTCAGGGTCAGGTCTATAAATCATGTCCAATTAAATAGTTTCAAGTTAGCATGACTATAATATTTTGTCAACAAAAAAGTATAAATTTCATAATCAACTTTTAAGAAACCTGCAAAGATCCTACTAATATTATAAACGCGAACGTTTGTATGGATGAATGTTTGTTACTCATTGACGCAAAAACTACTGAATGGATTTTAATGAAGCTATACGGTTATATATATTATACATCAGTATAACACATAGGCTACAATTTAAAAAGATATACGTCCCACTGCACTCTACGCAGACGAAGTTGCGGGCACCAGTTAGTTTGTAATTAAACTGGGATGTTAATATGTAGTTTCAAACAGTGAATAAAGTCTACATAAAGTCTACTTGGCTTAAAGTCTGCTTGTCTTCAAACTTAGAAAACAAATATTTTCGTTTTTTATTTAGTAGGACATGTTAGTTTCGCGAAGCACAGTCAGCTCAACCAGTATTTGGAAGGTTGCGTAAAAAATCTCTGCGCGTGAGCACGTGTAGAAACAGCTAAGTCATTTGATACTTCTTATTAGGCATAGATCACAGTTTTCCATTTGCTATTATAATATTATGAACTATTGGTACATTTTTTTAAGTCAGCCAAATTTAGGGATCGCGTCACCACGCTGATCCACGAGAGAGCACTTGTAATAAGACAATTAAGTACAAAAAAGACATAAGAAATGTTCTCTATATAGATAGAATAGATATAATATTTATAATTTCTCGGTTAAAACCTCTTGGCAGATTTGTCACTGATTGCACTAACGCATTCGAGGTCTCTTCTATTAATTTTTACACTCTATTAAATAGAATGACAGTCGTCATTTTAAAAGTTATTTGAAAAAGTGAATTTAATGTAGATGCATTTTGAGAACTTTCTTATTATGTCTTAGATATACACCATACTTTTGGCTTGTGTGTGAATTGGTTCATGTTTCCGTAGAGTTACAAATGTGAAAAATAAGCAGAGTTAGATACTTTAGACTCTGCATTATATCTCTCGACGAAAAGAAGCCGATGAAAAAAGGGGTACTGTGGAAAAAGGCGGAAATCTAAAACTAATGTTATAATAAAATAATATTTTATTCATGTTTTTCCTTGAATTTTTCTAGTATTGGAATAATTATTCATCTACTCTTTACGAAGACGAATCTGGCAAATAGGTTATCATTTAAATCGTTCAGTCGCTCTTGACAAATGACTTTTAGTATTTAACCACGATGTGAGTGTCGAGTTTATGTACTGCAGAGAGAGAGAAGCGCCTGGGATAGATCAGCACAATCAATAAAAAACTACCCTGGCTTCGCTTTCCTACTCATATCTGATATGATATTGCAATAGCCTTTGTTACTCGGTCCCCTACAGAATTTAGGGAAAAGTTGGGTTTGACTGGATTCCCCTACTTCAACCGCGTACAAACCAGCAATATATCCACTGTTTGCTAGTTAAACCATTTCTTGGTTTTTATCAAGTGTTCTCTGGGGATATACATCTCCCAAGGTACAGTCAACACGCTAGCCATAAGTGATGTAAATTAACACAACTTTTTTATGTAAATATATCAAATTAGGCTCAAACAAGATTTAAAATTTATACCATATTCATTTATTCACTATAAATAGATTTCTAAAATTTTCCACTTATACAATATATATTTTTTTGCAATATAAAAACCGCGGCCTTAATATAAACAGTGGCACGATTCAATGAACTTGTGGCCGGTTTCGAAAAGCTCTGTCGCTTTTTGGTACTGTGCATTCTGTGCCGAGGTCGGCGGTCGGCTAACACCTACAGCTTACACTCCTTCACACTATTCCAGCAGCAGCATAAAGGTCACAGCGTATATTTAAATCGAAGTAGAAATATTCCTCTTGTATCTGTTAAACTGTATTTTAGCAATTTTTCCAGAAAGGACTTATTAATAATTCACGCTTAGTTGTGTTAGATTATTTTAACGTTTGACGCAAAAACGACGGGGTGTTATAAGTTTGACGTGTCTATTTGTGTGTCTGTCTGTGGCAGCGTAGCTTCGGCACGGATTTATGATTTTAAATGGAAGGTGAATTAGACGGGAGTGTTCTAAAACAAAGCAGTAGCATACGATATATTGTGACAAATTTCAAATCCAATATGGTCGCTATTCCAAAATTGCGAAATTATATAATAGGTAAATGTTTGAGTGGGATGTGTATTGAAAGCGTATTGATTGTGTTGGGGGCATTTAAATTTAAAATTTTAGTTAGTATGCTTTTTGGCTCACCATTCGGCCACCGAGAGTTATGCCAAATTAGACTTTATTTACTGGTACGTCGATATGTGTCGACACTGAATCAAACGATGGTAGTGGCTGGCCCTTTTCCACGTTTTTCTTCATGATTGTTAAGTTACCCTTTTACTCCAACCACTCCAGTTTCCAGCAGGTAGTAGCTGAGGTATGGATAAGATTGGCTACGCTTCTGCATTCCATAAGGACGTGCCGTGGTGTTTCTTCCACCTCGTGTAACATTTACACAAAGAGATGATACTGTCCTATTATGTATAAGTTTTTGATACGGGAACAGTGTCGGGTTATAGCGTCTATATCTATCCGGATGGAATCTAGGAGGTTGGATAAGAATCTTAACGTTAAATAGTTAGAGTTCAGGGGAATCTTGCTATTATTTTCGTATTTGTATTAAGGTTATGGGTTTCAAGATTTAACGAAACATTCCGGTAGAGTTCCACAATGGCGGCGAAAAGACTTAATGTTGAGGTCGGGATTAGACTACTAACTTTAATACATTTTTTATAAAAGAGAAAGTTTAAAATGGTAAGAATTGAAGTGAGACGAAGAATAAATTAAAATAATAATCTGAATAAAAATTAATCATCTAAATACAAGAAATAATAATAAACTTGCGGTTCCAACGTACAGGCTCCATAACACAAGCTGTTCGTTTTTGAAAAAATGTATATCTATTTTTATCATATCATTGCATTGCCTTTGTATACATTTAAAGTTCACAGCAAAATACACTCATGAGTAATGGCTATTACAAAGTAAGCGATTATTTAAATGATCACATTATATGGAACTAGAGACAGTATTGATTGAACCATGTTTGGAGACAACATAATTTACTTATAACAACTTATACATACGTATAAGTTATATACATATGTATACATATGTGTAATTATGTATATAATAACATATGATCAACCTAATTTATGTTTTACATATAATGGATATTGTTAAAAATGTTTGATAATAATAGGAGATGGCAAGATAAGAGTTTTATGCTTGTTTTTCTCGAGAAGGCTTCGTCAATTTCCAAACAGGTATAGAGACAATTTTTTTCTTGTTTGGTCAATGTTTTTGTTCTTTTAAGCTGATATTTGTTTTGACGCCAATAAGTATCTGTAAATGCCAATATTTAATAAAGGTTAACTTGATTTTTATTAATTCTGAGGATTCCATGGTCTTAGTGATCATTTTGAATAGAAACGTAAACAAATAAAAACCTGATACATTGTTGGTCGTTAAATTAATTATCTATTTTTCCCTAACTATACGTAAAGATGAAGGATAATGGAAGGCATTTTGTGCTAATGATCGTGTGTAATTGATGCTTCAATGTCCGCGGAAGATGTAATTACAAAGAGATCTAGTCGAACAGTTCTTGAATAATACCTAAGTATCCTTTTAAGTATTTGTTTGAAATTAATTATTTGCATTTACTAGATCTTAGATGTAATAATATTTTAAGTAATTTTTTACTGGTTTTAAAACTACAAAATTGACGGGAATGTATTTAAATTACGCATGATAATTAATAAAATCATGCAAAGTATAATACAAGCCATTTTTCTTAGACAAGTTTTGTTTATAATTATTAGTTAATCCGATTGCTCTCGCTTGGATCGAACACGTAAACTCAAGGTAAACTGTATTGTTAAGTAGGTATGTTGCTGTTTTGGCAAAGGTAAAGTTATTATTTATTCAGTGAAGCTTTAAATGTTATACGTTTTTTTTTAATTTATATATCTGCTTTGGATTTTTTTTGGCTTAGAATCAAATTATTTAATTATAATAACTAATTTGCACGTATTTTCTAGAGTAAGTTCCTCAGCTGTACTGTACTACTTATAATAACGTAAAAGAAATGTACAAATAATACATATACTATTTTATTTTTAGTTCTTTTATTTGAATATAACATCACCGGATTTTTTTTGTACGCCTTTCCTCGTATAACTAAAGGAGATAATTTTTCTTGTATGGAGAATAGGCCCACTATTTTATTCCGCTTTTAAGCGTAAGGTCCGTGTTGACAATTTATTTGCTATCAGTGTTTGTAGTACAAACACTGGACAGCGTTGTCCTCTAACGCATTTTGAAATATTATAATTCTATGTTTGTATCTGTAGATGTATTCAATTTGTCAAAACGCAAATTTAAATTAGAATTGTTAAGTATTTACATAATAATTCAAACAATGACATCTAATCATATGTATGTAATTAATATTAATTAGTTAAATATTGATTATTTATATGTTTATATATATAATTTAATTTGTTTTATTTTAAATATAAACTACGCTGACGTATGTTGTCTAGATGCAACCGAAAACCTTTTAAATAAGTTAGAGCGACTTCAGAACTTGGCAATCAGATTCATTTATTGTTTACGTAAATTTGACAAAATCTCTGAATATCGCTCTCGTTTGAAGTGGCTGCCTATCAGATATTGACGAGATATGCATATCCTGTCTTGTTTTTAAGATTGTCAGTACACCTACATTTCCTCAATACTTACGCTGTAGATTTGACTTACTGCCACCTTCTACCCGGCCTCAGCGTGCTTGTGTGTCATACCCTATTTTAAATGTTCCTTTTTCGAATTCCAAATTCTACTCCCGCTCCTTTACTGTTCGTGCTGCTAGATTGTGGAATGCGCTGCCAGCCAGTGTTCAAGATTGTCAATCCATTGCTTCTTTTAAGCACAATCTAAAGGAACACTACCTATATGTAGTTTGTCTTAGACTACTTTCTGCACTTGATCATATTGTATATATATATTTATATGTGTATGTGTGTATATATATATGTGTATGTATGTATTATGGGTACCTATATTTATATATTTATGATTATGTGTGGGTGTATCAAATTATGTAATTTAATCATATCTATTTTATTAATGTATGTATTTGCGTGTAGTATAAATATGACGTTTCTATTATTTATAAATATTGTCCCCGCAAATTTTTCTTTAAAATTTTCACCTGACCATCTAGGGTTGGCTGGAAGAAATGTCTCTGAGAGATAAGTCCGCCTTTGCACCCATTAAATTTTGTACCTCTTAACATTTTTATTGTAATAGTGTTTGATTGTGTTCAATAAAGAGTATATATAAAAATAAAATAAATTGGTTGCTATTTATGGTGTATGTATATATATATGTGCGTGTGTGAGTGCTGTGTGGTGCCGAGGTCAAGTCTAGCACACTATTTTTGTTTTTTTTTTAATCTGTGGATAACATTGTTGGTGACTAACTATGTATTAGCATGCATAGATATAGTAAACTAAGTTATACTTTATATACTGTTAACTGTTTGTTATCTCTCAATAAATAAATAACATGACAAATTTCACAATTTTAGGTCAACTAGAAGTATGCTATGATAAAAAATATTCTTTATTCAGTATAGACTAGACAGAAATTGGGTGATATTCTCAATACTTTATTATTACATAATGGCCGTATTTTTGAATTGCGACGATTGGATAATCGTTTTTCATAATAATCACAACCTTTAATTTCGGGCTATTTATGTTATTTAATTTAGTCTTATAGCAATAGCGTGAGAGGGAAGACTGCTTTTCTCGCCCCAATACTATGTTTAACTACCGCAATGCTATCTGTTTCCTTTGCTTATTTTCACGATGATCTGTTTCACAAATTAATTACTGTTTCAATATCAGATAAGTAGGTACATGCTAAGCGGAGTCAGCTTTTAAACGTCGCATTGTATGGATAAGCGTCATCTATAACAAAATATATTAACTAAAATCTTTATTGCTTTAGTCAGATGGAAACTGAAAGGTAGGGATCCAATAAGGGTGCCGTGTTTTGATAGATCTTAAGGAAGTGGAATGCTGTAGAGATTATACTTGCCAATGGCTAATCAGCGTATCCATCTCATCGGCAGTCCAGGCGATAAGGAGTCATTTGCTGAAATTATTTGCTGTTCCCCAGATGTCAGGTGCCGGAATGCGAGCTATCTAACAGCACGGAGTTCCGGCCTTCATGGACGGAGGCCGCCCTGCCCGCGTCTGGCCGCGAGAGCCGCTGCTACCAGCGGCAGTTCCTCGGCTCACAGCGCTACTGCGACCAGCGTGACAGCTACACTGACGACCTGCAGCCGTGCCAGAAGTGGCTATATGCTTCTAGGGACACCATTGTTGCTGAGGTAGGTAATTTTCCCTTCGGAGAGGCTGAAAATCCTCATAAATACCACCGCGGCAATCAATATGAAACGCCGGAGTGGTATTATTTAAAAAAAAAGACATAATCTTAACACAGATTTTGACTGCCGGTGGTTTTTATTCTTAGACTTTTGAAATATTTATTTTATATTAGCTGTGTCCACGACTTCGTCCGTGTGGAATCGTAATTTTAGGTAGCATTTCTATTGACTGAGAGTGTTATAAACGTAAAGAGTAGACAAATATAATCAGAAATTGTGAGTCAACCGTAAAAGATACACATATGCTGTCGTAGGATATTTTTTATATAGTTTTAATGAGAACATTTCCGTGAAACATGATTAATGTGTAGCTTTAACCATGATTAAGGTTGCACACGCGACGGAAGTTTAAAAATGCAGTAACTTCTCCCGTTTTCCCAACATTTCACTGCTCTGCTCCTATTGATTATAGCGTGATGAAAAGTATACTATAATCATCTTAGGAGTATGAAAAATAATTGTACCAAGTTTCGTTAAAATCCGTCAAGTAGTTTTTGTTTCCATATCAGACAGAAAAAAAATTACTGATTGCATTTTTGCCATCAGTATTATCGATCCCTAATCGCCTCGCCCCCTGATAGTTATTTAAATATATTTCATGTACATACAGAATTGACTTCTCTAAAGATTTATTATAAGTATAGATTTGAGTGTAGGTAAAGTTATTTATTGAACTGTTTTAAGGCCCTCATTATACATAATTTGCGTAAGTTACTTTGTAAATTACATTGTTTGTGAGAACGATTTCACCACCACAAGTTAGTATCAACGATCGATATAGTAAGTACATACATCTAAGTACTACTGAGTTGTGAGTCGTGTAATTTTGTAATAGTAGCTACGCAATAAAGGGAAATAATAACGTTATAAATAATTCTACAACGCACAGCTAATGATCTGGTTTGGCACAGTGAATTGATGTTTTGGTGCAAAATTATTATGCTTTCCTGTGCGATTTGTATAAGAAATATATTTTTTATTAGCGCCTATTTATATATTTGTATGTTCTTACAATTACAATTTATATATTTGTATGTTCAGGTGGAATCTTACAACTCAATTTTAAGGTCTTACAACTCAGTTCCATGCCCTCAACCGATTAAACTGAAATTTTGTATACACGTTTAGTATGGATGACAATGCATGATTAACTGTGTGACATCATTCTAAATCCAACATGGCGGCGTACCCAAGATGGCGGACCAATTATTTTTAAAGCACTCCTACAATATGGGTATTAAATAAAAGGACTTGCTAAGAATAACTAGAAAAATAATGTAACGTCACTTTTGATCCAATATGGCGAAACACCCAAAATGGCGGATAATTTTATTTTATTTTAATATTCACTGTGTGTTGTTTACAAATTAATTAACTTTGGTACCTACACTAATTAAATTAATACTAGTATACCTGGCACCGATGTGTACTATTTACAAACAGCTGGATTTCTTCCCGGTTATGTGACAACTTACAATTAAATCATTTTTTTTATATAATAATTATAAAAAACAAATGCCAAAATAATTTAATGGAGCTATAAGATACATAGGCAAATGCATAATCCATATACATATTTCATAGCCTTTTATAACAAAGTTCCATAAAGTGTTACCGATTTGCCTTTTCACAAATTTGAATTACTTCTTAAAAATACTCAAATAAAAAAGGTTGTTATACTGTTAAGGATTATTTAAATGATAATAATGTTTAGGTTTAATTTTAATAACTCAATAGTAACGTTGCCGAATATTTTGACTATAATATAACTAGGTATACTTATATACAACACTAAGTATAACCATATACATAGTATATTTCAATATCAAAACCAAAAACTTATTCTTCAAAAAGGATTTTCACAATCACTTTTGTTCACAAGTCAAAATATTCGGCAACGTTACTATTGAGTTATTAAAATTAAACCTAAATATTATTATCATTTAAATAATCCTTAACAGTATAACAATATAAATATGTAATAAATGTACATACATTCACAGACATATGTTTGTAATTGGGTGTTATTAAGCAGGTGTACTTTTAAAATAGATCTTTAAACATGGAATCTTTTTCGGTGTAACTATAGATTAGTTTTATTTTTTTAGTAATTTGATAATTAGTTTTATTACTAGAGGAGTTATTCATGTACTTACACTAATTTCATGCAGCGGAATGGGTAAATACATAATAATAAAATGGATATGCCTCAAATCCCGAGATTAATTTTTAAGAGCAGATAAATCCCGTGATTTTTTTAAATAAAAAGTTATTTACTTTTATTTATTTATTTATTTATCATTAACATAGTTTCTACAGCTTAAATTCATATTACAATTGTACAAAAAAATATGTCTGTACATAAGCCAATTACAGAAACTTACTTTGCTATCTTGAGTACTACATATAAAAATGTAGGGTAAGTGTGTAACATTTAGTACAAAAGAAATTAATTAATAGTAATATTTGCCTTATTTTATAAACTTATATGTGTGTGTTCATGTGTATGTACGTGTGGGTGTGTGCGTATGGGTGAGTATAAGAATATGTGTGTGTCTTTATAGTTCACTACGATGATCGATCCGTTCAATCTGACTACGATTACGCGAGTTTTAGCGTAGGCTTACATAGCATCTTTATTGTCTCAATATCGTGCACCCGGTAATAATGCAAATTCACAACATAGTTAAAAAAAATATAATTTGAATAATAAAAATCGATGGAATTAAATTTTAATTTAAATTAATAAATTGAGAAATGTTAAATAGAAATAAAGATTGATTAAAAATTATATAAAAAATAAAATTTTAATTAATGTCAGTTAAAATAAAAAAAATAAAAAAATAAAAATTAAAATGTCAGGATCTAATAATTTTATAAATTGACGACTTGAATGTTTTCTTTGAAAAGGCAAAAAGCTCAGTATCAGAAAAGAATTTGTTGAACGTTTTTGGAAGCCTTACGGTCATGTCATTGGCTTCATAGTTCGTGCGCACTATTGGTACGTATAAAAGCTGAGTGTGCCTTGTTCTTCTTTGAGGCACGTTCAAGAATATGATCCTATTGAATAGTTCAACGCAATCTATTTTTCCAGAGCCTTATATCATGAAGCACCGTCATGTCTTGTATGCGACGTTTATCGCATAGCGAAATCAAGCTATGTTTTTTACACAACTCACTGTAATTCAGGTCTGATTTAAATTTTGTCTTATAATTAAGGAACCTAATGAATTCCATTTGAATATCTTCAATAGAATGCTCATACGTGACGTAATGTGGATTCCATATTGTACTATAGTACTCTAATATACTCCTAACGTAAGCGTAATACAATATTTTAATACACGAAACATCATCAAAATCCCTAGAAACTCTATTGATAAAACCAAGGTTCTTATAAGCTTTATTAATAATATATTCAATGTGATCATCAAATATAAGTTTAGAGTCTAAGACTACTCCTAAGTCTGTCACAGTGTCATTTCTCTTTATATTAACTTCGTTTAGTTGGTAATCAAAATCTATAGGTGTCTTACGTCTTGTAAAATGAATTTGAAGGCACTTGTTAGGGTTAGTCGTAATATCATTGATTTTACAATACGTAGAAAATTTATTTAAGTCATCCTGTAGTTTGTGGCAGTCCTGTTCGGATCTAACTCTCATGTAAATCTTGGCATCGTCTGCGTAAAGTAAGAATCTTGCATGTGTGAAACAAGTGCCAATATCGTACAAGTAAGCTAAGTAAAATAGGGGTCCCAGTATGGAGCCTTGAGGAACTCCAGAAGGAATCGTAACAAAGTCTGACCGATATCCTGACATAACCACGGCTTGCCTGCGTTTTAGTATATCAGATTTAACCCATCTAAATAAATCTCCACGAATGCCTATTAGCTGCAACTTTTTTAAAAGTATGACATGGTCCACCCGGTCGAAGGCCTTCTCAAAATCTGTGTAGATCACATCTACTTGGGAGTTAACACCCATACTTGTATGCAAATCACTAATAAACAATCCCAGATTAGATGTTTACTTTTACACAATTAAACTTGCGCGACGTTGGCAAACTTACATCAATGACATCGGATGTCCGAAATTGCAAAATTCCAATACCCGCGATGTTGCCACATTTGTAGTTCGCACAACATACCTGTGAGAACAAAATAATACAATAGCGGAAATGCGGACCCTGGCTTGTTTACTGGATTGGCCACATGGGATTGTCCATTAGAAATCCCGGGAAGGTCTACGTACAAGTACATAAATAACTCTACCTAATTTCGACCTCTGTTTATTACTAACAGAGTAACATTTTCGTTAAGATGAAAATAAGATTTCCTTTAATAGGGATTGATGGCTTTAGAGACTATAATAGGCTCGTTACCTAGTTAGAAACGTTAATACAAAGTGTAATACACCGTTTACACCCACAAACACCTACTCGTATTAGAAGGGCCCTGGAGTGTATTTCAACAAATAGTTCCTCTCAGGTTATGTTGACATGTCTGCCTCGTACGACTTTATTTCAATTACATTTGAGTTGAACTTACAATGAACAGGCAGGGGAGCCAACATAACATGATATAAACTATTTAAGGAAACGTATTCGAATAACCTCAATTTCTCTGCTTCTTAGTAGGATGTGGCCATTACAGGGTTTAAAAAGCGATGTCGTAAAACTAATGTACTAGTGTATTATTAGTATGTGGATGAAAAATTGTATTGAGTTACGGAAGCCATAATTAATCATAAACGTACTAGCCAACGGTTGAGCTAGGAAATCTGGACCTGCACCTCACCTCACGCCGACCTCACCTCACCGAGCGCCCGCGGCAGGTGTCAGTGGAGGATCATCGCTGAGGTTTTTAGTGGGTAGATAGAGTATATTTTTTTGCGTTAAGAATACTTTATTTATTTTGTTCTGCCGAGGAAAATGCATTGAACTGCATACTCCACGCCCCGGGAAAGGCGATTTTTTGGACTGTTAGGTTACTTACACAACACAACAAACACTCTTTGAATCGTCAAACTTTATTATATTACAATACAAAATATATATGTAAGTAACAGACGGGAACCGTAGGGAGACATGAGCGACCGTCTCGCGCGTCAGGGAGAGACTAGCGGGTCGCAGGAAGAGTTGTGCTGACTATGCACTTAGCTTACTGTCCCTACATGATACCGATCAGGATGCTAGGTCAGTTTGCTGCATCTAGACTTCGCGATTCTGGTCTTTAACCGCCATTTTATTTAGCTATTGAGGGGTTTAGTGGGTAGGCCTTATCACCGTGAGAGTTACACGTGTATTAACTATCCAGCGACAGGTACAAGATGATTTCTTTCATCGTAAATTTACTTAAACTTTGGTTACATGATAAATTTAAATTACCAACACAATTATGATAAATGTGCCATACGTCGGCAGAGATAACCACGTGAGTAATTACAGTAACGCACTGTAGTTTGATGCAATAACAGCGCTCCATGATAAGAATAGTCACGTAAAGCGAGCGATAACCCATTCACAGACCCTACATTTCAACTAAGGTACGATAATAGTACATTATGGTACAAGTGTGTAATGTTGGTGATTACCGCTGAGGCGCATTGAGGCCCGAGCCGTCAGGCGAGGGTCTTAAGGAGCCGAGGACGGTAATCATCAATACACACGTGTATCATACAACGTTTTTCAACACACTTCTGAATAAAATAATACTTAAATAAAAAACCATTTTCTTCATAAATTGTATTTGCAGACATCTTAATTAATAACTAACTAAATAACTTCAAAAGAGAAAACGAGACGAGTTGTGAAAAATGTTTCGTAATGGCGGGAAAAATTAATCAGTTTTCCTATGCGCGCGCATCGGCCATAGACTAATAAATTTCGTAATGGCGGGAAAAATTAATTAGTTTTCCTATGCGCGCGCATCGGCCATAGACTAAAAAATGAGGTTTCTTTTTTCTTGGGCTTTTCGCGGATAGCTTTTTAGCGCAAATGTAAGCGTAACTCAACCAATAATATTAAAAAAAAAACTATTGCTCACTCGTGAATAATAGTAATGAAAAAGTCACAGTTTGATTATAGGTGTCATTATGTGCCTAATTGCCATGGGATTAGTGCCTCTTTATGAGGAAGTGTGTTGAAAATTAATATAACGACCTCCGTAGTCAAGTGGTTAAGACACCTGTTTCAAGGTCGCAATCTCTAAGGTCCCAGGTTGGAGCCCCGGTAGGAGCAGATGCTTGTGCGATGAATGCGAGCATTTTTACCTTAGTTGTTAATATATATTTCTATCAAAAATATTTATATATGTATAACATATGTATGTCTATCCGTTACTGTAGTTCTCATAACACAAGCCTTATAGATCTTACTTTGGGCTAGGTTAATTGGTATAATATGGTGGAAAGCGGGAGGGGATGGGAGGCTGTAGCTTCCTTCTGTGAAAATATTATATCTCAGAAGGAGGCAGCGGAGAGGGAACGGAAAAACGACCCTTACACCGCTCCCACCCGACGCAGACGGCCGGGTGATAGAGGGCGAGCATTTATAGCCCCTCAACCAACCCAAGGTGTGACCTGTGCGCTTAGATAGCTCCTCAAGTGCGCATCCAAAGGGATTACTTCTATTTCCACGGTAATCCCCCACAGGCGTTAATACCTGGTCCCCCGAGCCAAAAGGGTGGCGGGCGCATTGCATCGCCTGCTGCCCAATCTCGGGGGACCGAGGGATGGAGTTCGCCGCCTGTACGAGGGCGTCGTGCGATCCGTGGCCATGTATGGGGCTCCCGTGTGTCGCAAGACTGCGCGAGGTCCCCCGCTGCAGAGCTCTGCTACGGAGCCTGCAGCGGATAATGGCCATACGGATCGTACGAGGCTACCGTACAATCTCGTACGAGGCGGCGACGGTTCTGGGACGCTCCCCCCCATTCGACATGGCCGACATGTACGCGGCGACGTATGCGTCGCGGCGTGTCGGCCGGGGGAGCGATGGGGGGAGCGCCCTGGAACCCGCGCACGAAGTGCCTAAGCGGGAGTGGCACCGACGGATTGTGGCCGCCTGGCGCGCGCAGCTCGAATTACGGATCTGCGCGCGCCAGCGGGCCGTCGGTGCCGTACTCCCGCACCTCGAAGGTTGGCTCCACGGGAAGGAGGAGGTCACCTACCGATTGACTCAGATACTCACCGGGCACAGCTGCTTCGGTGAGTATCTGTGTCGAATAGGACGGGAGGGATCGACACATTGCCACCACTGCGCAACCTCCGACTCCGCCAGCACACGCTGGCGGAGTGCCCCGCGTGGCCTCCGAGCGCCGAGTCTTGGTCGCAGAGATCGGGCGAGATCTGTCTCCGCCTTGATTGCGGCAATGCTGGACGGGAGGCTGCTGCCCCTCCTTCTGTGAAGCAGTGATGCTCCAGAAGGAGGCCGCCGAGCGGGGTCGGGAGATGGCCGATCCCGCTCGAAGAAGGCGGCGCCGGGCTCGGTAGCACAGCTGCGGCGCCGCCACGGGTCGCCGGCGGGCGCGAGGAAGTCGCGACTGCTACGGCGACCCGGATGGACCACGCCCTTCCGTGGCCGGGGCGTCGTCGGTGGAGGAGACCGGGGGAGGCAGTAGCCTCCCCCGAGGAGGGCTCCCTCTGGGCAGGGGAGCGGAGGCTGGGGGTTCCTGGAGGTTTTTAGTGGGTAGGCCTCCCCCTTCTGGGGAGGAGAGCCCCACATAACCGCCGGCTCGCCACAGCCGGGGTATGCAATTTAATGCATTTTCCTCAGAGGAACAAAAAAAAAAAAAAGGCGTTAATACCTAACCCGTAGCTGGCCCGGTTGTCTGGAGAAATTGGGCTTCCAGTACCCAGATCGCCCTAAGTGAGGACAGAATGGACATCTTGGTAGTTTAGTGGGTATGCCCTGCTTCCCGCCGGGTGACGCTTTAGTGGCGCAGTGGTGTCGGCATGGTCTACTATCGGATGATTCTGGGTCGATCAAAAGTGTTTTTTGTTTTTAGAATTTTGTGTCTCATTTATTTAACGTTCTTGCGGTGACGGAGAAGCATTGTGAGGCAAGATGTGTGTGTAGTCCAGTGATTCTCAAAGTGGTCTAAATCGACCCCTAACCGACCTAATATCCATAATTACATATTGGAAAATTTCCTATTAATGGAAGTTTATCATGGTAACACACCATACATATTGTTAATAATGTGTAGACCAGTTTACGAGTATATTCATCCAGATGAATAAAGTTCGATAAATACATTTGTTATAGCAAACATATTTATTTTAAAGAAGTGCATTTCATAGATGCAAATTTAACATTACACTTTAATTACATATGTCAGTGTAATTACTAATTCAAAATTAATTTCAAAGCAGATTAATTAATATTAAGATTTGACATAAAGTTAACATTTATAAACATGAGAACATATCATAGATTCATAGTAAAACATGTTTATGTAAAAGAGATTAAGTTTTCTTTGGGTTCACACGCCAACGAACAATCCTCTGTAGATTCCTCAAGATTATCATCTTGATCACCGTCAAGACGCATTAAAATAGAGACTAAATTGAATTTGAGCACAACAACACTCTCATTGGGATCCTAAATTCGAGAGATTCTCGAGAGAAATGACGCAAAAGATTATTACTACGAGACACTAACCATTTTATCAGTCGATCATTATCCGGCAAATCCTCTGGTATATCACGTTCAATGTTTATGACCTTGGGAGTACATACAGATATATCCTTAGTTTGGTCACAAGCGCCAAATTGGTCAATACCCTTCAGACTGCTCGACGAGTCAGTTTGGTTGTGTGTCTCAGAAGTCTTCTGAGATCGTCTTTTGTAGTGGTTGGCTCAGCAGGTAACAGCCAAATGTTTATTTCATGCAACAGTTCGTCCTTTAATAAATGTTCAATTTTACAACCTGCAGTTAGAAAATCCATGTTAATACATTTCATAAACTTAAGTTGAGACAAACATACAATTATAAATGATACTATAATGTGGTTTACAATAAGTAAGCTTCTTAATATTTCAGTATTATATAAAATAAAGTACCACAATGTAGTTCTGAAGCAGCTAGTTTAATAATAAACACTGAATAATTATAAAGAAACCAAAAGTCAGCTAATTTAATAATAAACACTGAATAATTATAAAGAAACAAAGTCAGCTAGTTTAATAATAAACACTGAGTAGTTATAAAGAAACAAAAGTCAGCTTGTTTAATAATAAACACTGAGTAATTATAAAGAAACAAAAGTCAGCTAGTTTAATAATAAACACTGAATAATTATAAAGAAACAAAAGTTAGCTAGTTTAATATTAAACATTGAATAATAGGCTTTTATATGGTGCCTATGAATTCAAAGTTGAGAAATAATGAGAGACATACGCAAAATTATTTTAAAGTAAAAATCCCTTAATTAAGAAAAGTACATTTACATTTAAAAATGTAAGATTACAATGATTATATTCATATTAAGTCTTCCAGGCCCCACGTTGGGCGCCATTGTAATAGCTTTTTACGCTGTATTATGCTGTAATTCACTGTAAGGGTCTCCCCTGGCCTTCCCTTGTCTGTCTGTACTAATTTAATGTGCCCATTTCTAATTGACTAGCTGAAAAGTGTTACTAATAGTAGTGGTAGAGCAAGATATAAACGACTAATGTACTCAAGGCGTGGACAGACGATTTGGTTCGATTTGGCCTGGTGAGTAGTGTGAACAACTTATACGAGTATGAAGGGCACCATCACACTGACTCAATCAGAGTTACAGATGGATGCAAAATAAAACCACAAAGAATTTACCACAATATGCATGCATGTAATTCTTCTTATGAACAATTTATATAACAATTTTTAAGTGAATGAACAAACTTTTCTTTGTTAAATATTTTAAATGCTTATTCAAATGCAAAAATATTGACTGAGAGCCATGACACTAATAATACTTAGGACATAGCCTTAACAAATAAATTTTAATTTCAAATGTAGCTGTAACCAACCGTATAACAGACTCAGCATCTACATGTATAGATCAGCTAAGGCACACAGAGTGAAAATACAGGTTCTATGTAATTAATCCGTAGGAAACACTCACATTCAAGCTGTTATGAGGAACCTCATAAGGGGTCATCCATAAATTACGTCACACGAATTTCGTGATTTTTTGCCCCTCCCCCCCTCCTTGTCACAGCTAGTCACATTTGTGAGACTCCCCCCCCCCCCCCTAGTGTGACGTCACAAATTTTGAAATTATTGAATGATAAAAGCGGTTTCGAAATCAGTTTTATTTTCATTTTAATAAAATTAACATTTTTCAAAATCACCTACTACAATCAATTAGAAAAATAGTACGTTTCGGGAGTACCCCTATTAATAGATAGAAGAAGATACTATTCCTTTATTTATTTATGAGAGTATACAGACTTTACAATAAAAGTTAATATTTACAGCACTTTTCATACTAATAATAATAATTTAAAGTTTGTATTTTAATAGTTAGCTTATTTGATTTAATAGATTTTGTAATGTGACGTCACGAAATTTAAAATCCCTCCCACCCCCTTGTCACACAATGTCACACTTCGTCAACCCCCTCCCTCCCCCTAACCGTGTGACGTAATTTATGGATGGCCCCTAACAGCTTGAATGAGGCTGTTGATTGAGGCTGTATTATTATTAAAAAAATATTGTGCAATTATTTAACAAAGAATGACATAACATTAAAACAATTTTACTGATTTCATCGACTTTTTAAGGTTTTTAAAATATTGTGGAAGTGTAGAAATAAAAAATCTAGAAACTTTACGATTATGGAATCATACTTCTCGCGTTTAGCAGTTTGCACATCCCTCGCGTCACTGATATCGTAGATCTCGTCACGCCCTCGTCGACTCTGACTATCAACTTACGCAGGACCTGTTTCGGCAGGCAGTATCTGCCGTTGCGGGGGTATCCTGGGCACGTTTCGTGTACCTTGCAATGGATTCTCAGCCTTCCTCTCCTGAGGAAAAAAACAGTTTGCATATTTTCCAGCCGTATTCATTGCCTAATTAGTACCAAAAGGAATTATCTAAGGTCAATGAAATTACCAACAAAAATAATTTTAAGTCTCCGCCGGCATTGATTGCAGCAATGCTGGCAGACGAGGGAGGTTGGAGGGCTGTAGCCTCCTTCTGTGAAGCAGTGATGCTCCAGAAGGAGGCCGCCGAGCGGGGTCGGGAGATGGCCGATCCCGCTCGAAGGAGGCGGCGCCGGGCTCGGTAGCACAGCCGCGGCGTTGCCGCGGGTCGCCGGCGGGCGCGAGGAAATCGTGCCCACGGATACGGCGACCCGATAGGGACCACGCCCCTTCCGTGGCCGGTGGGTGTCGTCGGTGGTGGAGACCGGGGGAGGTATTATAGCCTCTCCCGAAGAGGGCTCCCCTGTATCGGCGGGGGAGCGGAGGCTGGGGGTTCCCGGAAGTAGCTTGGTGTTCCCGGGGGCTCCCTACATGCCTGAGGAAGTTTTAGTGGGTAGGCCTCCTCCTTCTGGGGAGGAGAGCCCCACATAATCGCCGGCTCGCCTCAGCCGTAGTATGCAACTTAATGCATTTTCCTCAGGGGGAACAAAAAAAAAGTACCTTAAGTAATATACTACGACTTGTAACATTGTTTACCTCATTTTTAATAATCTTTATAATGTGGGCTGAAGTAATGGCCCACGGAAATGGTCTGGTAATTTTTAGAAACATATTTAAATAAGCATTGCTACTTTAACATAGGTTAGTAAGGCTTTAATACACCTTTAGCTCGCGCTACCTGTAAAAAGGTCCAGCTTCAGAGTTAGTAAGTACGCATACTGTCGTAACTACACAATAGACCAGAAATCCTCTAAATTTCAGTTTTGCCAATAATTAGTGCTAAAAAAATATTTGTACTGTGAACCTGAGACGGGCTGCTAGTCCCTGCAAGGTGATTGTTTTCCCGGCTTGCAGAATTTTAAGTATTATTTTTAGAATGTATTTAGTCTAAATCCACCAAGACTTTATGAAATAAGTATATTATTAAATAAAATATTTTATTTATAGCTGGTGTTCGCGAATTCGTCTGCGCAGGTTTAGTATTTGGAGTAGCTAATATTAGCGTGACGTATGTATTTATAAATTGTTGCCTGTTATTCTGATGTATAAGCTATATTATTGTAAAGTTTAATTAAAATCTATTCAGTAATTGTTATGTGAAAGAGCAACAAACATCCATCCATACAAACTTTCGCGTTTATAATTGTTGTATGTAGTATTTAAAATTCGCGCCTAAGAACCAAACATTTTTATCACTAGTTTGTTGTATTTGCGCTAGAGTTGTAATTGTGTTCTATAAGTTCTCGAAGCAGAGTTAGCACGACATCCTGCGACTTATCCCTAATTAAGAGGCGGCTAATTATTTCTCACGTGCACTGTGAGTATTTTACGATGGCGTCCGTGGCATATAATTGTTAGCCTCAGAGTGACACAGTTAAACAAAGTTTGTGACTACAAAATAGATTTTAGAATTAATCTTCTATGTTGATTTTTAAATTAATATTTATCGGAGAGACGCTATAACTCTGTTTGACAAAGTTGATTATATAATAGTTTAGCGACACAACATTCATTCTCATCATCTAGACCAATGATTCTCAACCTTTTTTTTTTGTTGCGGCACATATTTAACGTTTCATAATTTGGCGGCATACAAAGAAAAAGATAAAAATTATTTACTTACTTTAACACACTGCATAAATAGTTTATGACAAAAATTTTAATATACGAAATAAACTAATATATACTACCATAATAACTAAACTTTTATTAAGGGAATAATTACAAGTTAATAATAACAATATTTTTAATGCGAAATTTGAGCTTGATGATTTTGATAATTTCATTTATATTTTTGGTCGTAAAAATGACAATGCTACTCTCATATTGTCTTCTACATTTAACAATCTTGATCTTTTTTTAGTTTTAATGTTGTCTAATGCTGAAAATCTGAATTCACACAAATAAGATGTGGAAAATTGTAATAATATGTTTAAAGCTTTTTTGGCTATCATTGGATAATCGCATCTGATGTTAATCCAAAATGAATTAATTGATTCTTCTGAATGTTTTAAAATTAAATCTCGATTATTGGAAAACAAAATGACTTCTTCCTCTTCATTCAAAGTTAAGTCAAATACATATATAAGACATATAGAAGAAATTTGTCGGTACACAAAAGTGTCGCGGCACAGTAGTTGAGAATCACTGATCTAGACGCTTGGCAGTCCATCACAGTGCGTTTTTCTAGGAATTTTGTGCCACGCACTACTAAACTGTGGAATGAATTGTTGCCTACAGTATTTCCAAACCGATGCGATATCGAAACCTTCAAAAAAAGCATATTCCCATTTAAAAGGCCGGCAATGCATCTGCGACTCCTCTGGTGTTGCGGGTGTCTATGGGCAGCGGTTATCACTTACCATCAGGTGATCCAATTACTCGTTTGCAGGGAGTCACAAAACACATCTATATCGAATTGCAGTTTATTATAAAACATAACATAACATAACCCTTTATTGTATTCATAAAATACGCCCATACAAAAAAAGAAAATAACAAATGTACAAAAGGCGGCCTTATTGCTAAACAGCAATCTCTTCCAGGCAACCTAGGACCAGGGAAATATTAAAAAGAGATTTAAATATAGGATGGGTACAGTAATTGGACAGGACAATAGGCTATAACTAGTTTAAGTTAAGGAATCTTTGACAGGAAGTGAACACTGACTTGATTCTTAAAGGACTCCAGCGTTCGCGCTCCCCTAATACCCTCAGGGAGAGAGTTCCATAACCGGACGGCATAAGCCGAAAAAGAATATGAAAAATAGTCGGTACTTCGGGGCGGTATATCCAGAGTCAGATTAAAATTAGAACGCAAGGCACGACATGACGAATGGGATCGAAAAGAGAACAAAGATTTAAGGTAGGATGGAGATGTTGGAAGATACAAAATATTGTAAAGTAGGGATAAAACATGTAAGTCTCTGCGCTGGCGAATAGGTAACCATTTCAGTTGAAAGCGACAATTAGAAACATGGTCCAACCTACGCAGATTAAAAATGAACCTGATGGCTACATTTTGCAGCCGCTCCAAACTGTCAAGTAGTTCCTGAGATAAATTAATCCACGCAGCGTCAGCGTAGTCAATCAAGGAAAGCAAGAGTGACTGAGCTAACACTGTCTTTGTAGCTATAGGGAGAAAGTTTCTTAAAGTCGGGCCGCTCTAAGATTACCGATATGACACTTTACTTTTTTTGGTTGTACATATATATAACTTTGTTATGAGGAACACATTTGGAAAATCGTTTAGAACAACTTTTATCAATACAATTTTCTGTCAAAATATCAAAGTTACGTAATTGTATTATTATTTGTCTTTTAGTACTTTAAATGATTTAAGAATAAAAAAAAAACTTATAATTTCCCCTTTGTAGAAAATCGTTTAGAACAACTTTTATCAATACAATTTTTTGTCAAAATATCAAAGTTACGTAATTGTATTATTATTTGTCTTCTAGTACTTTAAATAATTTAAGAATAAAAAAATACTTATAATTTCCCCTTTGTAGAAAATCGTTTAGAACAACTTTTATCAATACAATTTTTTGTCAAAATATCAAAGTTACGTAATTGTATTATTATTGTCTTCTAGTACTTTAAATAATTTAAGAATAAAAAAATACTTATAATTTCCCCTTTGTATACCGCTTCTACAAAGTTACTTCGTTGGTCACGCTTTCATAGTGATGTGCTCGGTAATACTCACTGCGTACTTTTGTGTTCCGGAATGTATTAGAATGAGGAGGTTTTGGCGCGATTTAATAGCGGCGGTTTGCATTATTTTTATCAATAGTTAAATATTGTTTTTTTGTGATATTTTTACGGTACCTAAATGTGGTATTCACGGAATAAAAAATCAGATTATAGTTAGACTGAAAAAAATTAATTAGAATGATAGAAATATTACTTATAGCACTTGGAGGTTTCTTTTATACTACATTGCCTTGCGAGCATGAAACTCGATAAGCTTCGATAAACTTGACATTGACATTAAATATCGATGAAATAAATTATTGCCATACAGAAAAAAATATACATTTAGAAATTTATTTGTTGCAAATATTTTATTTAGGGAATTGGATTAATTTTGGCATTGACAACCCAGCTGCTGTGAACGACTGACAATGTCAATCGTCCAACTCAGTTGTCTTTCGTACTCGTGCGCATAGACTACGTCCCTCAGTGTATTTGTTATTATTGTGACCCGGCTTTCTCCAGTTTATTGATTATCCTGCTTTTACGTTGACTTTGGCACGTTACTGGACTCTGATTTTGCTTTGTGTTTGGACTTTGTGTTTGGTTTAAAATGCCGAAATGAGGAAAAACATTGAATAGTCAATGTCGGGAGCTTGTCATAAAGCTACAGGACTATTTCGAGCGTGAGTCACAAAATGGCGGACCCTTATTGCCCGTAACTCACGTACAAGAGCGGCTATCAGAAGCTCTTGGAATCAGTGCCAAAACAATATATAATATCAACAAAGAAAAGTTTGGTGCTTCAGGCAGTGAAGAAAACATTCTAAGGACGCCTAAGAAAAGACGCAGACAAAAGCCAGTAACCGGTGTTGATTGCTTTCGATGGTGATGCAATAAGGAATCACGTTTATAATTATTATACCCGCAATGAATATCCAACCAGAAGTCTTATGATTGCTTATGATTTCTGATTTCATTAAAAGAGGCTGGCTTGTTTAGTGGAGCGAAAACCGCTTTATCTAAATTGCTACATGGTATTGGTTTTGAATTCGCCAAAACCAATAAAAGGAAAATGTTAATGGAAAGGTATGACATAATTTTAAAAAGATGTGAATTTTTAAGAGAGGCTCTAAAAATAACTGATTGGGAGAACGTTGTTTTTATTGACGAGACATGGTTAAACGCTAACCACTCTGTGTCACATTGTGGACCAATCAAGACCTGAGTCACATTGTGGACCAATCAAGACCTGCAGCATCTTTTTGGAGTTTGCCTACATCTATTTGAGCAAAATTCCGTCTTAATAAAACTCGTGGCTTAGCTTTCGGCAGGCGAACTTTATACGATAGAAAAAAAAACCAAATCATGATAGGAAAGCATCAGCAGAGATTTGACCATGTTTGCTAACTATACTAGGCGAAGATACTATCATAAAAATTACAAGAACGCTGGAAAAAGGTATTTTTAGCATAAATTGTCCGACAGTACGGAACAAAAAAAGTGTCTTTTGAACGTGAGGAAGTCCTGGGCACTCTAATATTAATTCTTTGTAAAAGTTCGGCCGAGTCAATATAAATTTATGTAAAATTTGTGTAAAAACACACAACATTAGTGTTGCCCAAATGCAAGAACAAGACGAGACTTAGCCAGTCTTGGTCTTGGTCTTGCGCCAATACACCTGGTCTTGGTCTAGGTCTTGGTCTTGCGCTCCCAGTCTTGGTCTTGGTCTTGGTCTTGCAGCAAGAGTCTTGCAAGTCTTGCAATTACCTATTAGTCTATTACTATTTATTAAAGTTTACTTTAAGATACTTAGTGCAGGTTAATGCAGGTTCGTTATGTGCGCTCGCCTGTAGCTGTCGGTACGGACCCGTGCAGACTTATCGGGACCGGAAAACCTGTTTCGTTATGCAAGCACCCTATGAAAAGGATGCCGCCGCAAATCAAACAATGCCGCGTGCGGCGTACAAACACACACTAAATATTACCTACTTGTACAGACGCGACGCGTGAATAAAATAGAATTAGTGCCAATCACTATTCTTTACATATAAGTGAATGTTTTGGCGTACATCTATACTAATATTATAAAGCTGAAGAGTTCGTTTGTATGTTTGATGACAGAAGTTTTAAAATAAATAAATAAGTCCTGAACGTCACTATACCTCCAAAGTTACTATTCCTCGTGGACGAAGTCGCGGGCACAGCTAGTAAATACTTACTCTCATCATCTCTCTCAGAGATATTCGGGCTGGTAAGTAATACAAAACTCTTGCGTCTCATAGAATTCCTAAGCGTACCTACCTATACACCGAACTGTTACACCTAACTACTCAGTGAAATAGCGCTAAGTCCTAGCTGCAAGACGCAAGAGTCTTGCAGGCTATGTCTTGTTCTTGCTCAAGTCTTGCACGGTCAGTCTTGGTCTTGGTCTTGCTAAAAATACGCGGTCTTGTTCTTGGTCTTGGTCTTGCAAAAACGCAAGAACAAGACCAAGACTGCAAGACCAAGACTGAATTTGGGCAACACTACACAACATAAGTATTTTAAATACTATATACTTATTGATAAGTAAATACATGGATATATATTACATTATGATATTGAAAAGAGGAGATAGAAATAGACCTTCAGAGTTATTGCCTGTTCTTTTCGAGAAGGCTCTCAAGTGTAGATTAATTTTCTTATGTAGCTTTTAAGCTCATTGTGTCTTTAAGTATTATATTTGTTCGATAATAAGTGCATATTGAATAAGGATTAGTTTGATTTTATTTTGATCAATGGCACATACACGCTCTTTTATCTAAGTGGTGGTATCTAAATACTTTCAATTGACACACTTAATCGTCAAATATTTCGTACGCCGCAGAATTAAGATTGTCTCCCAGGTTTCAATAAACGAGTCTCATTGTAAATCTAATGCAATGCGGAAAAATTTCGTTTTTTACTAAATCAATAACATAACCAGTCGTATTGAAATGGGTTTATTATGGCAACCTGCCGTACATTGGGCAAATGTATATTTCGATTTTACTTACTGAAAGCTGATTTCTCATTATATGCTTCTGTTCTGTTGATCTATCAATGTGTTTGTCAGTACCACAGCGGCTTCACGGTCCACCGGCGCGCTATAATAGGCGACATCAGAAGGCCTCTGGACCGACCTGCCTTGCAGCTAGGCTTACCATCTCCTAAAATACAAAAGCAGGATTGATCACAGTAAAAACGCATATCCAAATCACGCCCAGGAGAGATACAAAGTATTGTTATAAGGCGGACCCTATTGCTGTTAAAAATAACTTTTTACTTACACAAAGATTATTTTGACTTTTATGAGATTAATACTTTCCGTGAGTGTCTGAATCTGACTATGGTCTTGAGTTACTAGTAGAGGACGGAATTAGGTAGTAGGTTATTCATCATGTAATTATACTGATTTCATACAGCGGAAGAAGAAAATGGATATGCCTCAAATTCCGAGATTAATTTTAAAGAGCAAAAAAAATCCTGTAATTAAATAAAAAGATCTTTTCAATGTACAAATAGATTTTAGACATTCGGAGAAATCCATTGAAGCCAGAAGTTATTGAAAAGCTAATTGTTATATATTTTAAATCTCACAAAAGTTATGTCGGAAGCGAATAGTTCAAATCTTACTGGTATGGAATCGAACAAGGAAAATGATTCTGATGGGCCGTTTGAATGGCCTCATGAGTCTAGGCTAGAAGCAAAAGTACTCGCTAGTATTTATAAAAAGGCCAAATATGAGTATGAGAATTTGCCTTGACTATCAATAATTATTTTTGGTTTAATTTGTCTATCTCTGAGGTTTTTATTATTTTTTATTTGTAATATTGTTGGTGATTGTCCATTAGAATCCCGGGAAGGTCCACATTAACATCAACATTTCGATGCAAGTACATAAATAACTCTACCTAATTCAGACCTCTGGTTAATAGTAACCAGCTAATGTATAAAATTCTGACCTAAAACAGCAGCAGGTACTTTTTGAGTTTTTTTTAGGTTACAATATACTAATTTGAAGATACAATTATAACCTAAATTTGTATTTTTGGGATAGTTAGGGACTTCGATCATATATTTCTGTAGATACACAATTCCATAGAAAATCAAACAAAATATCGACCCCGCGTCTATACATAGAAGAATAGATGTATATTATAGTAACAATTTTGAAAAAAGTTCTAAAGTGTCATATAATTTAAGCCAATTTAAATCTTAAGTAACGTAATGAAGTATGAAAATAAATCCTTGTTAAGGTCGTTACATATTATCTTCTGGTTTCGATGATATAATGATGCCGCGAAATCAGAAATGAACAACACATATTTGAAAACAAATATATTGGATAATAAGCCCTTAGTCTGTTGCAATTAAGCACAAATTCATTTAATATAATAATGCTCCTACGTTCCATTTGACTCCGAATATTGTGCTCGCGTCTTATCGCATCCTACTTGAACATAGACAGCAGTGGAGATGCTTAGTTTTTTTTTTTACACTTAACAGTACGGAAACTTTTTAAATTTTAAACATAAACCAAGAAGTATGTAGAATTAGGTGCTAAGGAAAGTACAGACTTTATTAAGACAGGGTTTCTTAACCTTTATTTTGCCGAGCCTTACAAACAATACTGAGTAAATTATAAAATAAAAGCGCTAAAAAAAGAATTTAATTAAAAAATATTAAATCCGACTACGTATAAAATTAAAAAGTTTCTCTCAGTTAAATAATATATCTTTTTTGTATAAAAAATAATGTATATTTAAATGTATTGTAACTAGCCGCAATAAATCTGATCATTTAAGACTTAAGTGCCTTGGAACAAATTTAATTTATTGTACAACTGCCTTTTTGATTTGTTTTTTATTTCAGAGGTTTTTAATTTACTAGCATAATGAAGACGTATATCAATATATTTTTCAATAACAGCCTTTAACAGATTGACCTTGTGACCAAAGATCATTCCTTGACAGTGTACATTAACGTCTCTAAATACATTGCAATCAATAAATTGTTTTAAAACTGAAATACACATTTTTTCCTTTAAACATTTTTTCCTTAAAAATGGTATAGGCGACTCCACGACTGACCTTTTTCTGAAACATTAGCTCTGTGCTATTTTTTCTTATGAGTAAGCCACTCGAAACAGAAAGAGATAGATGCGATGCGATACGCATCGTGGCATGGTACGCAAGCGTTTTAAATTGATATTTTAGTTATACATAATATGAATAAAAGTGTTTTACTCATAAAAAATGCGCTAATAAATTAAGATAAAGGTATACTTACTGAAAGTATGACATTCCATCCTTCTTTTGCACTTTACGTGTGTCATTTTTACAATTATAAACTACGCATTTCGGCATCGCTGACGTTATCAATCGCGCGCGGCCACCGAATGAATGAGAGCGAAACAAGGCACATTTACTGTTTGTGCCTTGTTTCGCCGGTGCCACTTTTTAGACGGTAACTGTGTATCTACAGAAATATATGATCGAAGGTTAGGGACCTGTTATTTCGTAGTATAATATTGCATGTTCAACACACAACATATTAAAAATGTTCTTGAATACTACAGTTCAAGAATAGTGTTAAACATAAATAAGTACATAATTTCCTGTCTATTAGTTTTATAAAGATTATTTTGCACTCATATTGAGAAACATTAGTAATTTAAATATAATAAATACTCATAGTATGAGAGTAAAACTGTTTATTAAGCTTCCAGAGATACTAAGAAATGGTGTAAATATGGAAAAGATTTTATAAATACCTAAATAATCTTTTATTAAAGAAAGGATACTACAGTATTAATGAATTCCTGAATGATACACATAAGTTTTATTACGCACCCTGCACCCCACTTATATTCAAATAAATGTTTGACAATTCTTTTTTTTCCCATTATGTTTATTTGGTTTGACTAGAATATTCAATCAATTCAATATAATTATAACGAATTTATATTGACAATCAAAATTTGTTAAACTTAATAATTTGTATTATGTACTATTTAATATTATTTAAATAGCAATCATATAATAATGTAATTATTTTCTCAATTCAGACTTAACGTTACGAACCTAATTAATCCAAAATAATTCCAAATTGAATAACAATTTAAATCTAATGTAATATGTGTACAAATTTTCTATTGTTAAGCCTGCAATACCTACTAGGGCGCATTTTTGGCACTGGCACACATCTATACAATAACATAATGACTTTGACATATCCGGAAAACTTCGGACAGATGGCGACCTTACTCGCAGCGTAGCTTCGTTTGTTGTGCGGCCCTGCGTTGTAGCGGATCCGAACTATTTCAAAGCGAACATTAACAGATTAATCGCGGTAGATTGTTTCCAGTATATTGTGAGTTTTGTGTTATTATGATCGATGGAGATGCAAATAAAAGAAATGAACATATTTTTTCTTATTTGTCGACGTTCGTTAGACGTAACTACAAAGTAACTAATTAAGATCTTTGGTTTCTTTTCGCACCGCGCTCTCTCCTAAGAAGTGGACGTGCTCCGTTCAAGCCATAAGCTCTATAGTACAAGGCTCAAGGTACAGTTTAGGAGGTACGCAGCCCGCCTGAGCCGTCACAGTTCGATAGATCCAACGTGATCTCCGCGGCACTTGGCTATATCCTGGGCCGGCTCACCGCTCCTTGATAGATAGATAAAATCTTTATTTACACTCGTCTTCATCACACGCAAACATGCAGCAACCCAAAAAGACCTTAAATTATACAAACTTAACAATTACCCAGTACAAACTAAATTGAGTGCGACCCTTCTACACTTCTGCAATTGCAAAAGGGTCGGAACTCAGCGTCTCAAGTTTACTTACAACAGGATCTGAGCAAAATACTTTTATTCTGTACAACCCGAGTGTTTCTTGTTTAACAGGAAATAGATAAATGTTTACACTTCATTAAATCATTATGATAAGAATGTATATATGTGTATACTTATACATATTGTAAATATTCTCGAAGCAGTAAAAGGAAAAGTACGATTCAAAACTTTGTGTTGCATCTAACAATATGTTAGAGCAACACAAAGTTGATCATTCAGTGATCAATATAGGTTATTGTTTGTTTTGAATGTTGTATTAAATGGCAATATCTGCTACCCCTCTTCGAAAAAACTGACGCAAGGTCATTAGGGATAGCAGGTGTTCGTAACTTTTTGATAGTTAGAATATATATTGTACTAAGTAAATAATATAGTTTTAAAAAATATCTGACAAACCAAAAGAAAATATATATTTCGTATATTTAAATGTAACTTTTCAAAAAACATAATTTGAGTTATTCTTATTTATAATAGTATATAATGCACATTTTTTACATGAGTAGGTGAAGGTATTTCATGTTACTTTTATATTTATTATACATGATCCATTAGCCAAAAATCAACAAAACAAAATAACAGTCATTATATAAATAACATAAATAAAAAATTAAATGTTGGCCCCTGCCATGTTTTTGCCGAGAAAACGAGACATTAGGACAAATACACGAGATGGAAAGAGATAAATATAGATTGTTAACTCTATTGTAGTTTTAAAGGTACTTTATCATATATATCATGAAATGAAAATGTTATAAGTGGCGTTATAAGGCGAATTCGAAGCCTCTCCTTTCCCGAGGGAAAAAAATTCGTTTGCGTCATTTATAGTGAAATATAATTAATTGCTTGTGGTTGTATCGTGTGATGCCTAATATAAATGCAGTGTTTCTGTTATTGCAGTTCAATCTGGCGTGCCAGGAGTGGAAGAGGACGCTTGTGGGCACCATCCACAACATCGGCATGCTCGTGTCGCTGCCCATCCTCGGTTACATATCGGACAGGTACGGTCCAGTGCTGCTAATATTCATCTAGCTTAGGTAGTTTGTCTTGGTTTTTATCAGCACTTAGCCTCACAATTGAGCCATGTGAGGTGGATTTACACCAAACGAGCGAATGCTCATTCTATCCCCACTACGTTAAATTCTTCTAGTGTAAACAGGCGTAGAGCATTCTTTCGTTGTTCTTAGTGCGTTCGCAAAGATTCTATAGAATATTCTAAGAATGCTCGCTCGCTCGATGTAAACGGCGCAAGAGCGCGTGAACAGTTGCTTATAACATTCTAGCGGGTTCGGACGCGCTCGCTCCACTGAGCGGTCTCATCAAAGTGTTCTTGTGTTCTAGCGATTGTTTACGTATCGTATCGATTAAATTATGGATTGGTCTCAAGAGAAATGTTTATTAAAGATAGAAGCCTACCAAAATGCCAGATGTCTATGGGATCCGACATATGAACACTATAAAAATACAACTTTGTTTCATTGTTTCACCTACATTATCCAGTGTCCTTTATTGCATTAAATTTGTAACCCACCAACGTCTCTTCCGTCTTTTATTTTTGAGTTTTGCTTCAAAATAATAAATGAGTCTGCCATAATGATTTCACTGTCAGAATCAGACATAAGAAAGCACTACCAATACCAACCAAAGAATTGACTCGAATGAGCAAAGAACATTCGATCAGGTCTTGTTTACACCAAAAGATTAAGAAAGAACATTCTTGTTCTAGTTCTAGTTCGGTGTTCGTTTGATGTAAATATATACGTCAAGCTTTCGTTTACACTAGATATTAACGAAAGAATGCTCTAGTTCTAGCTCTAGCTCTATGTTCTTTTAGTCTAAATCCACCTTGATGTAAATCGATACCTCTAGCTTTCGTTTACACTAAAAGATTACGAAAGAATGCTCTTGTTCTAGATCTAGCTCTATGTTCGTTTGATGTAAATCGACCTTTAGGCTCTATCGAACGCGCGCTTTGCTAACGCGCGTTTTGCGGGCGTCAGCTGCTTGTATATATACGCCGCCATTTTACTGTACAATTTGATCGCGTGCTTTCTATCTCGTAATATTGGGGGCATTCAAAATTCTCTTTGCCTCTGCCGTCGTCTTTTATAGCATCGGTACAGAAGCCACACACAAGCGATCACTTCAACTTCCATTTCCGAACTGAGCTAGTCGTATGAACACCTGGTAACGCTTGTTAAACGCTGCGCTAAGTGCGCTGTATGTACGAGTATGTTACTAACGCACGTCGAACGCTACGCCGAGCGTCTAATGTGTAGTCGCGCTTAACAACAGACAAGGTCTAAAACCGCAGGGAGACTCTAGAGCAGGATCGTCTACTTGGGTCGATCGTTTACCTTCATCTTACTTAATTCTGCCGTAAAATAGCAGTGTCCGCATTGCTGATGTGAAGGGAGGGAGGTGTAAGATACGCACTAAAATTTTACTGGGTGTTTTTTAAATCTCAGAATTTTTCCTCATCAGCGTTACTATGATTTGATTCATATCTAAACTCTCCCTTTCAGCGTGTTTGTGTGGACGAGTCATTTTCAGATTGGTGTGACCTTACTACTGGAGTACCGCAGGGTGGTGTATTATCTCCATTGATTTTCTCAATTTTCATTAATTCAGCCTGTAAGTTGATTACTTGTAAATTTCACTTTTACGCTGATGACTTACAGATATTAGCAGCATTTTACTGCTGAACACATAGTTCCTGCTATTACTGAACTTAATAAAAATGTAGCTTATATTAGATACATGGGCAATGAAGTACGGAATTAAAATCAACCCTGTGAAAACTCAAGCCATAATTATATACATATATATACATATATGTGTATATATGTATATGTGTGTATGTATGTTTGTGTATACGTTTATAAATATATAGGTAGATTTGATTATTATAATAGTTGTAGTTTTTATTGTACCCAAATGTTGTATCTAGTATATTATATACCCAATATTGTTTCCTATCGCAGGTCTGCTGGTAGAAATTTCTTTTGAAATAAGTAGAAAGTAGAACCTATGTTATTCATATTGTTTTTCTATATGTCGATATGTTGTCTACATAAATAAATCAATAAATAAAAAAAAACATTCTGAATACTGTGACTACATCTTATGTAACAAGTACGTATTCTGTGGATTTTGTGGTGTTTAAAGATTTAGGGAAAATGACACAGGTACCACATGTGTTATAGGCGACTGTAACCACTTTCCATTAAATTGGCAGTCTGTTAGTATGTCAATATTTCATATAATAAAAAGCCGAATGCACAGTTGACGTTGTCGTTTAGGTGGTGTTCACGCCACCAGCGCGCTCGTTGTGTTTTGTTTGCTTGAAAGTTAATTCACATGGTGTTTTATAGCGTTTCATCAGCAAATATTGTTTTGTGTTGGTTTACAGTTTATTTGAAACTCAAAATAAATGTATATTTATGAAAAAATCGAACAAACGTTTGCTCAGTCAGAATCGCGATTTCACCTATTTCTATTACAGGTGGGGTCGCAAGAGGGCGCTGATCCTAAGCTGTACGCTAGTGGGCGCCATTGGCACGCTGAAAGCGTTCTCCAATTCTTACGAGATGTACGTCATTGTAGAGTTCCTGGAGACGGTAGCCGGTGCCAGCGCCTTCCCCGCCGCCTATATCTTGAGTGAGTTATTTTTCATGTTACATTACTCGGTGTTTATGAAAATGTATGTATAGTAAATAATGAGTTGGTAAAATATATTTTATGATCTTCACCATCAACACCTTGCCTTTATCACATTCAAATGTAGTAGTGGTCGTTATTTCAATAACAGACAATATATTGAATTATTTTCCCGTAATTAACAACACGTTTTTTAACAACGGCTTAATACTGTTATCCTGCTGTTGCTGTTGACAAAATTATCGCCTAGTCGCATTGTTATGTTGCCGCTTGCGTGTGTGCGGCACGAAGCGAGCGAGTACGACTGTGCTACAAGCTACAAGTATGAGCGAGAGAAAGCAAACCGTTGTGTAGGCGTAGGCGCCCGCTCTGTTGCCTGACTGCTTATTCTTATAATATTAACCTTTCTCACAAGGAAATAAAGTTCCTATTTGTTTATTTCTTATATTATAGTAATTTTACTATACCAAATTCACAATTTGTACCTTCGCTCGTATGACAATTAGACTCATTTTGATTTCCAGTGTGATTTGAAATAACAATTAGGTAAACTGTTGCTGTGCTGGCTTGCTGGTGCCTAAGCTCATAAGCTGTTGTCATTTTTTTAGTCACGCATTATTTGCTGTTGTGCGATCGCGCGTATGCAAATTACATTATTCGTTGCAATAAGTAAATAATGTAAGCATTGGATGTAAATAGTGTAATAACAAATTATGTACAGATCAATAAACTTTTAAATACGCCAGAAAATTATATTGATTAGGTAATTAGTTTTAAATTACTGCCCAATATTCCGACCGATCATTGTTAAGAATCTAAGCTAGCTATAATAACAATAGCAATCGTACTCAACAACATTTGTCAAAACAGCAAAATAACAGGATAACAGACAACAGTTTACAATAACAGTTATAGGAAAATAACATAACAGTGTTATGCATTATTACCAAACAGTCGTTATTGCCATCACTGTTCAAATGTGAGGCCAGTACAACACGTTTCCCTCTTCACAAACATATCCTTCTCGACCGAATCAATCTATGCTTTCTGTATGCCTTACCTGCCCGAATTATAGGAGTGATGAAATTAAAGCATTTATCACATTTATCTAATACCTCCCCGCACACCGACTACAAAAAATACCTAGTTGATATATCAAATATAGTTTTTTTTTAAGGCAGAAGTTATCGTATTTATTTTTTACATTTTAGTTCTAGAAAGAATATATCTTTCTAAACATACGTAGGTAAGTTAGTTGCATAAAATTTTGAAGTCGGTTTTGGTTTTTTTTAATATTTTTATTTCTTAATTTTTTAAACTAAAGTCGTAGGTTATAAATATAAAGGTTCATAAAGGTTTCTGATATTGGTATTGTAGATAGATATATATTTTTTTCTCTCTGTAGTTGAAAGAGAAATTTTAGTTGTGGTGTGTTTATTCTTTCTAAACTCACGTAAGGTACGATTGATTCGGTTTATTTTTTTTTTGAAGTCGGTTAATAAAAAAATCCCTATCTCAAAAAGCACACAACCGATTTCGATGAAACTTGCAGTATCCCTAAGTTGAACAATACCTAGTAAAACAAGAAAAGAAGTACTTAGATTGGACTTGTAATTCCAGAGATATGCAAACACAAACATAAAAACATACATACACACACTTTTGAAATTTGGCAGATTTGTTCAGACGCTGATATATACATACAACATATTTATACGAAAACTGGGTTCTGGACATATTACATTCATACGGGTCGAATTGATAACCTCCTTTTTTTGAAGTCGGTTAAAAAGACGTATGTTAATACATCATCTACTATTTTCAGCGATCGAACTGCTGGGTCAAGACAAAAGAGTCCTGACTACGGCGTTCCTTGGTATCATGCTGGTAATCGGCGGGCTGAGCTTCGCAATGCTGGCCAAAACGTTCAGCTACTGGCGCACTTTCATTCTCGTTGTGTATCCTCCTTCCTTACTCTTCCTCCTCTACATATATCTACTTCCGGAGAGCATTAGGTGGCTCCTCTCCAAAGGCAGGAAGGAAGAAGCGGTTGAAATTATTATGAAAGCAGCTAAAATGAATAAGGTAACTTTGTCAGACGAGACAATGAGGCAACTTACTGAGGAAAAAACGAGGCCTGTGGAGGAGAAGACAGAAAAACCAGAAACAGGGTTGTGGATGCAGGTGATCCGCTCTCCGATAATAATGACGCGTTTGGCGATCTGCTCGTGGTGGTGGATTACCTGCACGTTCGTGTTCTACGGGCTAGCGATTAACTCCGTATCTTTGGCTGGCGACAAGTACACAAACTACATGCTGGTGGTGAGCGTGGAGGTGATCGCGGTGGTCACCAACGCGCTGGTGTTAGATCGCATTGGCAGGAAAAGGACGCTGCTCGCCGCCTACCTGGTGTGCGGGGTCGCTTGTGTCGCCATCGCGTTTGTGCCGCATTGTGAGTATATTAACATAGTTTAATTTTTAATGTAATAATTTGCGTATATATGTAGTAAATGCTGATTTAAATAAGGTGAAGCTTATACAAATGGCGTGGTTATCCTTTTTTTTGGGGAGGAAATGCTTATCCTTACATTCCCCAACCACTCCGGAATTATTATTTAAGAAAACTATGAAATAGAGTAATCTTGTCTCTAGTAACAATTATAATAGACCCTAAAACATTTTCTATATTCAAATATTAGGCGAGATTCTATGACGAGTTTTTATCAGAAGCTTTACATAATATTTTTGTGTCAGAGACCTTTAAAACATTGTTCTTTAACTATACTTCATTAAACAATGAATAATTTCTTGTTCAATTTTGTGTGATATCTAGCGCTGTCCTGGCTGGCGACGCTGCTGTATCTAGTGGGAAAGATCGCCATCACACAGGCATTCAGCGGCATTTACATGTACACGTCGGAGCTGTTTCCGACGCATGCGAGGCATTCCCTTCTCGGCTTTTGCTCCATGGTTGGCAGGATTGGGTCGATCGTGGCGCCGCAGATGCCATTGCTGGTAGGTAAAGTTATCAGTGAGGCGACTGACAGCCTGACGTCTTTGTCTCAAAGAAAATAAAAACAATTATAATGAACAAGAAGATGTAAATAATGGATTTAATTATTCATTTAATTATATTTGATTTGTATCTAATATTGTATCTACAATAATCAGAGACGAGGCAATGCACAAATTCCAGGCTATCTACGTGGAGTGGCTGCCGTCCGTGTTGTTCGGCGCCACGGCGCTGGTGGCGGGCGCCCTGATGATGACTACGCCGGAGACGCTGCACACGCGGCTACCCGACACCATTCAGGAGGCCGAACTCATCGCCAAGCAGCCGCGACGAAGGGAGACCATCCACATGACCTCCAACTAAATACTAACAATACTAGCACAGTAGAACACACTTGAATCTTCGACAACTTAAATCTCACAGTCATGCATTCTTAGAATACCATTTACGCATTTTAATGTCCGTTGTAAAAGTGTTCCGAAACGAAGTTTTAAAATGGCGCGCTTGTTTATCGAGCAGTGCAGTAATCCTCATTACCAGCTCGCAGCTCTACTCTATAGATAGGCGAGCTGGAAAGTTGGTTGGTGAGGAATCCTTAATGTCTAAGGAGTTTTAGAGCCTCAAACATGGCCGCGAAGTCACATATCTTTCTGTGTTATACAGATTACATTTCGGTAAATATGCTCAGAATTTGCACAATAATTGTACTGCGCCATTCCACAATCGGACGCCACAACATGGTGAGGGCTTTCATCCACATACATATGTTAGACATTCCATTCACACCAGATGATTCGTGTCCACATTTATAATGCCATCTCCCAACTGTGGAGTGATCATCTTGCGTCCGTGTTTTCCACTAAGTATAATTTGCAGTGGATTTTCAAGGTATGAGTGGACTAGGTGTTATTACAGCTTCCATAATCGTCTTTAGGTTGCATCTTCGCTTTTCATCAAGCGACTTTGAAGTCAAACACGCTCAAATCTATAGTTTAAAAAAAATCTACGTTGAATGTTAGCCATTAAACGATATAAACTATGAAACTTGTTGCTATTCACACAAAGACAAGGATAGCATTGGCGCTATCCTTGTCTATGTCCGCCAGAAATGAAGAATCTGTACAAAATGATGCAACATGTTGGTGCCAACATTCTTTTATACACTATTAGTAACACTATTATGTTAAAGCTTTATGTAAGTAAACTTATATAGATTCTCTTTTCACTTTGCTTTTGTCTCTTATTTAATTATAAAAATGATCATAAAGTCGAAGTTTAAAGGCAGCTTCCCCGCGACTCCTCAACACTTGAGCAACTGGTTGTTTCACCCCTAATTGACAACATAACACAACTATTAATAAGCTTATGACGACAAGTTTATTTAAAACGATTCTCGCTAGCCAAGCTTACGAAAACATTTGCCTTTTAGGAAATCGTACTCCAGACCTCAGGATCACCACAATGTCAATTACTACTTCCCACTTATAACAGACGTATTAAATTCAATCATATGTATTGTTAGTTACTTGTATACGTGCCGTGATCAGCGGCGATTTCGTGTGGTCTCGGCCCTGGTCTGGGCTCGATGACAAACTGGAGGCAGATCGATTCTGCCTCGTATCAAAATGTTTTTTGAGAATTTCATATGTACATCTAACCACGGCGAACAAAATCATTGTGAGGTAATCTGCATACAGTTACAAAGAAACTCAAAGGTGTACGAGTATGTAGTCTATCAATCCGTTCTGGGCAAGCGTGGTTGACTAAAGCCTTATCGCCAGAACATGGCTCGTTGGGGATGAATGAGCCGTGATCATGATGATTAAATGCTTGCACAGGTAGGCTGGCAAAATGGAATAGTTTAATAAGCTATTTTTATAATAGTTATTTATTATTTCCAGTCCGCGTCCATTGCATACAATATGCTATTCTTGCCTATATTGAAAGCAGCTGTTGTCAATTTCTCGTGACAGGTCGAAACAAAATTAACACGTAAATACATAGTTTACATAATTCTATTATTTTGGTTGTGTGTGTTTACAGACAAATGAATCTTATCAGTAACCATTTCTATTTGCATCTTAAAAGATGCTTAATTTTGGTCCCAAATTGACCGGTTTGAAAGACACGTGTATTTGACGTCCATAACTGTAGAATTATTTTCAATAAACGCTCTACTTATGATAGAATCTATTTCTAATAACTAAGTTAGCTGGTCTAAATATGGCGTTCATTTTTTCAATAGATATTCCAATTGTTCCGTCCATGTGTCAAATTCCGATTGTTTAATAAAACGTTTATTTCCTTATTTGTATTCCTTTAGTGTGTAAGTGCCATTATTATTATATATTATATTAAATAATGCATTTTAGTTTATACATTGCACATGATGTAACAAATATCAATTGCTATTTTTGAGAGGAGGTTCATACATTACCTGCTATTGTATATTATTAAAGTCAAGTAATGAATGCATCTCGAGTACAACATTAGTCTTAAGTTGCTGTTTTTATCATATGTTTTACAAAAGCACCAAATCTTCCTCTTAAGGTCAATTGTTACATGTGTCCCGAGTATCAGGTTAATATTTGTCGTTATTGACAGACGTTTCATATATTTATTGCCGATACTGTATATTGAAATCAAAATAGATTTTATGATATGAATATAACATTCATAGTTTATAAAATATTTATCCTTAATAAGATAAAATAAAAATAGGTGTCAAAAGTTTCTATGGAAATTCGTCTAATATAAATTTCATCATAGGATAATTTATAATCTATGGTTCTGTGAAATATTGCGAATATGAAATCGGGTGGATGATAATGTATCTCCGCTGCTGGAAAATTTTTATGAAAATCGACAGATACTGCAGTTACATAGGGCGAATGAAGATAATTATGAATTGAATCTTATTTGAGCAGAAATGGCATTGCGCTATCAATCAGTTTTAACAAAAATTTACAGCAATGTTTTTATTAAATAGAAATTGTTTGTTTATTTAATGTATTTAATATTAAATTATCTGTGATAACTTTGTTGTTTTATTTTGGATTCTTTCCTTTTAAACTGTTATTTATTGTCTAACCATAAATTCTCTTTGGCAGTACAATCTATATATCCATCTATATACAAATAAATAAAATTGGATTGTCTGTTTGTAATATTAAAATGACCGCTGTCTAGTGCATGCATATGAATGTATATACGGTACACATACCCAAATACATATTTTTAAATTTTTTGTGTGTCTGTCTGTTTGTTCCGGCTAATCTCTGGAATGGCTGGACCGATTTGGACGAAACTTTCACTGGCAGATAGCTTATGTAATAAGGAGTAACTTAGGTTACTAAAAAAAGTAATATTTTTTTTATTACATTCCATGCGGAAGAAGTCGCGGGCACAGGTAGCAACAATATAAATATATATAAATAAATGTCTGTCAAGCTTGTCGTGGCTGACCGGAGGACCAGAGGACCTTTCATGAACACCTTAGGTGTATGTTGGCTCGCTTCATTCGATGCGCGCAAGTACAGCTCCCCTATCTGGGAATTAATATTATGTCCACAATAATTTCCCACAGGCGTTAAGACCCGGCCAGTAGCTGGCAAGGTTGTTCTGAAGTAATCTGGAGAAAATAGGTTCTTCAGTCTCAAAACCTCCCTAACTAACGACAAGATGGGCACCAGGATGGCTTAGAGGATATTCTCTAAACCAGTGATTCCCAAAGTTGTCTAAATCAACCCCTAGGGGTCTATAATAATAAAAGGGGTCTACGTCAGCGAATAAAAACAATTGGGGTTCCAGGAAATAAAAATGGCGGTCCACGATAATGGATCTCAACAAACACTGATAGTACCTATTTATTTGCATTCTACTATTTTCTAATATAAAGACATATAGAATATTTAGAAAAATACCTAAGTGAAGTAAAAAGTTATTATATATCTTTATAAACTTTTATAAGTTGTAGGCATTCAATATCAGGTAAGTAGGGGTCTACCTAAAACCGTAAAACACGACAAAGGGTCTACGACACAAAAACATTAGGGAACCTCTAGTTTAAATCATCGTGAATCATCGTAAACACATGCCTGTCGAATAGCCATCATGAGAATTTTTTTCGGCTTTCAATATGTGTATCAAAATTATGTGTTTGCCTGCCAGATTTTGTTAGATGTTGTCTACTTGCTAATATTGTGTTGTAAAGTTTGTATATTTTATCCATTTCTCTATATTACATTATTTAAACTTAAATACAGATCATTTTATAATTTATTCATCTTTAGCTCATTTCAAATAGGTTCAGGAGAAATCTTTTCGCATATAGTATGAATAAACTTGTAATGTCTTTGGCTGTACTTTTTTACAATGTAATATATTTTAAAAAATCGCTTATTTAATTAAAATTACAACGAAAATACTTGAAATGGTTTTCTCATCCAAACATTTCTGACTCAATACACAACATTATTTCCTGAGCTCGTTCTAGATCCAAAGTACTGAAATCACGTATTATTAGATTGGGGAATCATGAATGGCTCCCGAGACCCAAATCCAGCTCATATAGGCGGGCGCGGCAACGCGCTCGGCGCGCGCGCAACGCACGGTTCCTCGCGATCACCTGTCCGCCTGGATTACTGTGTGATATGTGTGAGCGATGCTTGAACTGGCCTTAATTTATTATAAACATCTCGAGTTTATAGCTTTTGTCCGTTCTAGTGAGTTATTGCTATGGTTTCCTTTCATATTTTTACAGCTTTATGTGAAATAAAGACATGGTTTCACGAGTGAGTGATAAGTGGTTCTTGGTTATCGTACGTGATGAGATGAGATGATAAGGATAATGTGCTTGTGATGTGCCCTGGGTTTCGGTGATGTCTCGACGGGACGTTAGGCTGGGGCGAGCGGAATATCCCGCCGCGCCCATGCCGCCGCCCAGTAAATGTGCTAAGGTAAGATTCAGTAGGGACCTTAGTAGCAAACTGTAAGCAAAATTAAATTGGATAATGATTATAAATAAATTGAAACAAAGGAGATGCATTCCAATGAACAGTTACACTATAGTTTGAATAACAGGCTGTCATAATTTATCTTTTGGTTAACTATGAAGTTGTAGGTTGTTTTCATTGTATTGACAGCAATAGAAAGCCGAAACTTTCTTTGGGTTTTGACCTCTTTGGGGTGATATTCAATAATATCTTTATTCAACATGTGCATTACCGAGAAAAACTTAATAGGCAACTTATTAAGGCAAAAACATTATAGTTTATATTAAATTAAACAAGGATTTGAAAGATAATTGCTGTTTTATTATAAGCTTGAGGACTTACAAATATACATTATAATGCGTATTGCATAGAACTGAACACACAGAGTTATAGAGTAGTAATCATAAACAAGTTACTGGTTATTCCTTTAAGATGTATATTGATATATATTTATTATATGATTTGAAGATGTATATCAAATTTAAAAATATGTAACAGTTTAAAACCTACTACGTGTAAATTAACAAAGAAAAAGAAATTACTTACTGGATAACTGTTCATCAATGGAGGGATTCATCTCTAAAAAAAACAGGCAATTGATTTAAATCTATGAAAAGGCAAATCTGTAACACTTTTTGTAACTCTTGTTTTGATGTGCAAAAAGCCTCTAATTCTTTACAGCCTCATTTTTATTTCAGAACGGCAATATTATTTTTCTTTTCGTATTCAATTTATGAATTATTATCTAAATTATTATGGTTCTTATAATATCATGTCCTCAACCATACATCATTGACCATTTAATTGCAACAGTGAAGACAGGGGTACGATAACTATCGATTCACGTTTGCTTGTCATGGTAGGCCATGGTAGACTCTGTAGAATGTTGGTGGTTCTCCACAGGTCCTTTACTACACGTGGCGGCTGTGCTCGGTGGTGTTTTCCCACTTCGTAATGATCAGCCTGGTGGTGGCCTACTGCATCCTGGGTGCGGTCACCTTCGAGCGGCTGGAGGCGCAGCACGAACGAGAGGTGACTTATTTTTTGCAAACTTTAAAAGTTGTATTCATTTATATGAAATCAAAAGCTAAAAAATATAAGTTTCAAACTTTCATACTCTATTCCAACACTTTACAACCCTTTTTCACTATTAATGTAGTGTATATACTATCTCCGGCTTTTGATTTTATCTGTCTATCAAATTTCATTCAAATAGATCTACTATTAGTTTTGATCTGAAACCGCTACAGATAAGACAGACAGAGTTAAATGTGCATTTATGATAAAAATAAGGAAGTACATTAAAAATTCCTGTACAATTCTGATCGTGTGACTTATGAGGTCTTTGAAATGATTGATTCAATTAGAAAATATCGTATTAATAAAAACAAGAAACTATTAGAATAAAAAATACTAACACAAATTACAAATTAAAAATATATGATCAATTACAAAAAATTTATAATTAAGAAATACTTACAATCCCTACTAATATTAAAGCGCAACAATTTGTATGGATGAATGTTTGTTACTCTTTCACGTAGAAACTACTGAATGGATTTTAATTAAACTTTATAATAATATAGCTTATATATTAGAATAACACATATACTACAATTTGTAAAGATATACGTCACACTAATATGAGAAATGCGAAATACTAAACAAAGTCGCGGCCACCAGTGAGTTTAAAATTTACTATTAATACAATATAACAAATAATTAAAATGTACATTCGATATAATTAATAACAATAATTTTCCAATCAAATGTTGCACAAACTACTCATTATTATTGGTATATTCACGAATTTCGACAAATAAATTACATTTTTATTAAATATAGGGGGTAGATGAGGATGTGGGTTAATGTTTCGATGTATATTAAACTTCAAGTTATCAGAAGCTGCTTTTATTGAGATGTCACTTTACATATACAGTTTTAATATTAGGCGCAACCGAAATTGTTAATAACTAAATCATGGAAGTCAATATTAATACGCATCCGCCGTCGTCGCGTACAGGGTTGCCAACCGTACGAGGTTCCTCGTACAAATACGAGATTTGTGGTCTTTCGTACGAGGTACGAGGACGCTATCAACCTCGTATAATTATGTACGAGATTTTGATAACATTATGGCCATGCGATTTTTTTAATGGATTATGTAGCTAGTTCCAAATGAGCTTTCGCTACTTCACCGAACTCTACTCTCTCTACTTTTCTATTTAATCTGCATCATATTGTTACGAGCTGGGGTCAGTAAATTAAACGGCGGTCTACCAAAACACTGAACTTTTATTAATTAGTACACTAACTTCACCGAAAGCACTGAAAGTCGCTTCTTAGTTCTCCAATATCACTTGTTTTCGCACTGTATCGCAAAACAATAATGCTTCCCGGCGGCCGGACACAGCCTTATATAGTCCCCTAAGATACTTGCCACTCTTGCCAGAACATTCGCGGACACACTCGAATGTGTAGTCCAATACGTCGCGCGTTCGAGACGTTTCGAGTATAACTGTCTCGATACTCGAATATTCTCGATACTCGAATATTCCCGTACTATCTTTCTCGAATATTCTGTGTTTGTCTATCTCTTTCTAATGATGTTTTCTCATTCTCGAATGTTCTAACTATCTCTGTCTCTTTCTACTATTACTATCTCTTTCACTCCTATTGAAATTTATGTCCTTTTACTGAAGTAGGCTTAATGGCTCATAAGGGGTCCTGAAAACGCCTGAAAACGGGTTTTCAGGTTATTGCGGCATTGGATAGAGGGTAGCCTGAAACGTACTGAAAACATGTTTCAGGCGCCTGAAAACTACTGTAACTTGGGTGTAATTTAGATTTTTTAGTATGTGAAAGAGCTACTTCTGAAACGGCCTGAAACGACGTTTCAGCCTGCTGAAAACGTTTCTAAGTCACAGAAAATCACTTTTGAAGTTGTACTAAGCCACCGGCGTAACACTACCCCCTCCTAAGACATGCTCGTCCCGAGCATCATTATTTCCGTGGTATTTCGCCAGTCGGTCAACGTGAACAATCTTACAGGGACTACGTGCATTTCGCTGTATCCGGTACGTGACGTCGTTGATCCTCTTCAAAACTCGATAGGGTCCTTCCCATTTGGCTTGAAGCTTCGGAGATTTCCCTTTACTGCGGACTGGATTATGTAGCCACACCAACGAACCCTCTTCAAAGCCCTTGTTGTTTACATTTCGGTCGTAGCGGGTTTTCATCTTCTCAGACATCTGTTGGCTTGATTGTCTGACTTGCTCGTGTACGTCGTTCAACTTGTTGCGCAAATCATTCGCGTACTCGGTTATATTCCGCGGGGCATCAGGTGGAATTCCAGTAAGTAGATCCGCAGGCAACCGTAGTTCTCTACCAAAGTTTGCAAATGCTGGTGTCACCGAAGTACTTTCATGCACTGCGCTTCGATATGACATCAGGAATGGTTGGATGTGCTTGTCCCAATCCTTTTGCCTGTTTGACACAACCTTTGCAAGATACCTCTCCAATGTTTGGTTAAATCGTTCCACCATTCCATCAGATTGCGGATGGTAAGAAGTGGTCCTCGTTTTATGGGTACCCATAACTCGACACATCTCTTGAAATATTTGAGACTCAAAATTTCTTCCCTGATCACTATGAATTTCCAAGGGTACTCCAAAACGGCAGAAGACTTCATGGACTAATTTATCCGCAACTGTTGAAGCCTCTTGGTTAGGAATAGCGAAGACTTCCGGCCACTTAGTGAAATAATCCATCACAACCATGAAGTACTTGTTTCCGCATTCACTTTCCGGAAATGGTCCCGCAACGTCTATGGCAATCCTTTCCCATGGTGCACCAACGTTATACAGTTTCAATGCACCTCTGCTGCGTGTATGAGGTCCCTTTACTGCAGCACAACTAGTACACTTGCGGCACCAATCTTCAACATCGTCACGGCAATTTATCCAGTAAAATCGTTCTCTTATTTTCAACAGAGTTCTCGTCACTCCCATATGACCTCCCGAACATCCGTTATGGTACAGCTGTAGAACATCCGGTATCTTGGCTTTGGGTACAACCATTTGTAGATGACAACGGTCTCCTCGAGCGTTTTCCCATTTGCGGCACAAGACTTCATCTTGGATAACCAGGCTGTCCCATTGAGCCCAATAGCTCTTCGTGATGGAACTCATCGACGCAATATCACTCCAGGCAGGTTTAGGAGTACCGGCTTTGATCCATTCGAGAATTGGTTTGATGTCTACATCATACTGCTGAGCGTGCTGAAAGGTTTCTTTCCATTCATTGCTAAGATCCGTGTTTAGCATTCTCACAGGTAGGTCTGCTTTTGCCTCTTGTTTTACGCAGTGCTTGCAGTCTTCAGAGCAAGGTCTTCTTGACAAAGCATCTGCATTACCATGAGATCTTCCACTGCGATGTTCAATCACGAAGTCATATTCTTGAAGTAACTCGATCCATCTCGCAACTTGTCCTTCGGGATTCTTGAATTGTAATAGCCACTTCAATGCAGCATGGTCAGTACGCAGATGGAATTTTCGACCAAGCAAATATTTGTTGAAATGCTGCAATGTTTTCACCACTGCCAGTAATTCTCTTCTCGTGACACAGTAATTTCTCTCAGGTTTGGACAAAGATTTGCTGAAGTATGCTATAACAACTTCGCGATCTCCTTTCCGTTGCGACAATACACCACCTAGCCCAGTATCACTTGCGTCTGTATCCACTATGAATTCATTTTCATTATCAGGATACCCCAGAATAGGTGTGTTACACAGATGTCGTTTCAGTTCTTGAAATGCGACGTCACAGTTTTCATCCCAGCAAAAACTTCTCTTTTCTTCCGTGAGTTTATGAAGAGGCTTGGCAATGTCGGCAAAGTTCTTCACAAATCGCCGGTAGTAGGAACACAAACCCAAAAATGCTCTTACTTGTGTCTTGTCTCTCGGAACTGGCCAATCCTTTACGGCGATGATCTTCTGCGGATCTGTCTGGACACCCGCTTCCGAAACCACGTATCCTAGGAAGCTTACTTGTCGTTTGAAGAAGGAACACTTTTTAGGGCTTAACTTCAGGTTGGCGCTTCGAATTTTTGATAGCACCCGTTCTAGATTCTGAAGGTGTTCTTCAAACGTACGGCCCACGATGATGATGTCATCCAAATAGACCAGACAGGCTTCTCCAATCAATCCGCTGAGTACCAGCTCCATCAGCCTTTCGAAAGTCGCCGGCGCATTACACAGCCCGAACGGCATCACTTTGAACTGCCATAGTCCCTTTCCAGTAGAAAATGCAGTCTTCTCCTTGTCCTTAGGGTCAATTTCTACTTGCCAGTAGCCACTTTTTAAATCTAACGTGCTGAACCACTTCACTCCGGTAAGCATATCCAGCGTGTCATCAATCCTGGGTAATGGATAGCTGTCCTTCTTTGTGATGTCGTTCAGGCGGCGGTAGTCAACACAAAAACGCATGCTGCCATCCTTTTTCCTAACAAGCACCACGGGTGAAGACCATGGGCTGGACGAAGGCTCTATAACACCTTCCTTCACCATTCCTTCAATCATGGTCTCCACTTCCTTTTCCCGTGCTATCGGTAGTCTTCTTGGTCGCTGGCGGATAGGCAATTCGTTCCCAGTGTTAATTCTGTGTTGAACTAAACTCGTCTTCCCAATGTCCTCGTCGTTAGTAGAGAAAACATCAGCGTACTTGAGTAACATCTTCTTAGCCTTGTCTATCTGTTCCTTAGACAAAACGTCTCGACAGTCTTCCAAAAGTTTTGACACGCTGATTCCTTCATTTTTGTTGACATTTGTATGAGTCGTGTCTTGACAACGACGCAACCAGTCTACCTCCTCACTCGTACCAAGTAACATTCCCTTTTCGATCACGTGTTCTTTATCGTCAAGATTCAGTACACGAACTGCTGCAAAGCCAGTGGTTCTTACCAGAGTTCGTGCCATCTTCCATGGCTGGTCATGATCTAATCTTTCAATGAGTACACATCGATGTATCTTTCCAGAATTGTAAGGGAGACTAACCGGCACAATGGTTTCTGATTTTGGGGGTAGAGCGGTTTTCTTTAAGCTATACACTTTCCCCGGTGTGGCTCCTTCCATGAACAATTCTTCTCGTCCACAACTCATAATTCCTTGCTTGACGTCGATCTCACAACCATTCTTCCTCATAAAGTCTAGTCCGAGAATGCAGTCATCGACAATATCAGCCACAATGACGTTGTGCAGGTAAACTTGATTACCCAACTTCAACTCCACCTTCTGTTCGCCTCGGACGGGTATGTGCTGACCGGTGGCGGTTACTAAATTTAATCGCTCCAGGCTGTTGTTTCTGAAGTCCCTCAGAAACCGATTCGCAAGTTGAGAACTGACAACCGTGCGAGAAGCTCCGGTATCGATTGTCAGCTTACATGGCCTTCCGTTAACCTCGCCATTGATGATCAGGCTGTTCCCATCGTGGGCTTGTGAGATCGAAATCCTTGGGGCTCTGCGAACACCAGCCAGCACTCGCCCCGCAGTCCTGGCGTTTACTCGTTTCCCTGCTGTTGTTGGACAGCGCTATTAGCTGCCCTGTTCTCCTGAGGCCCATCTTTATCAATCCCTGAGCTACGCTTAGGACAACTTGATCGGAGGTGTCCCTTTTCGCCACAAGTGTAGCATCTAGGGCTGTATCCCTTGAAGCGGTCACGCACAGGTGTTGCAACTACCTCCCTGACACGGTGAGACCGATGGTCTTGCCTCACAGCTTCCACTTCTAGAGCATGGGCCAGGGCGTCTTTAAGGGTTTCGTGGTGCCCGAGTCTCACAGCAGCTCTCACTTCGAGGTCCCGAATGCCGTCGACAAAAGCCTGTACAAGGTTGCCCACAATTAACGTCGGTGCGGACTGGTACGCTTTACGTACCAGTTTTTCTACCTCTAGGGCCCATTGTTGCAGGTTTTCACCAACACGCTGAACCCGATCTTTTAGCTGGGCCCGAAACACATGTTCAAGGTGTGCGTCGCCGTATCTTGCCTCAAGCGCTTCCAATAGTTCCTCGTAGCTCACCTTCTTGTCAAGAGCTTCGAGGACTGTCAAGGCTTGATCTCGGAGGCCTAGCTTGAGTGCGGTCATGGCCTGGGCTTTAGTCCACCCATTTGCCTCCATTACAGCCTCAAACTGTATTTTATAGGCTGACCACGAGGAACTCCCATCAAAAGGTGGCACTTTGAATCCTCGCACCGAAGGAGCGGCACTGACGATAGTGGCTGTCCCATCTCCGACCTTCAGATTACCCAAAGCCTTCTTGACATCGGCAATCTCAGATTCAGCTTCGGTGAGACGGTTCTCGTGTTGCAGAACCTTATCTTCTATCACTTTGACCTTATTGCCGAAAGTCGCTTGGAGATCTTTGATCAGGACCATTTGTTCATCTTGGCCGAGCTGCAGTTGTTCCCTCAAAAGGCGAGTCTGCTCCTCCTGACGGCGGGCCTGCTCCTCCTGCGGCGGGCCTGCTCCTCCTTATCGCGCTGCAACTGCTCTTCCAGACGGCGTGCCTGCTCCTCCTGACGGCGGGCCTGCTCCTCCTGACGGCGGCCTGCTCTCCTGACGCGGGCCTGCTCCTCCTGACGGCGGGCCTGCTCCTCCTTATCACGCTGCAACTGCTCTTCCAGACGGCGTGCTTGCTCCTCCTGACGGCGGGCCTGCTCCTGCATCATCGCCATGAAAGCCGCCCAATCTGGTGCGGCAGCCGACGTTGAGGGAGTGGCTTCCATAACTGACTGCTGGTCCTCGTCAGTTGGCGGCTGAGTAGCTCCGAAGCGTCTCTGGTCGGCTTCCTGTTGTCGCTGGCTTCTTGTCCGGATTCTTCCTTCCGTGTCTTCCTTTGGTAGAACCGGCATACTGATCCCACTTCTGACACCAAATGTTACGAGCTGGGGTCAGTAAATTAAACGGCGGTCTACCAAAACACTGAACTTTTATTAATTAGTACACTAACTTCACGAAAGCACTGAAAGTCGCTTCTTAGTTCTCCAATATCACTTGTTTTCGCACTGTATCGCAAAACAATAATGCTTCCCGGCGGCCGGACACAGCCTTATATAGTCCCCTAAGATACTTGCCACTCTTGCCAGAACATTCGCGGACACACTCGAATGTGTAGTCCAATACGTCGCGCGTTCGAGACGTTTCGAGTATAACTGTCTCGATACTCGAATATTCTCGATACACAATACTCGAATATTCCCGTACTATCTTTCTCGAATATTTTGTGTTTGTCTATCTCTTTCTAATGATGTTTTCTCATTCTAATACTTCTCGAATGTTCTAACTATCTCTGTCTCTTTCTACTATTGCTATCTCTTTCACTTCTATTGAAATTTATGTCCTTTTACTGAAGTAGGCTTAATGGCTCATAAGGGGTCCTGAAAACGCCTGAAAACGGGTTTTCAGGTTATTGCGGCATTGGATAGAGGGTAGCCTGAAACGTACTGAAAACATGTTTCAGGCGCCTGAAAACGACTGTAACTTGGGTGTAATTTAGATTTTTTAGTATGTGAAAGAGCTACTTCTGAAACGGCCTGAAACGACGTTTCAGCCTGCTGAAAACGTTTCTAAGTCACAGAAAATCACTTTTGAAGTTGTACTAAGCCACCGGCGTAACAATATGAATGGTTTTAGTCAAAAGCTGTGAAATCTCCTTCCTGAATTATTTTTAACAACTCATTATTGATATTATTAATTTCATGTGTTGCAGATTTCTCGATGATAATAAAACTGTAATTTTAGATTTTTCCATATATTTATAATTTACGAGAATACACTAAATTAAAATCTAAATAATCTATTTGTAAAATTTCGAACGATTATTTTCATTATTATGGCTGAAAACCCGTCAAACAAAATTGTGGGTAATTCTTAGGAACATCGGCCCTTCATAAATTTCAATGTACGAGGTTTGGAAGTCAATATACGCGATTTTCAGCTACACATGTACGAGGATGTACAGCCTGCTACACCGCGCCGCACGCAGGCAAGCCGGTTTCTAAATATATAATATTTTTTATAAACCATTTATATATAATTATATATATATAAAACTATAAATATATATATATATATAATATATTAATATATATTATATATATATATTATTATATTATATATATCTAATATATATATTTCTTGTGTGCGTGTGTATGTGACTGAACTCCTCCTAAACGACTGGACCAATTTTGATGAAATTTTTTTGTGTGTATTCCAGGGGGCTTGAGAATGGTTTAGATTCACAATACGGTCATATAGATATTGTTTTTCAGCTAAATTATTTATTTAAAAAACATTTGAGACAACGTGAGACAACGTGACATTTGAGACATTTGACAGGACAACGTCTGTTGGGCCAGCTAGTAATATATTATATATATTATATTATATAATTTTTATAGATAGGTAAGTTCCTCAGCACGTTTAGTGTGAATAGTTAAGATTAGTTTTAAGTCTTGTTATAAATAATTAGTTTGTAAGTTTATCTAATGTATGTAAAAGAAATGAAAATATGTTTTAAACTATGTTTTTTAAGGTATTAAAGTGCCGTAGTTGATAATATCACAATTTGGTAGTGCGAGGCAAAAGTTTTCGTAAAGTTTTTTTACACCACGATGGTGGCACAAGGCCTATGGCCCGCCTGATGCCTATAGACACTTGCAACAACAGGGGTGTCACTCGCGCGTTGCCAACCCTTTAAGAACCTATTTTCCCGCCTTTTCAAGAACCCCATACTGTAGCCCTCCGGGAAAAGCTGGGCAGGGCGCTCCTTCCTCAAACGAAGTGTAAGTATTTATAAAGAAAACTAGTCACAGAATGACATCTATCTATCATATCTATACTATCTTTACATGTTGTAAAGGTTTATTAATAACGTTATAGCACATATAAACTCACTACGACATGTGTATAATATTTAGATTGTGTTTATTTTAAAATGTGTTGCTTACAGAATCTGTCAGCGCACATTCATCATAAAACTATTTAAAACTCGGCGCCAGCCATATTCCTGTATGCCGAGTGATTCGGCTTAATACAGCGTCTACAGCATTTGTTTGTAGCTAAATTATTTATTTACAAACATTTGAGACAACGTGAGAACGTGACATTTGAGACATTTGACAGGACAACGTCTGTTGGCCAGCTAGTATATATATCATATATATATATATATATTATATAATATATATATAATATATATAAATATAATATATTATATATATATAATTTTTATAGATAGGAAGTTCCTCAGCACGTATTAGTGTGAATAGTTAAGATTAGTTTTAAGTCTTGTTATAAATAATTAGTTTGTAAGTTTATCTAATGTATGTTAAAAGAAATGAAAATATGTTTTAAACTATGTTTTTTAAGGTATTAAAGTGCCGTAGTTGATAATCACAATTGGTAGTGCGAGGCAAAAGTTTTCGTAAAGTTTTTTTATACACCACAGATGGTGGCACAAGGCCTATGGCCCGCCTGATGCCTATAGACATTGCAACAACAGGGGTGTCACTCCGCGCGTTGCCAACCCTTTAAGAACCTATTTTCCCGCCTTTTCAAGAACCCCCATACTGTAGCCCTCCGGGAAAAAGCTGCAGGGCGCTCCTTCTCTCAAACGAAGTGTAAGTATTTATAAAGAAAACTAGTCACAGAATGACAATCTATCTATCATATCTATACTATCTTTACATGTTGTAAAGGTTTTTAATAACGTTATATAGCACATATAAACTCACTACGACATGTGTATAATATTTAGTGTGTTTATTTAAAATGTGTTGCTTACAGAATCTGTCAGCGCACATTCATCATAAAACTATTTAAAACTCGGCGCCAGCCATATTCCTGTATGCCGAGTGATTCGGCTTAATACAGCGTCTACAGCATTTGTTTGTAGAATATGATTAACGGCCATGTTGGATTTGAGAGTCTTTTTCAAACGATATTATTTGATTGATGTTTTGAAATAATTTCATTACAATTGTGATATTTCAATAGAATCTTACAATGAAATTATAATTATTTGTTCTGGGTGTTGTTTTTATTTCCCGAGACAGACATTCTTATTCTGTTGACTTGATAAATATCTAGCTTAGAGACTGCTATTAAAATTAAACATTTATTCCTCTAATAGGATTTTTACAATGACTTTTGCACGCCAAAGGTGCTACGCCATTGGTTCACAAGTCTGCGGCGGGAGACCTTGTACTGGAAAGAACCAGCAAGAAAATCAATAGCAATATCAATTTGCTTCCCTGTATTTTTAGAAAGTCGTCAATTAGAAGCAGGAACACCGAAATAGTCTGAACCTAACTTCCTATAAACGTTTAAACAATTCAAGTTTCAAACAAGTAGACATTATATCTATAAAAGCTTCATTTTCATTATGTTATTTGGTAACGTTACTATTGAGTTATTTAAATTAAATTTAAGCATTGTTATCATTTAAGTAATCCTTAACATTATAATAATCTTTTTTTATCATTAGCATACTCTCGCCTATTGCCTACTACTAGAATCATCTAGCTGGATCGGTCGTCTAAAAGATTCGAGGACTTACTACATTTATTGCCCTTCACTAATATGAGTAACTCTCGATGACGGTAACATCAGAGGCCCATCAATCAATACATAGTATAAAACAAAGTCGCTTTCGCTGCTTAGATCTTTAAAACTACGCAACGGATTTTGACGCGGTTTTTTTTAATAGATAGAGTGATTCTTAAGGAAGGTTTGTATGTATAATAAATGCATAATATAGTAGAGAAACACTGATAAATTTAAAGGTTTCTAATGTGATGTCGTAAATAAGCACGTTTTTTTGCGCTTATATTGCAAACGCTGGCTGAACCCTACGAGATAGACCAAAAATAATGTACTACAGTATTGTACAACTTACAAAAATCCACAAAAAAGTCCGCGATGGTATATGTCTATCTCTTAGGGATAACCCACCATAACCATTTTTTCACTGCACCCGTGCGAAGCCACGCTAGTCGGTCGCTAGTATAAAATAAATAAAAAAGTTGCAAACGTGAATATAACACAATGGCGTGAATCGTGTCATATAACAGCGCTAATTGGCAGACGAAAGACTACTAGTCCACATCTGTCACCGTCAGACATGACAAACTGTTACACACACTGCAGATTTCTTCATCCTCTGTTTTGACACTCCTACCGTAAAATTATAATGATTTATAATTCTTTGGTGTTACGGTTTATTTTTGAACTGTTCAATAAAAAGAAAATCCATGAACTATTCTTGAACAGTAATATTGTGAGTCAATTAATTTATTTTCACAACATGGTGGATACTTTTTATGTTATAGGGCAGACGGGCAAAGGGCCAAAGGGATCACCTGATAAAATCCAAATTTACCTTTATTCAAAGTAGACTTGCACTGTACTTTTGACGTGACAACGTCTATTAAATTGGTACGGCGTGGAGTCATTCTCGAAAACACCGTAACGGCCGAATCTGACGCCACACGGAGTCCACGAACTGCGTAACAGCCGATCGATGCTGAACGTTGATTGAACAAACGTCCTAGTCCAACTAGTTAGCGGATTTTGACCACGATCTTTTTCGGACGTTTGTATCGTACGTCATCTACTTTTCATCACCGGCAATAAACCACTTCAAACCCGGATTCATTACGTCTAAATAAGGAACCGAAAATCAGCACACGATTTATTAGATTTTTTTGACGTGACAATGTCTATTAAATTGGTACGGCGTGGAGTCATTCTCGAAAACACCGTAACGGCCGAATCTGACGCCACACGGAACCACGCACATTACTCATAATAATTAATTTATGTATAACTTCAGCAGCAGAAAATTTAAACAAACTATTGAATAAAAATATAAATGTTATACATTACTTTATTTTAAATAATTTCATTACACCCAGAAAAAATTACCATGTAATAGACGTTGTCACGTTCAAATATCGGCAGTAGACGGAGTTCTACAGACAACCAATTTTTTTATCTACAATACATGATCGTCTTTTAAATCTAATTAAAAGATTTAATATAAAATCTTTGTGTGTCCAGGTCAAGATGAACATCTCCCGCATTCGTGAAAACACCACACAGAGCATGTGGCTGATGACGACACGGGCGCCGTTGTTGAACCAGAGCAACTGGACCTCTGACGCTGTCGACATGCTGAAGGTACATACGCAAGGAGGTTACGAATAGCTTCTGATATTGCTAAAGATTTTTATACAGGTATATCATCATGCTGGAGGTTAAGTAGTCACGCATAGTGCGGCTTCAGAGGAATACCCTCCCTCGCATACACTAATGATGGAATGAACTTTCTGCTGAATTATGGTTTTTACCGAGAATTATAATATGGGCCTTTTCAAGGCAGTAAATAGGCAGTAAATAGGATTTTGGAGGGTCTGCAACGCTCTTGTAGAGACACAATCTCTCTTATTACAAAAACCTTTAAAATTCGGGTTTAAACCAGGTCTATGTAGTTCGGGTCTAAACCAAGGTCTCTGGTTTAGACCGGACTTTATTCCAAAAACAAATTCAAGTACGATCTTCCAAAACCAGAGTCTAAAGAAAATCATTCATTCATTCGTTCGTTTTTAACGGCTTTGACACCCTAGTTTTAGCCAATTTTATTAGTAAACCAATAATCGTTCCATTTCACGCAGCTGCATTTGTAACCGGCTTCATAACTATAGTGAAAATAAAACTACAAAGTTGATAAAAACATTTATTTTATAAGATAAATTTAATTTTAAAGTTAAAATATTTAAGAAGAAATGTAAGTATGAAAGAAAATATTCGTACTTACATTTCTTCTTATATATACTAATAATAATATAATAATACATTTCACGTTGTAAAAATTGCTTGTTGGAACGTAAATTAAGTACCTATTCAACATTTGCCGCCCTTTTGACACCAAAATAGTGATGGGCCAACTCGGAAAAAACAAAACTCGAGTTAACCCGGGTTAAAATCAACGTAACTCGGGTTGAACTGGATGGAGAAGTAAATGTTTCAGCTGTTCCAATTCCTATGTATTGGGAGTTTGAAAGTTATTGTTTGAAATCGAATCATTTACTGAACTATTTTTTGGTCGAATTTTAATTAAAAATAATACATATTTACTATCAATTAAACTATTAAATTATAATAGCAGTCTTTTCAAAATCAGACTTTCATTATAATGCAAGTATGTACATTAACGAGATCATAATTATTTTATAACCTGTATCAGTAATCACCTAATCACAATATTTTCAAGAAAATGAATGATAAAAAAAGACGACCGAAGTGCTCATATTACTTTTATTTGTTGATGTTGAACCCTGAAATTCCTCGATGGCGACAATGGTAAAATTAGGATGCTTCTTTTTGATTTGTTTTAAAAGTGTGGTCGTATTTATATTTATATTTGAATGTATCTGAACACTTCTTACACGTAACACGTCCACTCCCTGAAGACGAATCGAAAACATCCCAAACTAACGATAGTCTTTTGGGACCCGGCATTTTTCAAAAACAAATATCGCACAACACGCATTTAGAGATAACCTCAAATGTTTGTTTGTTATGAACAAATGAATATAGTGACTATATTCATTTAATTCTTTCATAACAGACTATATTAAAGTTTCAAATGATCAGCAAACTTCACTCCATGTCGGTTCTATTCGGTTTTCGAACTCGAGTTAGAGAGAATTCAACTCGAGTGGATTCGTGTTACGTCCAACTCGAGTTGACCATCCCTACACCAAAACATTTAACTAAACAAAATTATTTCGTTTTCTTTGCATTTTACAATGATATCTTTAATAAATAAACTTATATATAAAAATGGAAAATAATAAGAGATCTTATAATTGGTGTCATGAAGACAAGGTATGTACTCGTACTTACCTAGTTCATATTTTAATGCATTTTCCTCAGGGGAAACAAAAAAAAATAAAAGAAAAGGGTCTGTTTGGTTATCTAGGCTTACAATGCGGTTACGTTTGAAGGGCAAGGTAGACAGCTGATCTGCCGTCTTTGACTTGTGAATCATTGGCGTAGCATCTTTAACGTGTTAAAGTGATTGTATAAATCCTATTTGAAGAAAAAAGTTTTTGATTTGATTAATCGGACTACTGGCAAGTGCCAAGATATAGCAGCACAGACGCAAATTGAATAAATCTGTGAATAATGCAAATGTTTGTAACAATATGTCTCACGTCTGCCCTAATCAGACACAGCATGGGATCTACACAAAATGTCGTGTTCCACATCACAATTGTCACAAGACAAATACGTGGTCAATTTATAACAAAGTTTTTATTCATTTCAATTATTATATAACTAACTGAGCGTGTGTATTGAATTAGTAGCTTATTTCAAACCTTGTATTTTTAATAAAAATAATAAGGTCTCAACATCATTACGTTGCAGTGGGAGCATTATAGCACCTTTTGGTAGACAATGATCTGTTATAATCTATCCGTAATCATCAGAGGCCTTAGTCAGCCACGCTGGAGCAGTATGAATTTTTTGACTCCATATATCTCTGAATTTTCTTGGTAGGTATATAGGTGCAGATCCTACGATAAAAAATAATAAAACATTCTGAGGTAACTTGAATAGAGGTGCGAATATATTCAAAGATGTAATGGTAGACTAATCTGCACTGGGTAAGTAGCGTTGACCGTTGATCGTTCTAATATAGATAGGATAGCCCTTTGGTAGCGATGTATATGATGATGATGTTATGGTATCGTCTTTTTCTTATTCGTCATCTTGATTTCGTCTTCGCTTCGCTTATCGGCACGACACAAAAGCAATTTTTTTGTCATCAGGACTTCGAGAACGCGATCCTCTTGGAGATGAAGGTGCGAGGCTGGGACGGTAATGAGAGCACCGAGCACATCCAGTGGACCTTCACCGGAGCGTTGTTCTACTCCATCATCGTCATTACAACCATCGGTGAGCACTCAACACTGATATTTTTTTTAAATACATTGAATGTAATTGATCATAGCTTATGAACGCTTGCTCCTAATAAGTCTATCACCGATTACGACTATTCTTATATTTATACTTACCTATATCTACTAAACAAAAAAAAAACAACGTAACAGTTTTTCACGTTTTATTTTCATGCATTACTTCGTTTCATATTCATATTATATTATACTTATAAGAAAGAAGACATTAAATATCATAACTAAAACGAGTGCGTGACTGAAAAACTGTACAATTATTAGATTTCACATAACATTTATGCATTGTTTTGGATCCAAGCAAAAAACACGTCTCGTGTAGTGATTAATGATAACATCAGTACGTAGTTGGAAGAGATATATATTTCCAATGAATAGCTGTACGTTCTTTAATTTACTACATTAAAACGAAAATATTGCGAAAAGTCGTATAAATCTTTTAACACGATGAGAAGTTAGAAATAGGTCGAGAGATACTCGTATAATAAATCCGCGGTTGTCGCGGCTGCGGCCATCGCTTTGCAGAACTGAGGATAACGGATGCCATGTTGTGTTGTTTTTCATGACGCAGATCGTCTTCAAAGGAAACTCGCGAGATAGTTGGTATTGAATTTATATAAGTATAATTTATATAAATATTAGACAAGTTCTGTTTCACCACGTAGATTGATATCACGGCCCCAACTGTCTTTGGTGCAACAGTAGGATTTTGGTTCTCTGTGTGTTTTTAATATATCATTAAAAGAAAAGTGATTATAAAACTTTTGGTACCTTCATTACCATTTTACTATCGCACTATCGGTGACTGCAACATAGTTCATTAGTATCTCCTGAAACCAGGAACACCGTTATAGCTCGAATTTTGTGTTTTATGGTTTTTGAAAATACTTTGAACGATATTCCTGACATGACAAGAGTTATCATAGATATAGAGCTTTTGGTTTGACAAAAAAAATGTAAGGAACGTTTCAATAATATATTATTTACATTTCTTGGAGTGTTATTTGCTGCAAGTTGAGCTAGTCAGAGGCTCGCAAGTTTATGGTGACAATCGACCTAGTTCACGTACTTAATAAGTTATAAGGTGCTTTTTTGTAAGCTCTGTTATATGTCCTACATTAAACCTTTAGCAACCAGATTTTATACCAGAGACTTCTGTCACCTGATCTATTTATGCAATTCAAGAAAAGTAGCCCGGGCTTTATGTACATTTTCATAAGTTTTAAACATATCAAGCAAAATCTCAAAATCTATATACTGCAATGCTTCTAAACGTTTTTTCTTCAGCCTAGACGTCAATTTTGCAAAATTTTCACACATAGAAATTAAGTAGCTATATCAAAAAAGAAATGGGAAGAAAAGCAACAGAGCTAGGTCTATAGTAGCATTTAGGGATGGTTGGAATTTAAACGTTTTTTTATATATCACATTGACTAGCTTATCTTATGGGTGCTGTGAGATCGCACTGCGAGCCGCAATGGATCTACGAGTAGTGCTTGCTACCTTGTGTTCCCCATCCTAGCCTACCGGCTCATCCCCACCGTCAGTTCAGTCTATGATGCTTAAGAGCTGGATGATGTCCGTTAGTGGCATGGCATACAAGTACTAAGTCTACGGCTAGTCTCTCGGTTTTGAGTTATCAATACCTCTCAGCTTTTGACACCTGCAGGTTAGAGCTTCGCAATGGCACTATAGGTGTACCATGCTCTCTTCTTCTTTTATATCTAATCATTATATTAGATGATAATTGACTCCATGATTTTTGCAATAAATATCATTATTATTATTCATCATCAGGTCATCTCCTCCTATGCTGCCCCGGTCCGAGTTGGTGGAGAGCGCTTCATTTGTTAGTTGACTGGGAGGCAGCAAAAGTTGACTTGGGTTATCTTTAATCCTTTTTATGATACTTTAAACACGGATGTTGAGCTCGCTAGGTTTATTGACACGCGAATATGAGGCATTATTTTATTTAATATGTTGAACTGACCAATTTCAACATAAGTCAAGCTCGGTGGGCCGGGTGTCGATACAGGCTAAAAATAGGGGGTCATTCTGACTGGCGTAACTGGCGAGGTGCCAACTCTCGGCTTGTATTTCTGTAGTAATTGGAGTACTCTACAATTGAATGTTACTACACTTCTTATTTGCCGGGAGGATGTCTGAAGGTGAGCAATTAATTAAATATTTACCTGTTTCTGGAACAAAGCAGTACTCGCATTGCTATGTTGCTTGTGATTTTCGTCATTTTATAGCGCAATTGTCAACATACAACGCCAATACCAAGGGAATGCTTGTATGGGGATGTTTGCAAACTGGAATCGTAAATATATTTTTACCACTAGAAAACATATGTTTTCTTTGCTCGTGTGAACAGCTAGTATAGTATAAATATATAAATAAAAATTACATTAATAAAAGTGTTATGTTATTTATTATATTTTTTTTTTGATACCGAGGGAGTTTGGAGGCTGGACATCAGGAAGATGGAACAAAAATAAAACTTGATCTAATCATAGAAAAGATATTATTACCAACATAATATTAACAATCATATCAAGGTAAGGTAACTTTTTTATGGCGCGTCTTCAAATGTCAGCATCTTTTTCTCTCTAGGCCTACGACGCCAGCATCCTGTGAAGCCATGACATTACAGCATTACAAGGACATCCCCGAGATAAATATAGTCCAGACCCCATCGATAAACTACCAGCTACGACATTTAGTTAGGACACTAGCACTACATCAAGCATTATCACAGATTTAGTCAATCACAAAGACACACACTTATTTACCATAGTAAGGCCTGGGCGGGCCTATTATGCCTGTGGGTCCACCAGGTCCTATAAGAACAGGCCTATTACCGCGTCTAGGAGGGCCTATGATTCCAGTTGGTCCTCCAGGACCAACTAATACAGGACGACCGCCATAATAAGCAGGCCCAATAAAACCTGTTGGGCCTCCTGGACCCACCAACACTCCTCTTTGAGCTGACTCACTCGATCCAATATCATAATTATCTCTGTCTAGGTAATTATGTTTATTACCTGGTCCAATAACACCTGTTGGACCACTGGGGCCAACTAATATGTTTTTGTTTTGCTGGGGCCCGATTGACCCAGTGGGACCTTCAGGGCCGACGAGTATAGGTTGATGTTGTGCAGGACCGATCATGCCTGTAGGGCCTTCAGGGCCAATTAGAAGGGCTTGATTTCGTTGAGGCTTGGGGCCAATAATACCAGATGGGCCTTCAGGGCCGACCAAAATTCGTTGATTCTGTCGTGTTGGGCCAATCCTTCCCGTTGGTCCTCCAGGGCCGACAAGAACCGGTTGTTTTTGTTGTGCGGGACCAATGACTCCTGTCGGACCCCGCGGACCGACAAGTACAGGTTGGTGTTGAGCAGGGCGGTTTATGCTTCCAGGACTACTGGCGTCAATTAACGTGTTTTGTTTCTGTGTTGATGGCCCGATATTGCCTGTGGGGCCTTCTGGACCGGTTAATATTCCTTGGTTATGATTGGGTGGGCCGATCAAGCCAGTGGCGCCATTTGGGCCTACTAAAATTGGTCTCTTAGAGTCCTCGTGGACATGGTCTGGATCTAAGTTTACATCGAGCCCAGATAGTGGAGGCAAAGGGTATGCTCCAGGAAACTCCCGATTTTCTGTGAAGAGCACCCGCTGCTCGTTATCTACTTCGTTGAAGTGTTCTGAGAAATAAATATACGGTGATAGTGTTATTTAAATAATGTTTATTGTAACGTAAGTTGAAGAAATGAAAGAAAGGAATCATTTATTCACACTGACAATACATATGAAATTTTCCACATAATGAAAAAAACTTGATATTCACTTAGCACGATGGCGGGGGTGACAGAGATGCTGATCTTTCTCATCTGTACTTTCAATGTGTTATTATGGTATAGTACAAATTAATTTTTAGGTGACCCAAACACAGCGTGACACCCGAGACCTTACAAATGGCGACACCAAAACGGCGTACCACTTCACCACTAAGCTAAAAATCAAACGGTATGTGCACTGTAGATGTCCTTTATCCCATTTATGGGCACAATACAGTCACGTAGTAATTTCTGATCTTTAGCATGGCATAAGGTAAATTGAATTAAATTAATAAATTGAAATAAGGTAAATTGAAAAAGGTCATAATTGAATTGGATTTCCCTGATGCAATCAGAAGATTTTTGAAGTAACAATTTAAATAATTTCATCTGTACTTACCAGTGTTTTGTGGCTTCTTGTACGGTCGCTTGTAACAGCACAGGTACTTGCCATATCCACAAGATTTCTGCAAATTTAAAAAAACACAAACAACGTGGGTTACTATTTACTCTAATATATATATATATAAAAATAACCTAAAACTAAGTACCTACATATACGAGTATTGACTAACTACCTATTCTCTGGCATACTTTTTATATAATATATCGCATATTATACAGGATGGAAAGTTTCAATGGGGCAGCCAAGAGAGGTACCTTAATCGTTGTAGCCACAAGAAATTGGTCTTAGGAGACTATCATCATCACAGATTTTCAACAAATGTACGGTTAGCAAGAAAATTTGCATTTTTCACAAAAACTTTTTTTGATGCTAATCGATCCTGTTTCGTATGCTAATCAAAAAGTTCTATGGGACCAACTGTGGTTTCAGTACTAGAAAAGACACAAATAAAAAAAAAATCTTTTTACATACATTTTGAAGTACTTAGATTATTAGTGAGGAGAAGGGAGGTTTTTAGTGAGGAGAAGTGAGGAGAAGGGAGGTACCTTAATCGTTGCGATTAAGGTACCTCGCTTGCCAGCCCAATTGAAACTTTACACTCTGTATATCATACATGTAGATTATTACTCTTTATCAATTATATATCTTATCTATATCAGTTATCTATGTAAATTTTTGTTTATCATTATTTTTGTGCATTATTCATTGTAATGACACAATTCAAAATAAGATTTCCGTTCGTAACAATATTAATAAGTAAGATAAATTAAAAAGTATTTTGTTTGTTATAAATGAGCTGTTTAATTTACAGAATTTGTTCATAATTAGTGACACTATCGAATGGTGTCGAATACAAGCTGTGATTTTTGGTCAAACACAACGGCTTCGATTCGTGGCTAACAATATATATTTTCATTAATTAAAAAAAATATTAAATTGGGTATGTGACTCTTTTGAGTACTTTTCGATATTCCCCATAGTTTATTCTTAACTTAGGAATATGGTCCTGGAGAGGTTGAACTACGACTTGAAGTCCCTACTCTGGTACTGACATTAATATGAGATTAGAATCCTGGACCGCAGCTGAGTATAATGTCTTGAAGAGTGTGCACTCCAGGAACCGTTGGCGTACTGTTTCAGCTGTAAATATGTACAGGTGTTTATTCAGCATTAACTCACAGGAGTTTCCCTAGACAGTCTGCACTCTGGTTTGGGGACACATTTGCACTGCACAGACACAGAGTCCAGGGTTCCGTCGGAGTACTGGGATTCAGACCTGCACAGTTAATAAAATTATGATTTTACATATATATGCTTTGGAATCCAGCTTCTGGTGACTATCGGATTTCCTTATTAAAGTCTCTTGTCTTATCTCCTTATTATATTATATTTTCTGAAGGAAGAAGAAACAAAAATATATCTAGTTAAGTAAATTTAAAAAGAAAAAGATATTAACAGCAATTTAAAAAGTCCTATTATTTTATAGAAATCAGATAAGACGAATGTCTTAAAACTTTTAAAGATATAGAACTGATCGAAAAAGTCTGTTTCCAATTTTGCGTGAATAACACTTTATATAGTTTTTCTTTTATCATTAAGGTTAAATGATAACGACGAGGTTCCCAAAATCTCTACTCACGTCTTTCTATAGTCATAAGCGGGGCTGGATTTGTCTCGGTAAGTCTCTACTACTCTCACGGGGTAGGGGCCGGCATTAGCGACTGGCTGGTGGTAGAAATCTGTGTCTATCGGCTCTTCAAACTGCCGCTCTGACTCGTCTTTGATGTGGCTGCTTCTGCAGTCACATTAAAACGTTATACTATAATTGTAGATTTTTTTGTTCTGTACAGATATAGTGTAGAAATATTTGTAACATTAAAGTGCGTAAGAGTGGACTACTATGTAATGAGCATTTTTTGTGCACTATTTTTTGTATTTTTTTCGCAAAATACCGTAAAAACCGATAAGAAGAGCTAAGAGATAAAAGGATTTACCGATGAAATTGTCAATATTTTTGATGGTGCAGTAAACTTGCAAAAATTTGCATTACGTTTGTATTAAGTGTAATTTTTGCTTACAGTTTTTATTTTATTTATTTATTTATTAACACTTCATGTACAATGTGTACAGAGGCGGACTTAATGCCTATGTTGAAGTAAAAAATATAACATCGGCTATTGTTGTGGTCAGAATTTTGTAAAATATTGACTATTCCTCTTTATAATATTAGTGTAGATAACACAGTAAAAACTAATTTCCTTAGTATTCCTTTGTATTGACATTACACTAATAATGCTATTATTTAGTGTAATCTCTATTGACCTGTGTGCAACGTTTGAAAATGTTTACTTCGCTTCCTATATTAAGCCTTAATAAAATATTGCGAAATCTTCTTAAGCCTGTGCGTAAACTTTCAGGATGTCAGACGTTATTGTATGTATATTGCGCCTGGATGTATGCGTATTCTTTGTGACGTCACTATAAACAGTCGCTTCAGACCTTCTGACGCTTGTAGGTTGATATTCATAATAAAAATAAATTCATCAACGTCAAATAAGATAACCAAAATGAATTGTCTATCCATGCTTTCATTATCTATGAAATGTCGTCTTTGTTCAATTCCGGTCACATTGGCGGAAATAAAACAGTTGGATTTTCTCCACAAGGCTCTACGCCACAACACATAAATAAGATAGATAGATAGATAAAACTTTATTTACACTTGACTTCATCACACACAAATACAAAGGACTTAAAATTATACAAACTTAACAATTATACAAGACAAACTAAATTATGTGCGCTGCAGAAGTGCAAAAGGGTCTCGTACCTCAGTGACTGAAATTTACTCACATCAGGATGTGAGCAAAGCACTGGTATTCTGCTACCACCCGAGGGTTTCGGGAAATTGCAAATAAATAGACTTGATGTGTCAAAATGAAATTAAAGATCGATAGAACTAGCATGATTTTTAATTGTAGAATCGTTACTGTATATTCCTAGAAATTAAAATTCTTGTCCTTAGACTAAATATGCCAGTGATGAAATGAGTGTGCATTTACGCTTCCACGCAAGTATTTTGCAGCAGATATTGTGCTGTAGTAAAATTATATAATAGTAAGTTAAAAGGAATTCCACTAAAAGAGTCAATTAAAAAAAGCAAAAGTCATCTAGTGCTTTATAATATTGCAATCGTATAAGAATATAACCAAGATTACAATATTGCAAAAGTCAAACATTTTATAAAATGTAATTACAAAAGCCAAGTGATGTAAAATACCTCCCTACTTTCAAATACAATCAATTTATTTCCGCACTATCTACATAGTTTGGCAAATAATTATTCGCAAGATAAGGTATTGTCCAATATATCGAACTGGCGTAGTGATTTCGCAATGATAGCCGCTCGAGCGTAGAGCGTAATCGAATAGATAGCGTAGATCAGCGCCTCAGTTGCAATGGTTCCGGTGGGGCGTATCCAAGGCAATGGGAAAATCCAAAACATACTTGTACTTCTATTTAATCTGTGATGTTACTATTCAGAAAAAAATGGGCTCCAGAAGACTTCACAGTGCATATAATATAATAGTCTACTTTATGATCTATTAATAATGTCTAATCATCGTCTATTTCATTTCAGTATTTTAGAGGTAATCTTGAAAAAAGTATACAGTAAAAAAGTACTGATGATATTAGCCATCAAATAATAATACTTCTTTTTGATGATCTGTAATTTCCTCTATCCTGAGTTATTCCATAATTATTGGTACTTTACCTTTTTGATTCAAAGATCTTCATGCGTCATCACTTCTTTAAAAATATAAATGTTTGTCAAAGGTCCTTGATTGCCTAATAATAAATTGTTTTTCATTCGTATTACCTACTAATTTTTAAATTCAAACCTGTTAAACTAGCTTCCATCCGAGTCATAGCACATTTACAGTTCTTGTTGAAATATGTGATAACATCCGGCTATTGAAAACAAGCAGATTATTTGTAGTGCCTAACTACAACAATGCATTTGACACTAGCGGCTATGATATATTTCTTGTTGTTCTCAAGACTCTTAATATATTTCGAACTGTTATAGGTTCTAATTAATATTAATTATCGACAGCGTCTGTTAATCGATAATGTACATTAAAGAGGTACGATTTAATAGATGGTGTGTAACAAGGTTGCGTACTGTGCCCACTCGTTTATTTTTATGACAACTCTGTAATATTGTAAGTGAATTTACAATCTTACAGTCATAGTAATTTTCAGTATCAAGTCCACCAGGTTAGTTCTGAAATATTTGCAACAGGTCATTTACTTCATGGATTTGATTATTGTGCACATCGCTACAGCTGTCTGTTACTTAGTTACTCTTGTTCCCTTTTCTTAACTGTGTAGATTGCTGCACTTGCGATGTTAACCTTGATGTTTCTTGCATAATTCTTACATGACTCGAAAATAAGTGTATACAATTTATATTTGTGTTGTGAACGAAAGATTATGTGTGACGCAAACTCTACAATACTCTGCTTTATATTAGGAGTATATTGTTTAATTTACAGGCCCTGTGCACCTCAAAGGGCTGTCTAAATATCTTTATTTTTCTAACAATGTAAAGACTTGATGTCAATACTTATTGCATATACCTATATTTATTTTCAAGTAATTAATGTAAATTCTTAATTTTTCTAGCTTAATTTAATCTTAAAATTCAATAATTGTACTCTAATCTATATTTGCTTGGCAGAAATCACAACATAGTATAAAACAGTCACTCTCTCTGTCCCTTTTTTATGATTTTGATGTGGTTATTTTACTAGATAGAGTGATCGAAGAGGAAGGTTGATATGTATAATAATATCCATTAAATAGTGAAGAAATACTGTTATTTTTGAGGTTTTTAATGTGATGTCGTAAATAATTACATTTTTCCCGCTTACATTGCAAACGATTATATACAACGTTCACAGTTTTTCTGTAGTGTATTTAGTATCAGTATTGCACCCGTGCGAAGCCGGGGCGGCTCGCTAGTAATTGAGTAAGTATCTAGTTAATGTATTTTATTGTGGAAATAGTTAAAATTTATTTAGCTGGGAATATAGTACAGTCTTTGCGAAAGAAAATATTTGTAAGGTATTATTTTTAGCACGCTGCTGCATGCAACGTCGACGCAGCACGAAGTACCTAGACAATGCTGCAGGTAGGTAAACTGTAAATAAGGTAATCGACACAAAGACCTCGCGTAAAACTTAAACCGCAAGGTCTAGAAGGAGTCACGTAATAATTAATTGGTCCTAAATTAATCCGTTTGCATGATGTTAATTTACTGTTTCTTGCAATGTTGGTGATGAATAAAATACTTGTTGTTAACGTGTATTGGATGGTTGGTTTTTTACTTAACATAAATTCGTGCTGTTTTCATTTCTTCTTTTTTTCTCTTAGGAGAGAGAGGCTGAGAATCCTTACGAGGAACACGAAACGTTCCCAAGATACCACTGTAACGGCAAGTGTCACGGTGGTTATGTCGAGCTCCACGCGGCCAGAGCGGTCTGACCACGTGACCTACCGACTAAACTCAGCCTTATGTCTAAGAAATTCTAAAAACTATATAGGATAATCATGAGGGCGATCGCCCCCTCAGAAGAGGAGGCGATGCAGCGCAGGCCCATAAAAGGGGCTCTAATCGCTTGAAGAGGCGCGGGAAGGCAAGTGACGCCGGACTTAATCATGAGGGAACGGTTTTCATGGAAATGTTATATTTGATGTATTTATCTATTTATGTTTCAATGATGATGCATCCCTATTTTGCGTGATATTTAAAGACTAGCCTTGTTTTAAGGATATGTTGTACTGCATCGTTCAGTTTATATTGGAACGAAATTCGGCGCCATTAGCTGGCGGATGTTATAAATAAATAGAGATAAGACATTAAATAAAAATAATTAGACTTTTACAATTTAATTATATATATATATATATATATATAATGATGAGGTTATATGTGTAGATAAAACGTATAAAACTTTTTTCTATACATTAAAAATGCATTTCTCGGCGCGATAGGTGACAATGAGGGACTGTTATAAATATGAATCAATATACCCACTGAAAATCTTTTGAGTTCATCAGACATTATTCTGTTTGTTTGTTAATTATTTTAAATGTTATAAAACAGGAATTGATAATTTTTGAATTTTCATATATCTACTTTAAGAACTTGTGTATAATAAACTCCATTATATATTTTTTTAGAACGGGTCCTAACTATATTCAATTAATTAGATACAAACGATTCCTTACTATAGGTTCTTTATATAGGTAGATTGACCTTGCAAAATATCTTACAAATGTATGCAGCAATATGCATGCATTGTTTTCGGATCAGATAGCAAGCCAAGATGAACAGTCAATCGGCGGCCAGTGACGCAAGTCCAGTGGAGCGTGCGCCGCGCCGGCCGGAACAATGGCGGCTGATGTCGGCCAAGGCGCCCAAACTGCATGCGTTGTTAATTGCGCATTGCTCGTCCAACATGTTGTATCGTATCGCATTATTTTTCGCAAGTTTAGTTTTAGATTCGACGATTCATTTTTCTGAATCGACCCCGTGTTAATTTGACTCGTCGGTGGGCTGTGGTCTTGGCACTGGTCAACGATCGGATGATTCAGGGGGCCCGGGGTCTATCCTAATATGTGCCAATGTGTTTTTGGCTTACGGCAAAGGAAAACATCGTGAGGCAACCAGCATGCACTTGTGAAGAAAATTCTAAAGATGTCCGTACATAACCAATCCGCGTGCCAGCGAGGTTGACGAAGGCCCTAATCGCTCTAACATAGGATAAGCTCGTTGTGCACGTATATGAGTTAAGTCTTACAAGTAGAGATCCGTTTTCCTAGTAACGCTCTCCCGTTCCGTCCGTTTTCCTAGTAATACCAGTGAACATATCAAACTTGAAAATCACGTTGATATTTAAAATAAATAGGTATTCAATATGTTAGTTATTTTGCGATTTCCCAAAGGAATCAACCTTGACGTAGAATCCCTATATTTGGTTAGAACAATATGGTCACAGTACGTGTCAAAACTGAACCGTGTGTATGAACCTAAAGTTTGTAATTCGTCAGTGTCCAAGTTCAAATCGCACTTAACCAATTATCTTTTACTTTTTACATTATTACAGCTTAATAATAATTAATTACTGCTAATCCATCTACGGAGAACTTGAAATATCACTGTATAGTGAGAGGCTTACCAAAATAATTATTTTATCTTGTACACAGCTGGAAATTTCCAATAATGCTGGCATAGTGCGAGCTCGTGTGGAGCGCCAGAGCCTTATCTCTTGTTGGTTGGGTGCACAGTAGATGGGTTTGGCTTGGGTCCCATTAGATGTAATTCAGACTAAGTATTACTTATTTAATTAGATTCATAAATTATTAGATTGGACCACTTAGTTAAATTATATTTATTTAGTCTCCTTGACAGTACAACAAGCGTTTACTATGAGGGTATTTTTTGAACAATATCATCAAAGTATAAGACATACAATAGTTTATTTCAAATGTCACTGTCTCCATAATTAAGGCGGTATATCTATTAAAACTAAATAAATAATGAGAGATACAAATTAAATGTAGTGGTATATCTACAAACTTTGCATACTGAGCGATGCATGCACTATGCTTACCAACTGCTATGTGAGATCAGAGGTCTTACCATGACCACCTAGAGTAAGGATAAAACAGTATTAAAACAGAAGACCCCGCTCATACAGCATATAGCGCCATCTCTATTTGACTTGAGTTTTAATTCTGCTTTAAACGGTCACGGTAAGCCTACAGTAACAAATAACATTCATCAAACTACTAAGCGTTAAACGACGTCATTGTGGATACCGACTGCATGGAATAATTGGCTTCCATGACTTAGCTTTATTAGTCGGCTCTCACTATAATTAAGTACGACATTAGTCTTCCCTTCGTTGTTATATTTTTACGAGATATTATTTAACTTGCAATGTATGTGTGTATGTCAAGGCTCAAATCTAAGAATTGAGTTTTACGTTATTCTAAAATACTCGTAAATATCAGGTATTTTTATTTACTGTCACGATAATGGTATAAATGAAATAATTTGAAGTAGAATTAGAAAGTAAAATGAAGGTGAATGAAGTTAATTTAGGTGCTCCAAATTGAAAATGGCGGATAGTCCAAAATGGCGGACTAGCGAGTTATTTTAATATAACCTCATAATATGTCCTAGGGTGTCTAATTAAAAAGTTATTGCGAAGATTTCGAAAATTAAATGATTACACTCAAGATTGAAGACACAAGTAATACTCGTAAACAAGATCATTTACATAATTTGATGATTCGTTGTAAATTTTCTTGCTTTCTTTTTGAGCTAAATAGCTTTTTCAAAAAAATATGATGATTATTCTGCTTTAACTAAACATATATCACTTTAATCGAAGAAATACGCCTTGTTGTCAATGAACATAGTGATCCTTTGGCCGTCATCATATTAGGGAAAATATAATACGTACCTTTGTTCGTCCGCGTCAATGAAGTGCACTTTGGTATCGATGCGCACGGCGGGCGTGCCCTCCGGCCACCGCCACTTCTCAGCGGCGCACGCGTACGCGCATAGCACCAGCGCACACGCTGCAACTAAACAAGAATTCACATCTACTTGTGGTTCATAAATATTTGGTAATAGTACCCACCCACCAGTTAAAACTGGTGACAAACACCATATAGTTTGGTATGATCATAGGGACGTGATCAGGCCGCTAATAAGGATCCTGAGCAGATCCAAAGTCGCTCCCTTCCATCCAAGCCGTAGCGCTCTTGTGGCTCAGGTTGAGTTTACTCGTAGGTATGTACGTAATGATGTGATGATCAGCGCATTGTATTAAACTGAGTCATCGACTGTTTTCATAACTTCCTTCGCTACAGGTTGTTAGTAGATAATATTACTGATGTTATAGAAATTTATTCATGATTATGTAATGATTTGCTGTGATAGTATGAGAACAGGAAATTCTTAAACAAAGAGATATGTGAACGAAATGACATCTAAGTTTTCTCTCTCTCTCTCTCTCTCTAACTTTTATAATTATAGAGATAGAGTTGACAATAACATAGAATAACTAAAATTACAGCTAAAGGTCTTTTTTGATATAAGCTTTGATTCATATTCAAGTCATAAATGCTTTGAAAGTACACGCAAAGTTATCGAATCTAATCATAGAACCTTCCTTTCGAGAAACTGATTTGACATAATTTGAAAAATACTGTAATAATATTCCTAATTTATGCGCTGCATTATTTACAAAATTAATATTTAATTACCACACGAGCTGATTTTATTTATGATATATATAAATCATAAATATAAAATAAACAAAATGAATTGAAAGGCTCCCTTAGTTGCTGTCCATATATTTTAATAAATAAATTCATCTAATTAGCTGACTACATTTCCTTAATCCTAAATCTAAAAGAAAAACGTAGTATTTCATTCGGGAACAATAATATTTTGTGTTTATTTAAATGCGATAGTAAATTGTTGTATTTTTTTTAAACTTATGCAATTCAAGATCCCAGAGCCCTCAGACTGACGTGATTTTAACAATGCTGACATTTTGAGAATTTCTGGTCTATTATGTAGTTACGACAGTATGCGTACTTACTAATTCCGAAGCTGGACCTTTTACAGGTAGTGCGAGCTAAAGGTGTATAAAAGCCTTACTAACCTACGTTAAAGTAGTGACCCGTATTTAAATATGTTTCTAAGAATATCAAAAATTAAAACATAAAGATTATTTGAAAATGAGGTAAACTACGTTATAGCAGCAAGTCTACATTTTACCTATATTACTCAAGGTACTAGTTCAAGATCCTTTATAGGCAGCCAGAGGCTAGCCCCGATGGATTAATTATTCTCCCAGACGCCTTAAGGTCTTAAAATTATTTTTATTAGTTCTTTCATTGACCTTAGATAATTCGTTATGTTACTAATTAGGCAATTAATATCGTTGCCAAATGCGCCAACTGCTCGTGTCGACAATCGTGGGAAGTATGATTCCACAGTCGTAAATTTTCTAGAATTTTTATTTCTACACTCTTCGATCATATATTATGATCGAAGTCTACACTTAATATTTTAACAACCTTAAAAATCTATGAAATCGGTAAAATTGTTTTTATGTTATGTTATTCTTTGTTAAATAATTGCGCAATATATTTTTTATAACAATACTCATAGTACTAATTCAAGACTCTTTGTAAGCAGTCAGACCAACCCGATGGGCCAATTATTCTTCCAGACGCCTTAAAATTTCCTTCTAAAACGCTCTTAGGGGCCCTTAAGGCAGACTGAGTTTAATCGGTAGGTCATCTTGGTCGAACCGCCTCGACCCGTTTGAAGTCCGACATATTAATCGTGATACATGTGGTGGAATCTATGAGGATTCTCAGTCTCTTCTCAGCAGAGGGAAAAATGAACCATCGGGGCTAGAGAGGTTAAGTATAATCTGTTGAGAGGCCCTGTATAAAAGTGTACTAAAAACCGGCCAAGTGCGAGTCGGACCCGCGCATATAGTGTTCCGTCCCACTATACATCTAATTAAGTTTTTCTTAATTCTTGATTGAATGAAAGGTAAAATGCGGTTTACTATTTATAACGTATTAAAAAAAAAACGAATTATTAGATCTCGTTCAAACCAGTGTTTACATGGTAATGTACATCATATATTATTTTTACATTAATCACTCTCTCTCTCTTCAGAAATTAGGGGGGGGAGGGGGCATTTTTCACAATGGAAGCGCAAACTAGTTAGTTAAAAAATAATTATATTAGAAACCTAATCAGGAACCAATAATATTTTTAAAAACCTATCCATAGATACTACACAAATATGGGATTGATGAAAAAAAAAAAAGAGTTTCAGTTCTAAGTATGGGGAACCTCAAAAATTTTTTGTATTTTTTTTTTTATTTTTGTATGAAAATCTTAATGCGGTTCACCGAATACATTTACTTAGCAAATTTCCACAGTATAGCTTTTTTAATTACGGAAAAATGTGGCTGTGACATACGGACGGACAGACGGACAGACATGACGAATCCATAAGGGTTCCGTTTTTTGCCATTCTGCTACGGAACCCTAAAAACAAAATAAATACCTTGCGGTCATGTTAAGCAACGCTTTATTTGTAATTAGCCCTAGTTCGAGTTACTTAGACAACGACTAACCCAAAACAACGCACTCAATTTACCAACAACGTTGCAACATCGTTAGAAAGCAGCGTCACTTAATAAACGTGTTAAATATCATTTGGTTACGTGTATTGGGGAGTACGTGAAGATTGTTATTATTGTGTTGTATAGTCAACCGTCAATGGATAGGTAGTGAGGCGATAGAGCCTTAGAATTGTGTTAGTCGTGGGCGGGCGGTTGCAAAAGGCCGCCCAAGGACGCAGAACCATTTAAGGTGTTTATGTGATAAACGCTTTGTTAATTTTTAGTAACTTGTGCTTAAGGCGTCTTGAATATTTAAATATAGTGTAATAGATAATTAAGTTCTTGACCTTCATTTAATCTGACAATGTATGTTATTCTAAATTCATTTCTTCATTAAATTCAGGATTTAATTAAAAAACTAGTACGAAGACATTTTTCAGAATCTGCTTAAAATTGGTATAAGATTAAGTATATAATTCTATTTATGTATTTGTTGTATTATTTAGTGTATATATTTAGTAATAGTATATATATTATACTGGTATCTCTACCTATATTAATAAGTGTAATTTTATTATATTTCTGAAATCGTCACAACGTCCACAATTACTTTCAGGTTGACTGGTAGAGATTGCCTCTGACGTTGAGTGCGCGTTTTGTACAGCTGATTGTTTGCTGAACCTGGACTGAACAACTAAGGAACTTTTATTTATTTAATGCTTTATAAAATATACAAAGGTGTATGTATTTAATGACATTAGGTATACTATTTTGGAAGTTAGATATTTTTTTGGAACATACAAATGTTACAATTATAAACATTATTTTATTTAATTAAGGGCACAACATCGCCCTTTAACAATCAGCATACTAATAATTAATGGTATTTCATTTTTGTTATGTATTTAATATATTATTACATAAAAATTAATGAATTTTCATTCATAATCAAAAATGTATCTTAATTGCATTTGTGCAATAACATTATTTAGCCAAATATATTTAACATAATGATAAAATCAAAACAACCGCATATTAATATAGATCATATGAATAATAACTTGTTATTACATTATCATTTTCTTTAAATCAAGGCTGATTTGATTTATATTTAATGTGTGTTTAACGTTCATTATATTTTTTTAAAGATATCTTTATTTTGCCAATCTGTATCAAGTAACAGTTAAAAAGTTATTGAATACATGAACAAAACAGTGAATTGACTAATAATACCGAAATTTCAACTAAAATGTTACTCAATTATTATATTAATTATTATTATAGTTATAATTATTTAGATATATGCAAAAATTTTATGGTATAAAACAGATTAGTTTATTTAAACTTCTACATAGCTGCATTCTCTTTCAGATAATTTATGAATAATTGTTAATATAATAAATTTCGATTTTAAAATATTGTAAGAATCAGAGCACGATGTTTATCAAATCAAAATTCAAATGTATTTTTCTATTTATATAACACTCCTTAAGTTTTGAATTAATGTTTAAATATAAGAAAAACAAAGTTGATTTAAGATCAATTATTTTATACCTTATTTTACAATTGAATCCAAAATATATGTAGTAAATATTTATGGTTTATTTTGTGGTATGGGCTTTATTCAATTATAAAAATAATTACAGGTCAATTATTAAATTTTAAAAGTAAATACAATAAATTAAATTAAATCTGCGTGCTTAAATAAAATATTTAATAAATTGACAATAAAAAACTCACCGCTCCTCATGTTAACGTTTCTAGGATCAACAAATAAAAAAAAAAATTATATGTCACTGTATCATGAGGCCGACCGCCCGGTCAGACCTGAGTTATGTAACTGAACTGCACAGCAAAGGCGGCGGGCTCAGCCTAAGGTGACTGCAGTATTGCATTACTAGGCGGGGAGTCACATTTAGGGCTATACTCTACTGACGGCCCAAAGATTCTATGCTATTGCTAAAAGAGAAGAAAATTATGACTGATCTTGTTAATTAGGAGAGCCTTCTTGAGGCACAGGCAAGGCACTCAGAAGATTTATGTTTAAGAGGACTAATTAACACAATTCTATGAAACTTAATTAATGCAAATTCTCTTGTCTGTTACATTTCATAAAAGTCAGTCAAAAAAATGTGGTAATTTATTGATTGTAGGAGACCTTGAGGGCGCTGGCTATTTTTTAGAATTCAACGGAATTCTAAAGTTACTTTTTTATTTCCATTTTCTATAGGCTTATATTAATATTTTTTTTGATATATTTTTTATTTTAATATCAATATAGGAAAACATCGTGAGGCATAGTGCATAAATGTGTTAAGCCAGTGTGTTTGACTAGGGTCTAATCGCCATAATATAAAGGGTTGGCTCGAGCCCCCGATGGGGATGTGTATGAACTATGACGATGGAATATTTTTTTTTATTTCAAGGGAAGAGGCAGAGAAGCCTCATGGATGTTGGCAACCACACTGTGGTTTTTGTGGGAGGTGCAGATATGCTGCGAAACTTACAGGAAACATACTACTAGTACAGTGTATTCCTCGGGTAATATAAATAGTTTCTATAAGTCTTGAATTAATAAGAAAATATAAAGTGAAATTTAGGAACGAAGAAAGCATTACATAATTCTGCACCGGTCATATAAACCCTCTAAACTCAGCCTTATTACCTCACTATATGTTTTAATCATATTTGGATAAAATGTGCGATAACGACGTAGCCCGCAAATATATTAATTGTGATGTCTTATTATTTTTAATGAAAAAAGTACAATACTTAGGTGTTTGTTTATGCGTTACATAAGAGATGCGGGACCAATTCTTAGGCTGTGTTATTTCTCAGAGTTCAGAACTCTGAGAAGTATAGAGAGTTTATAACTCACGAGTTCTAAGTTTAGAACTATCTATACTCAGCCTGTAGCCTCTTTCCCAATCTTCGATAGATGTATTAAACGTGTTTCCCCATAACTACTGTACACACTATCTCATACGAGAATTTAAAATCTTTGACCCTTTATTCATTTATCCTCTTGTCAATACACTACATTAAATACACATATTAATCAATCTTTCCATGAAATACATCTCCTTGGATTTTGATTTCTAGTTTTGTGCTTATGGCTTCCATGCCTGGGAAAGTGGCGACCTTGCTTTTGTGCCGAGATATTGGCTCACGTCACGCTCACACTTCTTTTGTAACATTCATTTATTGAGTCGCTTTACTTAATGCATTATTTAGAACTGGAGTCTGGAGTCTGGAGATTCAACTTTCCGATTTCCTTCAAACTATTTAGAACTATGTATTAAGTATTTAGAACTATGTGGCTAAAGTTTGGAGATTCGACTTCCGATTTTATTAAACTACCTATATTTTGTAACATTAATTTTTTATGTCGCTTTGGTTACTGCATCCGTGGTGTAGTATTTAGTAATAACTAGTTAAAGTCTGGAGATCCGACTTTTAATTTCCTTCAATGATATTTTGTAACATATATTTTTATGTCGCTTTATTTACTGCATCCATGGTGCAGTATTAAGAAGTATCTGGTTTTAGTCTGGAGATCCGACTTTTCGACTCGATTTCCTATTAGACTATATATTACTATAGACGACGCATATACATATTGTGTGATGTTTAACAACTTACCCATTTTACATATGTATGTTTATTTTACATATTTTACGAAATTATTAGAATGAAACAGATAATGCAGAAAGTACGGGACGATAAGAGATAGACGAGTATACTGTTTTGCTATTGTTATGCTACTAAATGAAATTACAGCAAATGACCGAATTTGAACGTCATAGTTTCTTAATACGATCATTACCTTTTGTATATAACCTCATTGTTTTCATGTATATTAGTAATTGCCTAAACGTCAATTTTATTTGATTCTTCAAAAGTATATATTAATAATGAATTATTTGTGTTTGTTTTAATTAATATGAATGTCATTGAAACAAGTGAAGTAAAACAACATGTTTGTTTTTGGTAAAATTATGTCATCTGCCGCCGCCGCGGGCGTACACGCATCGCGGTCAGGGTTGTTACACGAAAAAATAATAATATACATATATAATATTATATACATACATTTTCTGAACAATTTTAATGGGGAAATGCATAGCATTTTACAAGAAAGTTCCATAAAGTGTTACATATTTGCTTTTGCACAGATTTTAATCAATTGTCAAAAATGAAAAAAAAAAAAATATTATACTGTTTTTTAGGATTACTTAAATGATGACAATGCTTTGGTTTACTTAATGCGTTATGAAACTATAGCTTTTAATAGATGTAAGGTGAATTTGTTAAAACTTGCAAAGGAAGTTGGATTCAGACTATTTATCCGAGAGCAGCTTCTGATTGAAGACTGTAAAAATACAGAGAGATAAAAAAGAGTGCTTCTTGTTTTCTTGCTGGTTCTTTCCAGTACAAGGTCTTCCGCCAAAGACTTGTGAACTAATGATATATAGCATCTTTGACGTGCAAAAATGATTGTTAAAATATTATTTAAAAAATTAATTTATAATTTTCATTTTGAACACATTGCTTTTCCTTTGCGTGGTTTAGTCGAATAAAAAAATAAATAGTGTCTAGTTATATAAATCTTATATATAAAAATGAATCGCAAAATGTGTTGGTAAGCGCATAACTCAACAACGCCTGGACCAATTTGACTAAATTTGGTCTTGAATTATTCGTAGAAGTCCAGAGAAAGTTTGTACGTAGAGAAAATTTAAAAAAATCTTGATAAAGTGTAAAATCAACATCTTTCTATACTCCCATATACAAACAATTTGTATTAATATTTAAAAGCCAATTTGAACCTTTGGCAAAACAATCGAAGACAAAAAAAGTGACAAAAAAAGTGAAAGAAGTGAAGTTAGTTCTGTCAAACAAATTTTATGTCATCATATGTCATTTCAAGTAGGAACAAAAAACTGCCACTTTACAAATCTTTTTGACAGGACGAAGTCTGTCGGGTCCGCTTGTTGTTATGTAAAAATATTTGAAGCCATACCTGTGGTATATGGCAACCCTACTGAGTTAGGGTCACTGCAGCCGCTGGGAAAGCACGGAGGTCGGATGCCAAACGCATTGTTTCGCACTAATTCAACCTGCAAGGTTAATTTAATGCGATATGGTTCATTGTCTATTATTTGAATAATTTTTGTCAAAATGACCCATAATGCAAGGTAACCGAATTATGTTCTCGTAACTCGCCCACTTGCTGAGGACGACAAGGACAACATTTTTTAAAATTGGAAACTTTTTATTTTAGTTATTTCAGTGCACGGTTATATTATAAATTGTGACGTGAAAAAATATTATGAACAAATTCGAAAATTACCTATAAAGATCTTTTATTTAATTAAATTGATTACGGGATTAACAATTTTAATAACTTAAGCAATTAAATTATAATAATATTGAATAATAATTTTTGAAAATGACTGTATAGTCATTCTAGATAATTTTGTAAGAAAAATGTGTAGAGTCATTTATTTCTTCACTCTTACTTATGCGCGTATAAGTTTTAGTTAAATTTACACCCACGACACAGGATAAAAATCCTAGTATGTGCGATGTTTATTTAAAAAAAATACAATAAAATGTTTAAAGAAGAATAAAAATATTTAGTAGGTAGATACACACTGTCGTTTTCTTAATATGAGTACATTTTTAAATTTGAGTATTAAATTCTGGAAATTTCTATCATTTTTTGGTGAAGTTCTCTTAATAAAGTAGTTTCGTTATCTTATCTAAAATTTTTATTATTTTTGATGATTCACTTTTTATAATAGGCTCAACCATGACCTCAATATTTGGAAACTAACTCTTCGTCAGGCGCGACTTACATTAAAGGCAGAGCTTCTCACTTGGACATACCAGCATTCAGACGACGTTTTGGCACGCATCGAGTGACCGGATTTGTTTTCTTTTTTGTTTGTTTATTTACTGAGACGTACCGCATTTTAGTGCCCTTCATAACTATTTAACCTTACTGTTCAAATTCCCACTAGACATGGTTGGCAGTTCTCGATTACTTTTCTAACATTATTTGAAAATAAAGTATTATATTGTATATTTATTAAATAAACTTAAATTTAAAATTTGTTAAATGATACATAAATACTTAAACATAGTATGCCTTGCGTCGGCAGTGACGCAAGGCCCTAACTAGGTAGCTAGCATAGAGAAACCTCCGGACAATTCGTGCAGTATTGAGAATCACTGCTTTTTGTATTTAGTTCTTGATTGATCCGTTAAGCGATAGCCTCTTAATCTATTTAATAAGACTCTCAGCTGTCGAGCTTAAAAGTATTATCTTTATAAGACACGGTCCTTTATAAGGCGTGGGCGGATATATAGATCCAATACGTAGAGGCCATTTCAGCGAAATTTAACGAAACTGTGCGTGGAGTGTACCGACTGGGTCTAATTTCCAGCTGCACAATGAGAAATGCTAGGCTGCAGCTAAAGGCTATACCCAGTTGCACAGAAAGTATTGTCATTACTGGTCAAAACGTTTGTGGACTATTGCATTTCGACTTTGTTAGTAATAACAACCGGGCTATGGAAGAGACTCCATTCACCTGCCTACTTGAAGTCTCCTAATTAATTTAAATATGGCAGGTGGTGATTCACCGTTTACCATCAAAAAAAGCAGACTAAAAATGGTGCGAAGGGAACAATATTCGTGTGAACGGCTAAGGGTATAGTTACACTTCCACCCTTTGAACATCTTGCCACTCCAATCTCTAAATCTACCAATCGGCAGGCTAAGGCAACACAGATGCGGGTGGCATACGGCCCCCTGAAGCGTATCGGAACCCTTCCCAAAGAGACTAACTGCACTGATGGTGCTTTTATGGTACTTATGGAGCACTAAATACCCCACCTGCGGGCGATGGGGTCGTCTCTACTCTACGCACAAAAAGTATTATTATTATTATTTTAATCGGTTCTGGCTGAGCTTAATAAGAAATGTTCGCATATTATATGTAGTTATTTCCAAAGATACAAGTTACGCCATCTACGTTCACTTTTTAACCCCCAGACATTCAAAATGGAGTTGCAATGTAGGATACTATGCCGTGGTTAAAGCTGGTTTACTCGATCAATTATCAACCATAGATACAGAAACAGTATTACCAAATCATGTTATCCATCGGCCAATAATTCGTGGTTATTTTCGGCCAGTCGACCTCGACGGCATCCGTTTCAAATAACACGACGGAAATCGTATTGATTTTGTATAAAAAATACCAGACAAATTAATATCAATACCGAGTTGTATTAATATAAATTGAGGAAGGGCATTTGATAATGATATGAGATAAAGCTGCAAATGTTATATACTAATTGGTGTTAAGTTACTTTTTTGGTCACGCACTATAACTCAGATCCACTATGAGTTTGCTCTCGTTTTCGATAAGTTTGTGATTATACAATAAACTGAAGAAGTCTTGTCTAACTAGTAGCTAAAATTAAAAGAAGTTTTGTCCATTACGTTGTTGTTGTTATGATGTTACGTGTATGTTGTTACGTACATATTATAACAATAAAATATATATACTAACTTTCAAACTTACGTGTTGCATAATCAATATAAATCTATTACGGGAGTTCGGTACGTAACATTATCGTATTAATTCCCGTAATAGATTTAATATATATATATATATATATATATCTTAATATATATATTTCTTGTGTGCGTGTGTATGTGACTGAACTCCTCCAAAACGACTGGACCAATTTTGATGAAATTTTTTGTGTGTATTCCAGGGGGCTTGAGAATGGTTTAGATTCACAATACGGTCATATAGATATTGTTTTTCAGCTAAATTATTTATTTAAAAACATTTGAGACAACGTGAGACAACGTGACATTTGAGACATTTGACATTTGAGACATTTGACAGGACAACGTCTGTTGGGCCAGCTAGTATATATATATATATATATATATATATATATGATTTTTCAGGAAGTATATAGCTATATAGCAAGTAGGAAGAACTACGTTTGTATGGAAAATATGCCGCATGTTTCCCTCATAATCAGTAACAAATATGTCCGAATTCTCAGTATTTTGCGAGACCTTGTATAGGCGACAAACACGAACTATGGGTGAATAAAAGATATTAGTTACGAATTGTATGTAAAGTGACGTCAAATTACATATAGGATCTCGCTGTCTAAACGATAACGGAAAAGCATCATAACTAAGATTTTCGAAAAAAATATATTGAAGTGGGTTTTTTTAAGGTAAATAGTTTACGGCCGGCTAGATTTTATTCTATTCACTCTCTTCCTGAAGAACCCCATTTGTTTGTCAACTAAAAAGTAAATTCTGAATAAACGAGTGTATATTTCCTAATGTGGTAAACTGCTATGGTTAACTTTTAACCAAAATTTATTTTAGGTAAATTAGTTTTAATTAATTAATGTGTGACTAAATTTGACGATGAGATGAATTCATCTTGAGGTAGATCGTTAAATAAGATGTGATTGTGTTTTTTGCTATCCCTACTATCATTATAAAATTTTGGATAATTGTACACCCAGAAAATATAATCTCATTAGAAACTTTTTGTTAGGCGCGTATGGCAGAATTATTTTGTTAATTCGAGCATATCACGATATCCTTGTTTTTATAGCTACAATATAAATAACTAGCTTTTGCCCGCGACTTCGTCCGCGTGGAATAGTGACTTCCGGCAGATTTTTGGTTTTTTCCACATAGTTCCCGTTCTTGCGGGATTTTCGGAATGGTCGAGTTTCCGCAGAATTTTTAGTATTATTATGTTGATACAACTTAAACAAATTATTTCGACCAAATTTGGTACCATAAAACGGTCATTGTGACTAAACCTTAAAAGATAGACATATGCCGTCGCGGACTTTTTTTTAGATCATGTATAGAGGAATAATTCTTTCATACATATTTTTTGTGTATCTTGAACCGTTTTCGCAGCGCACGCAAAGAAAGCCTTCAAAAATGAATAATTTTCCCCGTTTTTTACACATTTACCGCTCTGTCTTTGCTCCTATTGGTCATAGCGTAATGTTATTTAGCCTATAGCCTTCCTCGATAAATGGACTATCCAACAAAAAAAGAATTATTCAAATCGCACCAGTAGTTTCGGAGATTAGCGCGTTCAAACAAACAAACAAACAAACAAACAAACAAACAAACTCTTCAGCTTTATTATATTAGTATAGATACAACATAAAAAACATTATTACGTAACTACTATTAAAGGCAAAGTGTACTGTGTAGTAATAAATGTCCATTTTTAACAATATGTCATAAAATAATCAAAATCAATTATTTATTCATTAAATAGGATATACAATCACTTTTGCAAGTAAAAAATGCTTCGTGCTGGTTTACAAATCTACGGGGAGAGACTTTGTACTGGAATAAACTAGCAAGAAAACTGGCTAGGGATATTTATTTTTCTCTCTGCATTTTTACAGAATTGTTAGTTAGAAGGTGGTTGAAATAGTTTGAACCCAACTTTTACAAGTTTATAATATGTTACTATCGACCCGCCCCGGCTTCGTACGCTTGCTTATGTAAATATACCTACTACAAACACACTTAACGCTCAAATCTAACCTGCACAGTTTGACCATATTATGCATCTATTATACATATAAACTTTCCTTAAGAATCACTCTATCCATTAAATAAAACCGCATCAAAATCCCTTGAGTAGTTTTAAAGATCTAAGCATACATAGGGACAGACAGACGGCGGATAGCGACTTGTTTTATACTATGTAGTGATTTACTATGATCATAATATTTGGCACGTAACTATTGCGTCATTAAAATTAAACCTAAGCATTGTTATTATCATTTAAGTAATCCTTAATGGTATAAGTGAAAAGCTAAGAATAAGTTTTACGCAAGTTAAGCATTTATAGAAATAAAAATATTACATAATTATAAACAAAAAATAATGAAATATCACAAAAAATATGCATCGGCCGGGAATCGAACCCGGGCCGCCCGCGTGGCAGGCGAGCATTCTACCACTGAACCACCGATGCTTGTGCTAGTAGTATTGAAATAAACATGAAGATTTGTGAATACATGGCATCACATAAGATAGAGTTGTAGAGACTTTATTGTAGAGTTGATTTTGGACTTGCATGATAATTTATTTCTGTGATATTGTGTACAAGATACGCTCCAATACAAAATGTTAGAGCTGTTTGCTGATGTTAGATCTACAAATTGGTTACACAACATGGAAGGCCATACGTTTTCATTGAAGCAAATAGTAATATTACGTTGTTACTTTAAGAAATTAAACACATTGATAATAGTATACATTACAATCTATTATATACATAAAATTATATATATATGACTTAGACCACTCATGTAAAATTGATTATTTTTTTTACACAGGATACGGTCATATTGCGCCGAAGACGCAGACAGGAAAGGTGGTGACAATATTTTACGCAATTCTCGGCATCCCGCTGATGCTGCTCTGCCTGTCCAACATTGGTGACGTTATGGCTTCGTCTTTCAGGTATGCATAAAAAATAATAAATATGAACAAGAAATAATAACAAGAATTACGAAATTAGATAATTTTGCTTAGAGCTTGAATAAATTACATATCTATAAAAAGAAATTCTATATCGAGGCTTCAAATGTTGCTTCTTTAGTTTTACAGGTAATCTAAGTACTTATATAAATGTTTTATATAGCAGTTAAGTCTGTGATTTAAACTTATAAACATATGACGGAACAAATAATAATATTATACGTATATAATAAACAAGCCCTGCGGAACAGTGTACAAATGTGGAGAAGTTGCATATTAGCAAAAGACTGCAGATAATTTATGTCAGGCGTTAAATAGAGTTTCACATAACGTTCTAGCAGTAGTTATGGATCTTAATATAGGTTTGTGTTACCATATTAAACGAATTTTTTTATTTACTAATCATTCTGCAGGTTCCTGTACTGGAGAGTGTGTTGTTACGTATGCACGCGACCACCCAAGCGCCGGCACCGACATCATCAGTATTCCGTCAGGTATGTTTGACTGTTTTATTCATATTATATTATAAAAAACTTGGTGTCTAATTAAAAATAATGACAACTATCCTAATACCAAATAATAATTAAAATAAGCTAAAAAGAAAAGTAAATAGTTAATTTAATTTAATATTTTTACAGATTCCTTAGATCATATAAGGAGCAAACCTTTCTCTAAGCGATAATATATGCAAATATATTTCTAGAATAGTAATATAAAACAAATATTTTTGTTTATTTGTAAATTGTTTTATTTATAAATAAAGGGGACATGATAAACATTCAGAATTTATTACCTGTTCTTTTTTAGGAGGCTCTCTCAATTTGCGGTCAGATATTTTTTAAATAGCTCATGGTTATTCCCTTTATATTAAATTTGTTTTGACACCAACAAGTGAATTAAGAATAAGAATTGAATTAACTTTTTGTATATTCAGTAATACAATGGTGGTAATGGTGTCTTAATTGTGTTATTCACTAAATAGAAATGGTATTTGTAAACATTGAAATTGTAATGTCATAAAATATATACTCAAGCATAATTATCATTTTATAAGTATGAATTTTATAAATATTTATTTTTATATTTATATTTATATAAGTGTGGCCACGCCACAGATCTCTGAAAGAATAATGTAGTGAAAATAAACTCTTTATATTTATAAGTACGCTTTGTCGACCTCCATAGTCGAGTAGTTAGTTGGAAACATCGGTTTCAAGGTGTCACCATCTTTGAGGTCCCGGGTCCAATTCTTGGTGGGGGCAGATGTGATGAATGCGAGCATTTGTATCTTAGTTATGGTTATTAATATATATATATATATATTATATATATATATATTATATATATATATATATATATATATATATATATATATATAAAAATATTTATATATGTATAATATAACGTATGTCCATCCATTACCCTAAATCCCATGACACAAGCCTTACAGAGCTTAGTTTGGGCAAGGCTAATTAGTGTGAGAAATATTTATGACATACATTAAAGTCATATTAGATTTTGTATTAATTAAAATATACAATTGATATTGAATGGAAATAAGGTAGTTGGCAGTTGTTTTATTTGATATATGTATATTAAAGTACATTACACAGTTAGCTGAGAAATACCGTAGAAGTAACTTAAAATTATATCGCAAAATCGCTTAAAAAAATTCACTTAAATCATGCATAAGTAGTGAACCACTCCCCATCAAGCCTGTTTAAATGTTTAGCTCAATTAATAATTACATTATTCTTTATATTCGTTTTTAATCACCCATAACATAATCAAATACGCGTTTTATGACCTTATAAATATTTCTTACACTTACACCAATTAGCCTAACCTTATAATGAAACTAAGTGAACTTATAGGCCAGTCATTAATTTCATCATCAAGTCATCATCATCAATACACGTTACAAAACGGTAAAAAGAACCTAATTCTACATTTGCAGCGTGGTACTATTTTTTTTTGGTAATGTTATTAAAAAAAAACTTTTTACCCCTTTCCGTACATCCCAGAATGCTTTAAAATCACCCGGTAACTTATTTTAGTTTCTTTCGAAGTCCTTCAAAATTTCAAGTTAATAATTACTTACGGGTTTTAGGTTTTAATGACTGGCCATTAAACGATTGTCACCTAAAACCACAGTAATACGAGTATGTGTGCAATAAACATGCAGTCTGCGGTCAAAGTAAAGTCCGCTCGAATCACAAATAATTGGGTGCTTCGAATATGATTACAAACGAATCATGTTGCTTACTGAACATGATTATCAGCTGAAAACATCCGCGATAATTATCACTTGATGATATAGTGACATATTATCGACACTGTCGCGAATTGTTCTAAATACCCTCACACACTACGTGACATCACAATTTGGTAAAGTCACCTAATTTGTATGAGTGTATAAACAAAACTTTAAAATGTGATTATTTAATTCGAATTATAGTTTAAAAATTGCTTAACTGATAACGTTCAAACATTTATTTAAAAATAAATCGGAATATAATTTTTGACATACCTATATTTACATGATCATACTACCACCACCAATACAGCGAGAGAACGAAAATAGCGTTTGCTGTTTCTTTCCAGCACTAAGACACCCACCATAGACTGAGGCAATTTTGACATGCAAATGTGATTGTTAAATAAAATTTATTATTACTAGTATTTGACAACTTACATTTGTTTTTTTTCCCGCGGGGGATGGTAGTGAATCCTCATAGAGGGCGCGCCACCACATTGGTCGCTATGACAACCCCCTGGTGCTTGGACGACCTCGCACCGGATACCACCCGCAAACGGTCTACGGCGGGTGGTTATGTTGGACTCTAGCAGAAGGCCAGCCTACCAACTAAACACTACCTACAGCCTTTGGTCGGGCGGAAGGCCTGGAACCCTATATCGGCTTGAACTAACGCTCCCGCCCTCCAGAACGGGGGCGGTGCATACTTACATTTGTATGATTCTAGAAGTTTATTATTGTTTGTAGACGATCAACGCGCGCGGGCAGCGCTCGTGGCTCCATGCGCAGGCGACGTCCGATAGAGCGTGCTCATTCTGACACAGACTGCAGGTAGTCAAATGTACATGTGAATTTGCAAAAAAATATAGGTAACTAGCGACTCGCTCCGGTGTCGCACGGGTGCAATGCTGATACTATTATAAATACACTACAGAAAAATTCTGAACGTTGTATATAATAAATTATAGTTTAAACAACACGCTTTTAAAATTAATTGAAATGTAATTATTTACATCACATTAGAAACCTCAAAAATAGCAGTATTTGTCCACTTTTTAATGGATATTAATATACATATACACCTTACTCTTCAATCAGTCTATCTATTAAAAAAACCTTTGTACCTGTGTAGTTTTAAAGATTTAAGCATACATAGGGATATAGGGACAGAGAAAGCGGCTTTGTTTTAATAATAATCACTGCATAATATGCAGTGATTATTATCGTTTTATCGGAGGAAAACCATATCCCAAAGTTGTCTTATTAGGTAAGGAGAGTAAGATAGGAGAAGGGTAAGTTATGAATTGAAATTATTGGGTACTGTAACTTTACATACGTACATCTTGTAGAAGCAGGAGATATACATTTGCAAAAGAATTCAGACTCGAAATTTTAATCTTATGACATACTCAATACAAGATGGTTAACTTTCTGGAGCGAAAGAAAGCTTTTTAAAAACTAATACAAAAACTTAAAACTATAGAGCTGTTGAAGATGCTATTCAAGACTGTCTTTATGGGTGTCTTACTCATAAGGTTAATGTTATTGTTATCATATCATTCACAAAGAATGCTGATTTAGTGTCTGTATTCCATCAGGAGACATTCGGTCACCTTGAACAAAACTTTATGTCAGCGATCAGCGTTAAGTATAGTGAGGCATAATATAACTAGATAAACAAAACACATAATAAATATTTAAACAAATCCATAATACATATTAATATGTAATAAGCTGGGAACGTAACCTGTAATTCTATTGGCACTTGCAAATTTGAAGAACTACATAGACTATAGTGCAGTGAGCTCATTTTTCAATCGATGTTGTATAAAATTGTGTCTAAAGTGCTCATAGTATAAATTTCGTTATTTTTGTCGATCATTGTGTAGGTATCGTGACAGTGGATACAGCAGCGGGCGGCCGAAGAAGGCGCGTGCGCCGATGTCGACATCCGCGTCGGCGTCGGCGTCGGCGTCGGCGCAAGCGAACCCTGCGCGGACCCGCTCGCAGCCCCCGGCGACCTTGCCGCGGGTCTATGCCAGCCCAGGTGTCCTATGCTTAATTTTCTATTTATATAATTAACTAGCGGATCCGACAGACTTCGTCCTGTCAAAAAGATTTGTAAAGTGGCAGTTATTTGTTCCTACTTATTTTATAGTCAGGGCAAAAAATTCACGTGGACAGAACTGTCACCCTGGTGGTAGGGTGTTGTGAATAAAAAATAATTAAATAAAATATATATTCTTCAGGCGTTAGAAATTCCGACAGAGAGGACAAGTCTCCGATGCGTTATCAGCGAAGTGCACGCGACGACGATTGTGAAGAAGAAGGTAGGTAGTTGATATACTATTAAGCTGATGACCGATTTAATCTTAAAGCTGTATATAGACGCCTATCAGCATATTTTTATTGGTGCCTTTATTAACCTTGGTCAGTGAGTTTTATCCTGGAATTTTTGTTGTCTTCTTGTTTGTTATATTATTAGAATTAGAATTTACTTTTCAGTTGAATTTCCAAAAATATGTTTACCACTACAAGACTTAGAAGCTGCTTTAAAAGAGCTGGACAGTCACCAGAAAAGGCTATCAACCAAAAATGAACACCGATCCAAATCATTACCAAGGCCGGCTAAGACTAAGTCTGATTTTGGACCGAGACGAGACTTCAACGATTATAGACATTATGATATAGAAGATAAGGACATGTTTGAGATGCACGATTTACATGATGTAGACTTTGAGAATTATAAGGAAAAGTTAGCTCTGGAAGAACGTAATAGGCGAGGGAGGGAAAAGGAAGACATACACAAATGGAGAGACAGTTATGACCCTGAGGATGAAGACTTCGAGTTTGATAGCCCGATGCGGCGACTCCGATATGACTGGAGGTATAGAATTTGTATGTTAACCCCATATCACTTTATATGTAAAATAACCAGTAAAATGTATGTTCTAATTGAAATTATTGATTAGACACGAACGCGGCCGCTCGGAATATTATGAGCGTGATACAGAAGAATTGGAGCGACGTCGGGGTGGACGCCGGGCACGCAGTGCCATGTACGAGCATGAAAGGTGAGTTGTTTTGAATAAGTCTTTAGCAAATCACAAAATGATGACTTGTAGTTACTTGGGTTGATCTTTCTCTTACCCTGTTCCCAATTTTATTTGGGTTGACCATTCCAATACCGAAAAATTACGCTAGGACTTTGAAAATTTTTGTCACATTAACATATTCTATACCAGAGGTTCCCAAACTATTTTGTGTCGTAGACCCTTTGTAATGTTTTTCGGTTTTGGGTAGACCCCCTACTTACCTGATATTAAATGCTTACATCCTACAACATACAAAATTTTATTAACATATATGATATATTTATTACTCCATAGGCACTTTTATAAATAATGTTTGTATATTAGAAAATAGTTTAATGTATAAGTAAATAGGTACTATCAGTGTAGACCCCTTGCAGGTATACATAGACCGGGATGGACCACGCCCCTTCCATGGCTGGGGGGCGTCGTCGGTGGAGGAGATCGGGGGAAGTAGTAGCCTCCCCGAGGAGGGTTCCCCTAGGTAGGGGAGCGGAGGCTGGGGGTTCCCGGAAGTCGCTTCGCGTTCCCGGGGGCTCCCCACATGCCGGAAGAAGGCCATCCCTGAGGTTTTTAGTGGGTAGGCCTCCCCCTTCTGGATAGGAGAGCCCCACATAACCGCCGGCTCGCCACAGCCGGGGTATGCAATTTAATGCATTTTCCTCAGGGAAACAAAAAAAAAGGTATACATAGACCCTCCGCGGTCGATATAGACCACTTTGGGAATCATTGCTCTTTACTAACTAATCTTTATTACAAGGAACACAGCACGTAATTCTTTAAGGTTTTATATATAGACATTTCTCTCACCAGGTGGGACGATGAGCTTCCTGATCGGAGAGTTGGAGACGGATGGCATGATAGGTGGAGACAGGATAAATATGAGGACTGGGGACGCGACGTGGAGAACGCACGGAACCGCCCAATAGACAAGGCGAGGCGGTTTAGAAAGCTACACACCGATGACAACACTTCCCGGCCAAATAGACATTATGTGTGTAAAGCTCTCCTGGTGACTGTCGAAAACAAATTACAAGTCAAATCGTTTGGCGCAGCGGTCGAGTGATCGGCTACTAGACAGTGGGTCGTGGGTTCAATTCCCGTACGGGACAGATTTTTGTATGACTTACAAACATTTCTTCGCTCTGTGTGTATGCGCATGTAAGATTTAATGTATGACTGTACCCACGACACATATTAAAATCCTAGTGTGGGGCGACATTAAAAAAAACATTATTATCAATGCCATAATTTTTTTTTAAGTTTAAAATAAATATTTAACAACCTTCGTAGGCGAGTGGTTAGTATACCGGGTTCAAGGTGTCGCCATCTCTGAGGTCCCGGGTTCTAATCCCGGTGGGAGCGAATATTTGCGTGATGAAAGCGAGCATTTGTACCTTAGTCGTGGTTTTTATTATACATTTCTATCAAAAATATTGATGTATGTAAAATATATGTATGTGTATCAGTTACCGTAGGTCCCATAACACAAGCCTTACAAAGCTTACTTTGGGCTAGGCTAATTGGTGTGAGTGAAAGAAATATTTGTTTCTTTATAAAATATTTATATTCATTAAATATATATTTTTTGTAGTCACCATCACCAGACCGAGACGAATGGAGTGATGAGATAGTTCCAGTTCCTAAAAGATATAGGACACCAGGTATATTAAAAAAAATAAGCAAATCAAAAATACATAATATCATATAGTCATAAATGATATGTTGACGACATAATGATACAAACGGTTGTATTACAGCGTGGGGGTCACGTCAGTCAGAGCTGAATGTTGCAGATGCTGCTAAAGAGGAGGTGTGTGCCTTGTTATTAACTTAGTTTATGTCGGCGCCTCGTTCAGATTCATTGCGAAAAACTCGAAGGCAGACTCCAACACAAACGCATTTCATTATAATCTTGACACTGTTAAACTCTAGAGTTTCTTAAGAAGAATGATCTACGAATTTTTTTTTGGATGGACCTATGCCGAAGCCGCAATGTTTGTGGAAGGCGCAAAATTATATCAAAATCCTTATACATAATGTAAAAATAATGTAAAGTTAGTTAAACTTCCGTTAAAAGCATCAACGGAAGTTAATGAAAACGCTAAAAACAATAAACTTAAAAGAAACACAATAAACTGTAACATTCAAATAGAAAATATTAAAATATTCAAACAAATTGTACTGCAAAATGAATTCACTGTTGTTATTTTTAATACTTATTAAAACTTTGCACGCTTGTTGCACGCTTTGCTTGGCGGTACCAAAGCAAGGAGGCAAATGTAGGATATAAATTCGGACATATTACTTTAAAGGTAATATAAATAACTAATTTTTAATTAATTTAATAACTAATTATGGCGTATATAATAACGCCATAATTAGTTATTAAATTAATTAAAAATTACAACAAATACATCGTGGAATATTAGTAACTCTAAGAATATTTGAAATTTAGTACGTACAACAATGCTAGATGGCGCTGCCAGTTGAAAACGGAAATAAGATTGGTTTGTTGTGCCACAAATTAACTTAAAGCTATTAGGTACCCATTCATATTTTATTGTTTTAATAATTAAAATTACAAATCTAATGTAATTTCGGCCATTTATACGTTCACTTAAAAAGGAGTGATAATTAATGTACATATAAAAATTAAATAATGTATATGAATATGATAGAAGCAGTAAAATATGATTTATTGAAATAAAGTTTTATTGGTATCAATCGAGAAAACTGTGTACAACAAAATCAATGAGCGAGAGTATGTCACAGAGTCGATAAACCAAAAAGATACAGTTGCTTGAAGACGCGAAATTTAAATTATTTACAGATTAAATAACATTACATATTCAACAGAATGTATATATTAAGATATAAAATAAACGAATAATTAACAATAAAGAATAATGTATTAAGCGGGTAAGTTGCCTAGGTCACAAGTTGCACATTTGCGGCTTCTGGAGACTTATTTTTGAATCACGTATGCGATTTTGAAAGCACCGCTGCACCGCTGAAAGTCAGCGGTGACTTTGAGTTCACGGATTCCTAAACATCCAACTTTTTAAAGTCGATCGCAGAGCTGTCAACATGCCATATATATATAGACTGAAAAATCAACACATCAACTTCAGACTCTTGTCAATATGTTCTCTAAACAAAACACAGATAACATTTCCACAAGTATGACTTGATTACGAGTGGCACGGGCACTCATAATGAAATCACATTGGTGACTAAGGTAGTCACATAAGTGATATTCAAGAATAAGAATCATTAAAAATCGGTGATTATTAGTCACATCGGTGATTTCGAAGTCGCATACGTAATTCAAAAATAGGTCTCCTGAACTACCGCACTCTCCCAGAGATTGTCAGCAAAAATCAGCAGAATGATGGTGGAGTCAACGTCTTGCTTTATATGTATAAATTCGATTGATACATGTTTATCAAATAGTTAACAACCTATAACTTAAAACTAACCTGTTACTTAAAACCTCTATTAAAGATTCTAACCATTTTAATTACATTTTGAATGTTTTGTAAGACTATCTTAGTCTTTTCTTAAAATCTGCTTGGTAATTAGTGTATTTGTTATGTACCTATTTCGACTAAAACAATTCTAATGTCTTTATTACACCTACAAAATATTACTACTTAAATACTACATACAGATAAAACCGGTACCAATCTGGTTATGCGTATTTCTGGTGGCCTCGTACATTGTTGCGGGTACGTTCCTGTTCAAACGCTGGGAGGGCTGGGCCTACCTGGACGCTGCCTACTTCTGCTTCATCACACTGACCACCATTGGCTTTGGGGACTTTGTGCCAGCGCAGGTTGGTGCCACTTTAATTTGTAGCAGCCTCTTTGTTGAGCGCAGGAAACAAATGCAAATTATAAATCAACTTAGTACTTGGTGATCATGGTGATCAATCATGTCCATTCAAGCTACCAAAGTCATAAACTGTTTATTTTGACCAGACTTTAGTATTACTCCGCCCACTCATAGAGGCAAGGTTAAATTGCCCGAGTGCCTTTCTTAAGATATAATAAAATTATTAAATATATATTATGTATTAATATCTTTGATTATATTTTAAGGTTTTTGTTTAAACTATTTAAAAGTCAATTTATGATTTAATTTTAAAATCATTTTGTCAATAAAATTATATCTGATTGTACATACATATACTCACGCCTCTTTCTCATTGGAATAGCCAGGGATCATAATTTTCCACATACGATTGTGATATGTACCTTGTACTTTTACATCTGAACTAGCCCTGTTATGTATCACTTACACCCAGTTTCTGGAACGCATGTTAAATATTCGATTAGTTAATCGAATGTCACAATTAACAAACTGTTACATTTGTGTGGGTTTCTGAATTGCTTACCATTACTTACTATTTTCAAATTGTCAAATATCACTTTGTATTTATGAGTAATTTAGTAGATCGTTTAGTTTCATTTGTTTTAATATAGCAGCAGTGATCGATTTTACACTTTAGTCGCAGCAGAAATAGACTAAAATCTTAACAGAATTATGGTTTACCTACTCGTAATATACGGTTATAACACCTATTTGTTTCTAATGGCAGGGTCAAAATTTAGAAGAGCCAGCCGCCGCAGTACATTCCATCGCGCTGTGTTCCTTGTATCTGCTGTTTGGCATCGCGCTTTTAGCGATGTCCTTTAACCTTGTGCAGGAAGAAGTACGCGCTAACGTCGCTGCGGTTGCTACGCGGTTGGGAATTATAAAACCGCGTGCGCGTGATGACGACCCTGACTATAGATGAGTTGTGCTACTAGATTTTAAGAACAGGCTACGGATGCAATGGGTGCTACGATAGTTGTGACTACGGACTAGATAAGTGCTACGCTAACAGAGAATCCAGTTGTAATAATGCGGAAATTGCAAAAACATGTTTAGTGGTTTCTTTTCCTCTCATGGGTACTACTTAAATTAATAGGGTTATACGGAGTAACAAAAACAGAACGTAATTTTAAGCATGGGATTATATACACTGGCCTGGAAATATCGTTAGTGCTTTTAAAAACACCGTTATCACCACGGTTTTGGTAATCCATTACAAATGATTTATACAGATAGTTTGATCAATCACAAGTTATTTCATTTTACATTAAATTTACATTAATATTTCAAGTTAATAGAACAAATTTTACAAGTTAGTACCTACTCACTATTTATACTGTCCGACCACTAACGTTTCCAGCAAAATAATGAAATATTTTTTAAAAACACTTATAACGTTAACTTTTTGTTTTTTAAACTTTATCTATATATAATTTGATAGTATTTAAATACTATCAAATAAATTTCTCTCGTTTTAATAATGTTATGAAAAATCATTATAAAATCTAATTTTGTTACCTAGTTTAACAGTAAATGAAAATATTAAAAACCTATTCATTTAAGGCGTTTGCCGCGCCATCTTCAACATCGCACCATACGACTCGGAAGTAAAACATTTACAGACTTAATATCTACTGCAGTGTATTATAAATAATTGTAATACATCAAATCATTTTTATAAATCGAAATATTAATTTAAACTTACCATATTAAGAAAACATTTATAATTTAAACAAAAGCAAATTAAAAGTTTTGTAACTAATCAGGAACTTAGTCTAAGTATTTTGACAACTTTTAATAACAAAATAATCTTAACTTATCAAAATATATTCTAAGTTAATCTATTAATTATTATTTCACGAAATAGTGACAAATAATGGAAGACAAACGATAATTATAAAACTAATTTTAATTTAATTAGCAACCGCAGCGCCGATATCTACATATATATTTTGTGCTATAATTTATTGATTTAAAATTTACATTACATATTGATTTAAAATTGAAAATAACGTATCTTAGTGCAACCTCGATGGAATTGTGAGGTATTATCATAATAAATTGCAAAATAGTATTAATACTAAAAGTAATAATTTGACAAAATTAAATCGTTTCATAATGCCGTAAAAAAGTTTCGAAAAAATTGTTGAAAACATTTAATGCATTAACTTCAGGTTTATCGTTGTTACTCCGAAAGAGTGATGTGTAAAATGGTTGATTTTGATTTTAGTTATCAAAAGATAGAACGCTAGTTATTTAATATAATAATTGTGTTTCCGTGTTTTTATATCAATCGACATTGTTTATTCCTAAATCATTAAGACGTCATTTACGTGTCTTAGTATTGGTGTCATAAAAATGTATGTTGCTAGTGGAATTGTTAGTGTGTCTGTTTATTTGTATTACATGTGCTTTAAATGTTTGAATAAAAATATGTAATAAAAATTATGATGAATATATCATATTCATCTGTTATAATAATTATTCGATTATTTTATCTTACCATTTTATCGTAACACATTCATGTGTTATTCATATAATTTACTTATTATTCGAAAACAAGTACTAAAATATTTTTATTCTGTAATTTTTCAGACAAATCACGTAATTTATACAGAATTTATTAAAGATATTATTACTTTTCATATAATAATATCATCTGATGCCGCGAGGTTACCACCGGCGGCGCTCAGAGTGCATGGGTCATGGTCAAATAACATGCGGAGCAGTGCCGTAGCACATCGGCTGTTCATGTGCATCAGGTCACACAGGGCCACATCGGGATCCCTGCGGAACGCCGTAATCCATTGGTTGCATACCGCACAGTGAATAAGTCGTAGTCTCTAAGCCACTGGTTTTGTGGCCACCCAAAGCCACTTTCCTCTATTCCATTCAAGATGTTTTAGTTTCTTTTTAAAGTCATAGAATTTGCTACAAGTTTTTTTAAAGTGCGTATTGATAGTATTTATTTGGAATTTAAAGTCCACGATAAAAATGTTTACACAATAAGGTTACAGTTTATTTTGAGTGGTATATAAGTAAATAATAAACGAATCATATTAAATTAGATTTATTAATTAATATAAATATATAAAATGTATAGAATAATATTGAGTTTTCTTACTAATTTATAAGTCAATATGAACTTATTAGTTTCTTCATAATATAAACAATGTCAGTAATGCACTGGTGACACTTTTGTTTTTCTTGGTGTCTATGGGGGGCGGTACCGGTTTACCATTAGGTGATCCATCTATTCGTTTACCCCCTATCCTATAAAAGTAGTAATTTAAAATTCTGCGTTTTATATAAGCAAGGTTACATAATTGCAAAGAATGTTTTTTCGCAACTAAATTTCGAGGTATCTGTTGAAATGTTATCTAGATTTCTTCGTATATTTTAATTTATATAACAAATAGAAGTATAGTGTATTCTTTTACTAATGTGTGCATTATGAGATCCCCAGAACAAAAGGCGTAAAAGGCGCGAGTAAATTAAAAAAAGATTCAAAATTTAGATGTTTTAAAATTTCTCGCCGACCTCGTTTCAAGGGCAGCAAAACAGATAAATAGTTTTACGAGCTCCTCCCCAAAAAGTGATGCCATACATGATTACAGGTTGGCATAATGCCGTGTAGACGTGTTTAATTCTATTAATTTTATAATTTTTAAGTTAGTTGCTCTATGCTTGTTGCGCGGTGCCGATGTTTGATGCTTCTTCCATTGTGTCCGGCAATTTCGTGCCTAATGTCTCTGGCGTGATGAAGACTAAGAAACCGGAAAGTATAGCCATGGTCGCGAATAAAACGTACGGTAGGTGAACCCATATCGTTGCACTCTGCAATAAACCACACAGAACATTATACGCTAGAAAGAAGAGTTATATATGTTTTATTTCTATAGATTTATGATTAATGCTAATGAGATGCTTACTATAATATGATTTAAGCAGAAACTAATGTTACATTGTGTGTACTTAGACTAGACAATTACATAATATGAAAAAAAAAACCAAATGCTACCATGCATAGTTAAAAATAATGAGAGATTCAACATACTTCCGTCGTCGGATGTAATGTCTTCATTTAATAATAAATTTATACATTTTTGTTATATTTTGTATGTCTTTGTTCGAGCGAACGCACTGACATCGTTTAAATTTAGAATAGTAAAGGACCAAGAAATTAACCCTCTGAGACTCTTAAGATTAATTTTGGCTGTCCACGTCAGTAATATAAATCCATCTATTTAATTGCTTAGTGACGCAAATAATCGGATAGGTCAAGATATCTAATGCACTTGTCAGATATTTTTGAGATGAATGTCTCTCATGAATATCATTAACAGTTTCACTACTAAGCAAGCGTAAGACAAAATCCAAGTCACACAAGTTTTGTATGTGGATATTAGAGATATATTTCTTTTAAAAATACGTTACTAGTATTTAAGCGTGTGGCATCTGTGGTACCCAATGTTATCACTTGGATCCGAGTGATAAACAGTGAATGAGTAAAAGATTCGCTTATATATAAGAGTAATATTTTAGGTTTACAAGGATTTCGTGAAAAGAGAAATTCTCACGTTGATTTTATTTACCTCACCATTCACAGGATATGAAGTCGCAAAAAGATTACATGTGATTTTAACAGAGACACTTACAAGAGCAGGTATTAGTGGCGCTACCATGGCGCCAATCTTTCCCATCATGTAGGAGAATGCGAGCAGGCTATGGCGGTGTCTGGTGGGGTACAGCTCAGTCGTGTAGATATAGATTGACGTCATCACCATCGCGATGCAGTACGTGCCCACCAAGTACAAGCAAAAGGAAATGTTGGTATGTCCTGATAATAAATGAAATTATATATAATGTAAATAAACTCGTTTGCAAAAAAAAAACGGGTACATTAGATTTTTTTCTCTACTCTAATGAAGAAGGACAAAAAATAATTTTAGTTTTGTTAATTTGACGATGTATTGGCATGTTTTTTGAAGCATCCTGGCATGATTCTTTACGTTCCAAATTTAAAATTTGAATTATTAAAAGAAAAATAATGATTATTGTAGATTATTCTAAAATTGCTTTACTAATGACGCGAATTGTTGAATCGATTTTTAACTAATTACGATATTTTTTTAAACTTTTTGGATATTTTCTGCAAATTAAACAATTTAATCTTTCTTTTTACATTAAATACTACTTTTTTGATATGAGTGATAAAGCGATAAGGGCCGGTAAAATTATAGCCCTACTTGAAGAAGGTTGTTCGCAAACTTATCAATGATATTGAGCATTTCCTACAATCATCACGTTTGCTGTGTTTCGCTGATGACATGAAAATATTCACTACAATTGACTCTTCCAATGATGCTGTTCTTCTTCAAGAGGATTTATTTAAGTTGAGCGAGTATTGCAACAAAAATCTGTTAGACTTTAATCCATCTAAGTGCAGCGTCGTGTCATACTCCCGTAAACATAACATGGTGTCCTTCGTTTATAAACTTAATGGGATATCACTGACGCGTAATTCTTGTGTGCGTGATCTTGGCGTATATCATGATTCAAAGGCTTTTAAGGCTTTAGGTTTTATAATACGTAGTGCTAAGGATTTCCAAAATGTGAAAACATTGAAAATCTTATACTGTACATTTGTTCGCAGTCATTTAGAATACGCATCTCAAGTTTGGAATCCGATGTATCAGACATATATATCCCGAATTGAAAATATACAGATGAAATTTATTAAGTATCTATGTTTTCGTACTAAAGACAGGTATGACACTTTATTCTATTATGACTTGTGTAAAAAACATCATTTGCTTCCGTTGGAATTGCGGCGTGAGATTGGTGATTTATTATTTTTATTTAAGATTGTTTCTGGGCGAGTTGACTGTCCTGAACTTCTGTCACTTATTACCCTTAGAACTCCAGTGAAGTCACTTAGATTGAATGCCCTTTTGTATGTTCCGTTGGTCTCCTCAAAGTATCGTCAGAATACATTTATCTACCGTGCATCTGATAGTTTCAATGCTGCAACCAAAAAGTTAGACATAGACCTATTTAATACTAGCCTAGCAACGGTGAAGCGCCTTATGAGCCAGACTTTCTTTGGTAATTAACGAACCCTTATTGTTTAATTATTTACATTTATGTGTCTTTCTATTTGCATAGTGTATTCGTATATTTCTAAAATGTATCTATCTGTGATCTCCTTTAATTGGCTTTCTGTTATTACTGTTATATGTCTATATTGTATATAGCTGTTGGTCATCCTATTATATATAAATAAATAAATATAAAAATAAATAAACTTACGTGTCTCAGCGGCTAAATGTGAGTCGTTCAACTGTCCAGAAGACTTGGCAACGGTATCAAGAGACTGGTTCGGTCAAAAGAAGACCCGGTTCGGGAAGAAAACGATGCACAGAACCAAGAGATGACCGCTTTTTGGTGAGTCAGGCGTTGCATAATCGGAAGGCGTCAAGTGTAGACTTGAAGAAGAGCCTTGAAGAAGTAAGAGGAGTAGAAGTTAGCTTGTGGACGGTCAGGAGGAGGCTTTTGGCTATCAAGAGTCACCGCCCAGTTCGGCGCCCTATATTACTTCGTGAGCACCGTGTTGCTCGACTTCAGTTTGCTCGGAACTATGCTTCATGGACTCTGAAGGACTGGTGGTGTAGCAATTCCTTCGATAGTCAGAGTAGGACACAGGGCTGCAAATATTAGAGTCTCAAAACTGGCGCAACCAACTGGAATAAAGTATTGTTTTCCGATGAAGCTAGAATCTCTTTGTGTGGAGAGGACTGACGCCGGCGAGTGCTGCGAAGACCACGGGAACGCTATGCGGAAGTGTGTTTTGAAGAAATCACTCCTTATGGTTGAGGCTCCACTATGTTTTGGGCAGCAATTAATTCAACGGAGCGTACGGAGTTAGTTTTCATAGAAAATAGAACATTAAATGCACACCGGTACATAATGGAAGTCCTAATTCCATATGCACAACCCATATTGACTGCATTTGGGGAAGATTCCATTTTTATGGACAATAATGCTCGCCCGCACCGTTCTGGCGACGTGGAAGCGTACATGCAAGAAGATGGGATCCGTCGTTTAGATTGGCCAGCTTGAAGTCCTGACCTCAATCCAATTGAGCATGTGTGGGATGTCCTAAAGAGACGGGTAAGATCAGTGCAACCTGCTCCACAAAACATAAAGGAGCTAAAAATAGTTATTGCAGAAGAGTGGGAACGTATTCCTCGTTATTAAATACATCGATGAAAGCATGCCTTCAGAAGAGAAAACCGGCGTAAAATAGCGCTTGCGCTGTGTTTCGCCGAGTGAGTGAGGGTACCGGAGGCCCAACCCCCTTATTCCCCTCTATTCCCCTTATTCCCCCTATTCCCTTTTAAAAGGCCGGCAACGCATCTGTGACTCCTCTGGTGTTGCGGGTGTCCATGGGCAACGGTTATCGCTTACCATCAGGTGATCCGTTTGCTCGTTTGCTGCCCTATGCTATAAAAAAAAAAAAAAAAAAAAAAAAAAAAAAAAAAAAGGATTCAAGCTGTGATTTTGGCAAGAGGAGGTCACACTCGTTATTAGGTTTTTACATTTGTAACTTTATTTAATTAAAAAAAAGTAAAAAAAGTTTTGTCTTTATTGCCGACCACATCTCATTCTTTGGGCGTGTACATCGATTTTAAAGAATCCATCGTTGTTTTCTTGTAATTGCTCGAATTCACTTCACGCGCATTAATTTACACGATTATAAGTAAACAGACAACGTCAAAGAAATAAATTTTAATTAATTAACTAAAATCGTCCTTAGAACGTAAATTTCCTAAGGTGCCCGTTTTTTTTTTGCAAAAGAGTTTATATTTTGACACAAGAACAAAACAGAAAGAACGAATTAAATAAAACTGGTAACAAAAATTAAATAAAATAGTACCTTCTGGCAAAAATATATACGCCAACTGACACACCCCGCATATCCAGTAGCCACCGATCAATACTGCTTTCCTTCCAATCTGCCCAAGCAGCAACACAGCTGTCCAGTACCCTGGAATCTTCACGGCTGCCACCATCGCGTAATTGAGGTACTTGTTCCCTAGCAAATTGATGGCGTTGATTGACAAACCGTAGTATATTAGATTAGCCGTGATCCACCAAATAGGTGACACCAAGCACCTGATCAATATTTTCTTGTGACGAATCACTTGCACTACCAACATTGACTCATTTTTGTTTTTGTTCTGCTCCTCTAACGCTTGTCTCTTCTCTTCCTCAGCAGACAGTCTTAGACATTCTAAAGACTTCTTTGACAGCTCTTTGCCATTCACCTCGGCGATTTTCTTTAAAAGTTTCTCAGAATCCTCATAGCGCCCTTTACTCATGTACCAGCGGACGGATTCCGTCATTACCCAGAAGTAGAGTATAATCAACAACTGTGGTGTATAAAGCACTAGAGTCAGATGCCGCCAGTTGGGAACAGCCCACGCTATAAGTGCAGTGCTCATCGTGCCTACTGAGAAGAATGAGCTTATTGTTGTTCCAGCCATCACACGATATTTTGGTCCGACGACTTCCATTACTAAAAATAAAAGAACGGAAATTTTTGGTGGAAATCTTTTTTTTGTCTTATTAATATTTCTAATATTATATTTACGATAAAAATAAAACTAATGAATAACTCAATAGCACATTGAAACAATATTGTTAAAGGATCTAGGCATGTCTACAGTATCCGTAAAGTAAGCCGAGAGCGGAGCCGGAACCAGCACCATAGGCTTGTGATGCAGGTGTAAGCGTTGTTGCTACGGGGAATCGATGGTATGAGATGAGTAACAAAGACTTGACTCTTAGGCCCATATTACAACTGGATCGAGATATGGCCCTAGCCGCAGCCCACGTCGCGTCGTCGGTTGATCGGAGGAGGGACGGATCTTGCCCGATCTCGGTGTGCAAGCGCAAGCGGCCTGGCTTGGGGAGACATTTGCGTCGATTTGCGACGTCTCTTTGCCCGGAGTCAGGCCGTCCCGGCGGGTCTCTGCTTACTGGTGGAATGAGGAGATCGCGCGGCTTAGGATTGCTGTGATAGCCACGCGCCGCCGGTATCTTAGAGCCCGTCGAAGCCGGCAAGCCTCATTCGAGGTTCTGAGCGCCAGAAACGCGTACGGAGCTGCAGCTAAGGCGATCAGCATCGCCATCGCTGACGCCAAGGCGAGGTCCTGGAACGAGCTCCTGGAGGGACTGGCGAGGAATTAATGGAGGCGTCCGTATAAAATGGTACTGGGCAAGCTCCGAACATGGGTCCCTTCGATGATGGAAACCCTGGACCCCGATACTGTGGGAAGAGTGTTGGATACGCTATTCCCGAGGGTCCAGGACAGTTCCTCCGTAGGCCTGTTGCCCGCGCCGTGGTCGGATGACCTAGGGGTGATGGAGAGCTCGCCGGGGCTGTGTCGTGACTCTCAGTGCGCAGCACCGCACCGGGTCCAGACGGGGTCTCGGGGAAGGTGTTGGCGCTGGCGCTCAGGGCATTGGGGAACAGAGTGAGGGTTCTTCACGAGCTGCCTCAGATAGGGTGTGTTACCCGTCGACTGGAAATCGGCCACGCTGGTGCTGCTGAGGAAGGTAGGAAGGACCAAAAACGTTCCGTCGTCGTTCCGTCTGATCTGCTTGCTGATCGAGCCGGGGAAGCTCTTCGAACGAGTTACCTCCGCCCGTATCAGCGAGCACCTGTCGCGCGTGTGTCCCGACCTGTCGGACTGCCAATTTGGATTCCAGCAGGGGCGATCGACGTTGGACGCTGTCCAGTGCTTGCGGTCACTGTCGGAGTTCGCAGTCCGATACCCGGGGGGTGTCTTTGGCAGTGTCTCTAGAAATCGTCAACGCCTTCGCCACCCTCCGCCAGCTGTGTCTAGAAGTAGAGAAATAGCGTCGCACAAGACCGAGGCGCTATGGTTCCTCGGCCTTTCAAGGCGCCGGGAACCACCCAGCTGCCGGATATGGGCAGGTAACGCGGTGGTCCAGGTGGGGCCTACGTCAAGTACCTTGGCCTCACCTTGGACAGCAGGTGGATCTTCGAGGAGCATGTCATGCGATTGGTCCCCCGAATCAAGAGGGTAGCGGGCGCCTTACATCGCCTGCTGCCCAACCTCTTGGTGTTCGCCGCCTGTACGCGAGCGTCGTACGGTCCGTGGCCTTGTATGGGGCCCCCATGTGGTCGCGAGACTGCACGAGGCCGTCCCGCTGCAGAGCTCTGCTACAGAGCATGCAGCGGACAATGGCTATAAGGATCGTGCGAGGCTACCGTACGACATAGTACGAGGCGGCGACGGTTCTGGGGCGGTCCCCTCTTTTTGAGATACTGGCCGACATGTACGCGGTGATGTACAACGAACTGTGGCATGTTGGTCGGGGGTACGACGGGAGGAGGCCCCCGGCACCAGCGCACGGAATGCACAGACGGGAGTTGCTCCGACGAGCCGAGAGGGCTTGGCGTGCGCAGCTAGAGCGTGGGGGCTGCGTGCGTCAGAGCGCCGTCGGTGTGGTACTCCTGCACTTCGAAGCTTGCTTTAAAATAAACTTGCCGTTCCAATGTTCAGACTCCATAAAACTAGCTGTTCGTTCTTGGGGAAATGTATATCTATGTTTAACAAACTTCCGCAAAGTGTCATTGATTTGCCTTTATATAAATTTAAAATCCATATCAAAAAGACACTCATGAGTAAAGGTTATTATAAAGTAAGTGACTATCTAAATGATCACAGTATTTGGGAATAGGGACACTATTCATAGAGCTATGTTTGGTACCAACATTATTTATAATATTGTATTATTTTTATATGTGTATGTAAACATACATACGACTGTAATCGTATTAGGTATGATTGCATCTTATGCTATATTGTATTTTTATATTATATTATTATAATTATTAATATTGTAAAGAGGAGATAAAAAATAGACCTTCAGAGTTTCTTGCCTGTTCTTCTCGAGAAGGCTCTCCCAATTTCCGAACAGGTGTAGAGTCAATTTTTTAATTTTTTTCTTTTTTTTCCTTATTCGTACGTACGGATAAGGTTTTTGTTTTTTTTAAGCTTCGTTTTTTTTGTTTTATCTGTTGACGTCAATAAGTGCCTGTAAAGGTCTATGTTGAATAAAGATTATTTTGATTTTGATCTTGGCTCTGCGGGAAGTCACCTACCGCTTGATTCAGATACTCTACGGAATAGGAAAGGAGGACACGACACGATGCCACCATTGCGCATCCGACCTCGACTCGGCCTAATACACGCTGGCGGAGTGCCCCGCTTGGGACTCCGAACGCCGAGTCATGGTCGAAGAGATCGGGCAAGATCTGTCTCCGCCAGCATTGATTGCGGCAATGCTGGCGGATGAGGGAGGTTGGAGGGCTGTGGTCTCCTTCTGTGAAGCGGTGATGCTCCAGAAGAAGGCCGGCGAGAGGGATCGGAAGATGGCCGATCCCGCTCGAAGAAGGCGGCCTCGGGCCAGATAGCCTGGCCTGAGGCGCCGCCACGGGTCGCTGGCGGGCGCGACGCAACTCGCGCTCGTGGAGGCGACCCGGTAGGGATCTCACCCCCAAATGGCCGGGGTGTGACGTCGTAGGAGGTTAGAGGGGAGGAGGCGGCAAGGTCACTGCTCCCCGCGAAAGGGCTCCCCTAGCGCATCCAGGGGAGCAAAGGCCGGGGGTCCTCAGACGCGACACTCGATCCTGAGGGCCTCCTGCAACGCCTGAGAATGGCCATCGCTGAGGTTTTTAGTGGGTAGGCCTCGCCCTTCTGGGGAGGAGAGCCCCACATAACCACCGGCTCTCCGCAGCCGGGGTATGCAATTCAATGCATTTTCCTCAACGGAAATAATAGGCCATATTACAAAGTGAGATTCAAACTTTAATGTCCGCTTCAGTACAGTTAGAAATGAATGGCGCTATGTCGGTTCAGTAGCACCATCGATTTTTAACTGTATTCAAGAAGAGGTTTTAGTTTGGTTTTAGAAACAGTTACAACCCCATCCACAGATGGTTTCATTTAGCTTCACCTTCAGTGTGTTTCTGGAAGGCACTAGAACAGAAGGTTCTACTTGCCTTCTACTAGCAGAAAGCGTGTCGTCGAGAATTAAGCGCGTGTTTACTGATTCCGACGCTCAGGATCGCCTTGGGGGTGAGAACCAGTCCGACACATCTCTGTGTCAGTTGTATGTTTGATGGGTGTGTAGGCTGGTTCATTTATGGAGAGGTAGGCCGGTATGTGGTGTGGGGGGCAACGCGGTAGTTTGTTGTTGAGGGATTTCTTTACGTGGGTGATAGGATCCGACTGACGCTTAGCTATACGTTGTAGTGCGAGCCGCACTCTGAGAACACGGATTTGCGAGCAGTTGTTAGACGAATTTAATTCGCTTTGTGCTATGTGTCTGACGGGATTTTGTTATCTGATTTAATCGCACTTTGTAGAATGTATTTGTATATTTACAAAATATACTGACCTATAATATAAGCGCTGGTAAACATTCCAGCGCCTAGGAAACATTCAGCGAATTCGAAGACAGTATAGCCAATGTAGCTGTTGGCGAAGTAGCGTAATATGCCGATCCAGGCGCTGGTGGTGCCGGAAAGCGCGAGTGTGGTGCGGCGGCCCCAGCGGTCCGACACAAACCCCACGAGGGGCTGTGCAGTCAGCAAGCCCAACATTCTAAACGTGCCAATGAGCGAACGGCGCCATTCTTCACAACCAAGGTCGTACTACAGTAACAGAGACAAAACACATACGAGTACATCTGTAATTATACTATTATATTGTCCAATTGCAATTTTCGCCTAGAAAGCTATCTCGAGCAGCATAATTTATAAATAGATGTACTTAGTCTGGCCATAAATACTGTTACACTTAAAAATAAAAAAAATATTACATTTGAATTTCGAATCTGTCATTTGTATACGGTTGTTCATTGTGTTTTCTCATTTTGGCGCCAATACATTTTATAATATTTTGCGATATTTAAATGGAGTGGGGTGATAAAGAGAACCGAATCGCTGTGATTGCAGTACACAAAGTAGGTGTGGAGCCAAATGCAATTTTTAAAACTCTCCGTACCCTTGGTATTAGTAAAATGTTTGTGTACCGGGCTATTAATAGGTACAATGAGACTTCCTCTGTTTGTGATAGAAAAAGATCTGGCCGTCCACGTAGTATTCGTACGAAAAAGGTGGTCAAAGCAGTAAGGGAAAGAATTCGAAGAAATCCTGTCCGAAAGCAAAAGATTTTATCTCGGGAAATGAAGATAGCACCTAGAACCATGTCACGTATTTTAAAAGATGACTTAGGACTTGCAGCCTATAAGAGACGCACTGGTCACTTCTTAACTGATAATTTAAAGAAGAATAGGGTGGTAAAATCGAAACAACTACTGAAACGGTACGCAAAGGGAGGTCACAGAAAAATTTTGTTTACGGATGAGAAAATTTTTACAATAGAGCAACATTTTAACAAACAAAATGACCATATTTATGCTCAAAGCTCTAAGGAAGCTTCCCAATTAGTCGACAGTGCAACGTGGACATTATCCGACTTCAGTGATGGTTTGGTGGGGTGTTAGTTATGAAGGAGTGACTGAGCCATATTTTTGTGAAAAAGGTATCAAAACATCGGCACAAGTATATCAAGATACCATTCTTGAGAAGGTAGTTAAGCCCCTTAACATCACCATGTTCAATAACCAAGTATGGTCCTTCCAGCAAGACTCGGCGCCGGGTCATGAAGCTCGTTCCATGCAGTCTTGGTTAGAAGCGAACGTTTCGGACTTCATCAGAGCTGAAGACTGGCCGTCGTCTAGTCCCGATCTTAATCCACTAGATTATGATTTATGGTCAATTTTAGAGAGTACAGCTTGCTCTAAACGCCATGATAATTTGGAGTCCCTAAAACAGTCTATACGATTGGCAGTGAAGAATTTTCCCATGGAAAGAGTGCGTGCTTCTATTGATAACTGGCCTCAACGTTTAAAGGACTGTATTGCAGCCAATGGAGACCACTTCGAATAAGCTTTATATACTTTTAATTGATTTATATTTATGTACTAAACTAACATAGTGTAAAAGTAATAAATGTTTTAAGCAGATAACAAAAATGATTTTTCTATATTTCAATATTTATGGCAAGACTAGGTAGAGCAGTCATGTCAATACGGCCCGCGATCGCAATGTGTCACAGAAAGAAATATCGTGTTTTTAAAGCCTTTAGACTTCACTCAATTCCTCTACAGAAGTTTTAAAATGCGTACACAACATTTGCAAGTAGTTTTAAAGGCAGCGCGTGCCTAGATAAGCGAGAAAGATAGACAGTAACGCCATTTCTTAGCAACAAACGGAATATTCTACGCGCTTCGAGTTTGGACTAGAACTTTCGTTAACAATATAAAAGGAATGCGTCAGCGCGACGTAAGTCAATTTCGTACACTCATTGCAAAGCTGAACATAGCCATCTGAGGCTTCAGCATAGGTCCTTCCAAAAAAAATAAAATAATAAACGTTAGTCAATTGAGTCGAGGAATCGAAGCGGAGAAGGATTTTCGTTTGTCGTTTCGTTTCGTCGAAATAGTGATTGTGAAGATATTGTGCATTTGTTTGTGTCGTGCGTGTGCAATATCCATAATTGAGTCAAATTCCACAATTGTTACAATTTTGGAATAAGGTCGCAAAAACATAAAGTTGATAGTGAGTGCAGAGTTTTTCAGTCTAAATGGGAAATTGCATATTTTTTTATAGAATGGAAAGGTAAACCACTGTGTTTGATTTGCAATCAAACAGTTGCTGTTTGTAAGGAGTTTAACTTGAAGACACACAATGATACGAACCATAAATTAAAATTCGATTGTTACACTGAAAAAATAAGATTGGATAAATTGTCATCTTTAAAATCTAAACTTCAAGGTCACAATTGATGTTTACTAAAGCTTCGCTTCGCTTAGAGCGAAGATGATTTGAAATCAAGTTTTATTATTGCATTAGAAATCGCGAAGAGATCAAAACCTTTTACTGATGGTGATTTTATTAAAGACTGTATGTTGAAAGTTGCCGATGTTTCATTTCCATATCAAAAGTCAATAATTCTAAATATTTCGCTGTCAAGAAACACTATTGCTTCAAGAATAGATAATTTATCTCGAAATTTGGTTCTTCAACTGAAGGAGAAAATTAAGGAATTTATTAACTTTTCACTGGCTGTTGACGAGAGCACTGATACTGTTGATACAGCTCAACTTGCTGTTTTTATACGAGGTATTAACGGTAACTTTGAAATAACTGAAGAACTATTAAAGTACGTTCCACTGACAAGTACTACAACAGCAAATGATATATATTCTGCGATTGAGCATTTGATAGCAGAATATGAACTCAACTGGAATATACTTAGCAGCATAACAACGGATAGCGCTCCTGCCATGACTGGCAAACATTCGGGTGTTGTAACTAAATTAAAACAGAAAAAATCAGGGAATTTTGTGGGATTTCACTGTATAATTCATCAGGAATCATTGGCATCCAAACATTTAAAAATGGACCATGTCATGCAACCTATAATTAAAATAGTAAATTTTATAAGGAACAGAGGACTAAATCACCGAGTTATCAGTACTACTCTCTCTATTAGTAATCAGTTCAGGCAGTTTTTACAAGATTTGAACGAAAATTTTTCTGATGTCCCTTATTTCACCGAAGTTCGTTGGCTCAGTCGAGCAGTTACGTTACGTGACCCTATTCAAGATTTCATGCTAGAAAAAGGCAACCCAATTGATTATGACAATGACTGGTGGATTGATTGTGCTTTGTTAGTAGATATAAATAAACACTTGACTGATCTGAATGTAAAGTTACAGGGTAAAAATCTGAATGTCTCTCAAATGTATTCATGTATTCAAGCCTTTGAAACAAAGCTGAGGCTGTGGGAAAATCAGGTAAAAAATCTAACTTTGGATCATTTCCCTCAATAAAATCATTTGGCACAGTGAACCAAAGAAAATTGGATCAATATTCTCAACTTCTGCAAAATCTGATAATGCAACTCAACAACAATCGTTTTGAAGACTTCCATAAAATGAATGAAATGGAATTTCCAATTTTCAACAATCCATTCAATTTTGAAGCTTCACAGGCACCAGTTCATTTGCAAATGGAGTTGATAGATCTTCAGTCGGACAGCATTTTGAAAGAAAAATTTAAGGAGGTTAACGCTCTTACGGAGGTTTTATGCACAATATTTCAAGAGTTTGGATAACTACCCGGAATTAAAAAAGCATGCAGCACGCATTCTGTGCATGTTTGGTAGCACCTATTTATGTGAGCAGATGTTTTCCATCATGAAAATAAATAAGAACAAACATCGCACAAGACTTACCAATGAACATCTCCAATCAGTTCTTAAAATAATTACAACAAATATGATACCTAACATTAATGAGCTTGTCAAAAACAAGAGAAGTCAGGTATCTGGATCCTCCAGCTCAAAATAATTACCCTCTTTTATAACTTTAATATGATTTTTGACAACCGTATATTTCATATACTATATAGTTATATGTATAAATAAAATGTTATAATAATTAAGTAATTTTTTTTTATTTGAATCTGGCCCGCCTACACTTTCTCAATTTAATATGTGGCCCTCTGCAAAATTGAGTTTGACACCTCTGATGTAGAGCAATATTTTTTCCTTGTTCTTAAGCACGTACAAGTTTTTTGTTCTCTTATACTAGGTTGAGTCAAGATTTTTAAATTAAATAAATTGCCTCTGAAAAAAGTTGTATTCTAACCAGACTGCACCAGAAGGGTGGTTATATTTTTCGAGAGTATGTATGTAGCTTCGCATTTACTGTGGGAGCTCCATTTAAAGGTACAAAATAGAATGTAACTAAAAATACAAGAAAAATTATATGAGAAACAGATTTTACATAAATTTGTTTTAGCAATGACATCATGTGTTATTATTATTCAATTTCTGTCAATTCTGATGTTGGCTAACGTCCGGATTTATGGACAGTGATTTCAAATGGGTTTATCAATTTTATATGTTTGATTTGCTATCATTTTAATTTCTCCAAGACGACCTATAGCCGACGATTGTGTGTAAAACTTTAATCAAAATTGTGGAAGATACATAGAGCATAATATTCAGATGGTACTAATTCTGCCTTCACCCATGAGAAAGAAATGTATTTATTAAGATTTAATGGTGATGGTGATAATATGGTTGACATATAGAAATTGAATAATATTTATTGTACTTGATGTTAGTAGTTATTATTTTGTTTCCAAATTTGAGTTGACCTGATCACGTCAATTTGATTTGGTTTCTTATTTCTTGTAAATAATTGTATTCGTTATTATATTATTTCCTAATTTAAATCGATAATAATAGTATTTTTAATGCATTTAAGAATAATTGCTGTAATGTTTGTATGTTCATACGCCACAGGGTGAACCTACTAATCATGGTTGTACCTACTAAATTATGTTTACTTGCTGGTATCCATGACTTCGTCTGCGTAGGATTAGTATTTCCAGTAGCTTATATTAGCGTGGTGTACATCTTTATAAATTGTAGTCTGTGTGTTATTCTGATGTATATGCTGTGTTATTGAAAAGTTTTATTATTATCCATTCAGTAGTTTTTGAAAGAGTAACAAACATCTATCCATACAAATGTTCATGTTTATAATATAAGTAGCATCATCCGTCACCATGTTTATGAGCTAATAAATAATTTGTAATTGATTTTCTCGGTGGATGACAATTTTAGATAAAATTGAAACACTTCCATTTGCTGCCATGTTGTCCCCTAGCATCACTCCGTTTTACTAGTAAGGTTAATACGTGCATGTTCATGTGACAAATATTTACCAAAAATGTATCAGACAATTATTTTAGACAAGACAAATATTTGCCAAAAAAATGTTCTCTGGAAAACAACTTACATCATAAACAATGCTGTCAGAGTTCTCATAGATACGTGTCTCGCATTCCTGTAACACGTCCCTGTCGAACCAGGTTGCCGGGCAAGCGTCAGCGGATGGTTTCAGCGTGCTCCTGTTGGCGAAGCGCTGGCATCCATCGTACGTGTTCTTGCCCGTGCTCGGGAAGACGTTCTGCACCCAATCCGGTGAGAATTCGGGCTCATTTGAATCGCATTCAGGAATGTAACATCTGCGAAAACAATCATATATATTTTTTTATTATCAAGGCTATAGTACTGTCTTAACATTTGTTTAGTCCTAACAGCATTATGATATTTAAAATTAAGAATCTTGATTCGATACGAGCCTAACACTTCAAATAAGATGATATAGATTGCTCAGATAATTAAGATCTTACTTAATATTCTTCTTTCCCTTGCCATATTCCCAATTTTATTTTGGGTCGGCGTTACAAGTGTTCCTCTTCCACTCTCCTCTATTCACACAGTCCACGCATCTTTTCTTCGATCTTCCTCTACCAACACGCCCATCCACTAACATATCGATTATTGTTTTTAATATCTTATTCAATATTTAAAAAAACAGGTTAACTGGATTGAATATTTGTACGTATTTATGAACAGCGAATAGTCTTATTTGCTTTTTAAAAAGCATTTTTTCAAAATTTGCCAAAAGCTTTACTGTTCTACTGGTAACCAGAAAGCTGGCTCTTTCCTCGCTCAGAAGATCGACATAGCAAACAAGCGAGTAATTGCAGTCAGCCTGTTGGTACTGTGAGAACTACTGAGGTTCTTCCACATATCATCCCATTTCTGGACTTTCATTGATACTTCCATGCACGCTCGTCGGTTACGGGTATTCTTGACCTGAGATACTATCAATATTCACCCATTTCATTCAAATATATTTGTCTATGTGGTACGAACGAATTACCCCTACGAATTATCCCCTTTAATATTTGACATCGTCATATTTTGGACAATTTATATAATATATTTAAATCAAACTTTCGTGTATAATTTTAGTAGGGATTATGTAAATTGTCAAAAATATGACGATAAGTGTCAAGTAAGTTGGAAAAATCTACCATCTGTGCAGACGATGTGGCTAGGCTGGGCACCAGCTAGTAGTAAGTTCTAACCTGTTCTAACTAGATAATAAATGTTTCTTGGTGCAACTCATTTCAAATATACTGGATTAACAAAATATTTCATGTATATTTTGGTTGTATGAAATGTGAACTCGATTGCGAATGGTAACTGCAGATAGTGGAATCTCAAAACTGATATTACAATTTACAACATTTTTTTTATTTTTTTGTCTTACTTTTCTGATAGTTGAATAGTTATTCTGGCATTTTTGACTTGTACATTTTTATTTTTTGTTTATTTATCTAGCAAACTTTACAGCATACATAATTTGATTATAACATTCAACTAAAAAAACATACATACAAAGTTTGTCATATTTACATCCGTAGTTAGTTAGTTGTAACAAAATACATTAATAAGGAATTACGACAATTTAGACAAACAAAACTAATCATTCTGAAAAGATCATAGTACTAGGAATAATATAAGGATGTGGATGCGATGTGTGTGAAAGTGTATGTGCATGTGTGTGTAGGTATGTATGTTACTAGTCAGACATACTATTTGAGAATCGGGGCAATTTTTTATGAGACGATACAGTACGCAATGATTGGCGTAATTTGAACGAGCCACTCCAGCGTAAAGTGAGCTCCTTTGCCTTGTGCACATTTTGCAAATATAAAGAGCAAATCGTGATGTGAGCGCCGGTCAGTCCAGTGTAGTATTTACTCACTATATCGTATATCGACAAAACGATGGTCCTCCAAAGTATGCATCTCAAAAGATACAAGTCTTGCCCTATAGCTGTCATGTTTCTTTCCCTATAGCTATCATGATTCTTAAGGCTATAGTTTAAACGTCAAGTGAAACAGCGCTGAACCGAACCGAACTAGTTTTTAATTTAAATTAATTGAGCCGTTCTCGAGTTTAGTTCTCGGTCTCGAGATTGTTTTATCTATAAGTAGATAAGATATAAAAAAGCAATCTCGTTTTGATATTGTTGTTAGTTTGAATATAGGTATCTAGTTTGATATGATAAAGTGGCGCATCGATTTGGATGAGTTTCTTAAAAAGATAAGATATAGCCAGTGACATAATATGATCGTGTTATCGACTATAGATACTCGTACAAATGAGATATAGATTTAGATAAATAGCCCACAACTTTTTAGAAGGTAAGTGATTATAAGACAGTGCTGTCAATATAGATTAGATCTTTTGATCTTCATTTAAATATGGAATTTTTATCTTGACAGTTGTTGAATAACAGAGCTATAGTCAGGCCGCTCTAAGATTACCGATTTGACATATGTCAGATTGACAGCACTAGTGAGGGACTACGGCAAAATTACCGAGTCATTTAAGTAACTGTTATTTCTACTTAATAACTAAGTAAGGATTAATTAAAACAAAAATAAGATTGAAAAGATTTATTCACTTTCAGATTCACTTATAGAGTCGCTATCGCTATCTGTTACTCGAATCACAATTTCATTGTCTATAATAGAATCAACTCTTATGTCTCGTTGGTAATCATCTAATATTAGTTTTCGGGTCTTTTCGACCACTTTGACCCAATCCTCTTTGGTCACTTTGGAGCATGCCTCTTTAAGTAGGTTCAACATTTTCTTCGTGCTGAACGGGGGTGTCGTATTATGACGAGCTGCGTAACCTGTAACATAATTTTTATTATTAGTATTAGAAGCACTAAAATTTAATTTAAAAGTCTGGATATTTGTTTCTTTATAACTTTTTCATCATTTAGTTTTTAATATTTCTATGTATGAACTGTGTATGTCCTGCTGTTTATTTTTTTTAGTCTACCAAGTCAGTCATGCAGAGTTTAAATACGAGTATTAAAATAATGTTTATATAAAGAAGAAACAAATTACCTTTGACTTGCGCCCATATTAACTCTATAGCGTTGTATTGGCAATGGTAAGGCGGGATTCTCAGGACACGATGTCCGTGTGCCAGAGCTAGTTCATCGATTTCATATAGCTTTTTTGCTTCTTTATTTTCGAACACCAATTTGAGTAAATCCGATTTTAACATTTCGCGATTGGTTTCTATACCATTTTTTTCAAGCCTACCTGCCAGATCTGCTTTCTTATTAGCTTGAGTGGGTGCTTTGTTTATTTGCGCCGAGTGATATGACGCATTATCTATAATTATAATGGATGGCTCTGGTAAACTGGGGAGTAATTGGTTTTGAAATCAAGATTTAAAAGTTTCCGCGTCCATTTCCTCGTGGTAATCCGACGTGTTTTTGGATGCAAACGCTAGCAATCCATTTTCAATAAAGCCAACTCCAGCAGAACCGGCATGGCAAATAATGAGCCTTGATCCCTTGCCAATAGGTACTTTTGATGTAGATGCATGTGTTCCATCAGTCCAAGTACGTGACACAGAGTGGTTAGCGTTTAACCATGTCTTGTCAATAAAAACAACGTTCTCCCAATCAGTTATTTTTAGAGCCTCTCTTAAAAATTCACATCTTTTTAAAATTATGTCATACCTTTCCAAAAACATTTTCCTTTTATTGGTTTTGGCGAATTCAAAACCACCAACCATGTAGCAATTTAGATAAAGCGGTTTTCGCTCCACTAAACAAGCCAGCCTCTTTTAATGAAATCAGAAATCATAAGCAATCATAAGACTTCTGGTTGGATATTCATTGCGGGTATAATAATTATAAACGTGATTCCTTATTGCATCAGCATCGAAAGCAATCAACACCGGTTACTGGCTTTTGTCTGCGTCTTTTCTTAGGCGTCCTTAGAATGTTTTCTTCACTGCCTGAAGCACCAAACTTTTCTTTGTTGATATTATACACTTTGGCACTGATTCCAAGAGCTTCTGATAGCCGCTCTTGTACTTGAGTTACGGGCAATAAGGGTCCGCCATTTTGTGACTCACGCTCGAAATAGACCTGTAGCTTTATGACAAGCTCCCGACATTGACTATTCAATGTTTTTCCTCGTTTCGGCATTTTAAACCAAACACAAAGTCCAAACACAAAGCAAAATCAGAGTCCAGTAACGTGCCAAAGTCAACGTAAAAGCAGGATAATCAATAAACTGGAGAAAGCCGGGTCACAATAATAACAAATACACTGAGGGACGTAGTCTATGCGCACGAGTAAGAAAGACGACTGAGTTGGACGATTGACATTGTCAGTCGTTCACAGCAGCTGGGTTGCCAATGTCAAAATTAATCCAATTCCCTAAATAAAATATTTGCAACAAATAAATTTCTAAATGTATAATTTTTTCTGTATGGCAATAATTTATTTCATCGATATTTAATGTCAATGTCAAGTTTATCGAAGCTTATCGAGTTTCATGCTCGCAAGGTAATGTAGTATAAAAGAAACCTCCAAGTGCTATAAGTAATATTTCTATCATTCTAATTAATTTTTTTCAGTCTAACTATAATCTGATTTTTTATACCGTGAATACCACATTTACCGTAAAAATATCACAAAAAAACAATATTTAACTATTGATAAAAATAATGCAAACCGCCGCTATTAAATCGCGCTAAAACCTCCTCATTCTAATACATTCCGGAACACAAAAGTACGCAGTGAGTATTACCGAGCACATCACTATGAAAGCGTGACCAACGAAGTAACTTTGTAAAAGCGCTATACAAAGGGGAAATTATAAGTTTTTTTTTATTCATAAATTATTTAAACTACTAAAAGACAAATAATAATACAATTACGTAACTTTGATATTTTGACAGAAAATTGTATTGATAAAAGTTGTTCTAAACGATTTTCCAAATGTGTTCCTCATAACAAAGTTATATGTACAACCAAAAAAAGTAAAGTGTCATATCGGTAATCTTAGAGCGGCCCGACTTTAACGATCTAACAATGTCAGTGACAGTCTGTGTCAGTAAAAGGGAATTTTTCAATTAAAACCTACTAACATTATAAACGCGAATATTTGTAAGTATGAATGGATGTTTGTTACTTTTTCACGTAGAAACTACTGAATAGATGTTATTGAAACCTTACAATAATATATCCTATACATTAGAATAACACATAGACTACAATTTATAGTTTTATGTCTCCATATAATATTAGTAGGATTGTGTGAATTGTCCAAAATATGACGATAAGTGTCAAGTAAGTAAGAAAAAATCTACCATCTGTACAGATCAAATGGCGGGCACCAGCTAGTATTTATAAAAATCAGGCACTTGGGAAAATTTCAAACAACAAAACTATGCTATCATGTTTAGTATACTATTTCAAGGTTCAATGTTTACTACAACCATTTTCGTTCAACACAAAATTGATAATATTGTTAATAAGTTTATTGGAATGGGCATTAAGGACACCGAAAATATAAAAAGGTTCGAGCTCTCCCCGTCTTCGACAATAGGTCTCGTCGCACTTAAACTCTCTGTAAATATAATAACAGTATTTTGTGATGAAATAAGCTCAGGATAACCTCACGAATGCGGCAATTAGAATATAACTAAAAAAGATTTTTGAAATCGCATGAAAAGCAATATTGCATTACATACAAGCTTAACTGAAACATACTACATCACTGTCTACTTACTGTTCTAGTAATTTTAGTCTATAGTCACCCGTATGTACAATTTCTTTTCAATCTAATTTAAGATGTGATTTAATTCAAACAGAAATATACAAAAAAATGATGTAAATGGGAACATTTACATCAGCCGCTTTGCATTTTTATTAATCTCAGTCATAGCTTTTCCTATTTTCCCAATAAAATGTTCCAATATTTTTTTTAACCAGTGTTCATTGATCGCTAAGCCCAAACTTCTCGCACTCACGGTCCTAACAAAACCAGTTATTGATCTTCGATTGGTCGCAGATAAAGTATAACCGTCCACTTGCGCCTCAGTGTCATGTTCCGATTCGGACATTTCACTGCGCAGGTTGCTGCAGATTTAGTCCGTCCACCTTAGACATAACTTTAATACTCGTATTATGGTATGTTATAATAAGCGTTCATGAAGAATTTTTAGGTGTTGTGTTACCCTCAGGCGAAATTTCAGTGGAAAATGATAAAGTGAGTGGAGAACGAAGAACGTCGCGTCAGTATCCCTGATACTGATCTGATTTCAAGTCGTCTGGTTTTTATATATTTATTTAGACTCCAGATATTGCTCCATTCAAGCTTTAGTGCCCTTATGACTAAGGCTAAGGCTGAGTTTTGTAGCGTGGACTCCGACATAATTAACGTGACATTTGCCGTTACGGTGGTATCCCGGGGACGGCCGTATCGTGCCGTTTGTGAGGAGGAGAAAATAAAAAAATATATTATATAAAAATATTCTTGGCCATCGCACTAAATAATTTAATTTACACTTGTTTTCATGCGATGGCCGAATCAATATATTTATATAAAACAATAAAGATTTTTAGTATTGATATGCGTCGCTTAAGTAGGGACTGAATAAATTAATAACTGACTTGTTATTACATGGATCTCACAACTTTTTACCGTAGAACAACTGAATTGCGAGACTTGGTTTTTTTGACAAGTATTGTTTTTGATGGGATTATATATTAGTGCTTCTTCGAGTCTCTAATTACTCGATACATACATCATATGATACATGATATGATATATCAAGTTCATCAGAAAAAATACTTGTAGATTATTTGTATAAGTCGGTCGGTAATGAGTTTCGTGCTTTAGCAGTGCATTTCGATTCGATTAGACACGAAAGGCAGAAAGGAGTTAAGAAAATAAATAAATCATTACCTGGTTGTTATTCTGGCTGTGTTGAAGACATATTGGGCAGATGACCATGCGCAAAAGATTACCAAAATGATAGCCAGCAATATCGTCCTGGCCTGGAACCAACCGAACTGACCTATTTCATTCACCAGGATGGTGTCCAAGTCAATTTGCGAGTTTTCCTTCGTGGTAGATGTATCTTCTTTAGTCATTATTATTTTTTCTTCACTCAATGTGTGTGTTTTATTTATTATTATTTTAGTATTTAAAGTAAATATATATTTTATAACGTGCTTTCCATAAAATTAATTTTTTTGCATGTGGAATCCAAGAGTTCTAATCACCGTTCTATATATCAGGCACTTGATTATATATAAAATTTATATCAGATAAAATATATCACTACATCTACTTGATATTTATCACCAAGACCGTACCACATCTTAAATTATTATTCCCTTTTACTTTTAATTTTTTTCAATATAGCCTTGTTTGGTGGATATTCTTTATGCTTAAATTCTGCAGACAAACCTGCAACTATGAAATACGGCTGAACATTATATTTACTATATTAAAGCATGAGTCTTGATAAACTTGTACTGTAGTAACATTTTTCAAGCATAATCCAACATCTAGTCCAATATCAAAAACACGCCAAGACAGAGTGCAAACAAAAGTCTTCCATTTTCAAAAATCTATCTCGTAATTGATTAAATATTTGAATGTCAAGTAGTTTTATTAAATTAAATAAGAATTATTATTTTATTTAAAATTATCAATCAAAATTATCAAAAGAATTCATTTATCATCATAATAGCATTAGTATAACAAAACAAAGAGTATTTTTATTAATTTAAATAATTCCAAATACTTATTGAAAGGTGATGGTAAAAATTAGTATGGAAGGTGGGCCTGAGTAATGTGCAGCGACGAAACTTTACCAGAGAAGAGTATAAATTATTGTAGATATCTGGATCATCTGATCATCTGGATAAAGATTACATTTTAAATATCTCCCGTTTTTTTGTAATTAATAATTTAAATTATTTTTTTTTTTTTATTTAAAATAAGTTTGCGTTTGTCCACAATCTCACCTGATGGTAAGTGACGATGAGGACTAGTCCTCATCGTCACTTACCTAGGATGGAACACGCTTACCTAGCAAATGCCTATTCACTCGTGACTTGAAGACCGTAAGATTATATTGTTCCGGGAACACAGACGTCGGCAAAGAGCTGCCGCTAAGTTCCCGACTCTAGACGTTGATCGATCTGTATGCCCTAACCCAAGTTGGAAGCATCATTAGTTTTGTTAAATTTGTTCTTTCATTTCGTTCATTCTATATAAACCTCGGGTTCTTTCTCGAAGATAGCGCTTGTTTCCTGTATATTTTGGATCCACCACTTCACGTCTTGAAGTGCTGCTGATGGAATGGCGAACTTCTTTTTTGGTTGAACCTCGGTCAGATAGAGACTCGCCTTTTGTAGAAGTCTGCTGTGCAACCTTCCCAGAGGAGTGACTGTCACTGCGAACTGGAGTTTCCCCAACAGCGAAGTTCCTTGAAGCCAACTCCACTCTCTGTCTTTTACCAGTTTCTCTAGAGTTGTTTTCACATTGGTTATTTTGTCTATTGGCAGAGATTTCACGTTGAGCTCTGCGCTCCATAGAATTCCTAGAAACTCTGTTTCCTTTGCTGGTTTTAAGATAGACTTTTTGTAGTTGATTTTCCAACCTAGGTACTGTAAAATTGCCACTGCCATTTCCACGTGTTCCTGCAGGCTTACAGGATTCTGATGGGCGAAAAGAAAGTCGTCTAAGTATACTATGACCCTTATACCTAGGGTGCGTAGGACTGGCTATCCAATTGGTTATTCTGGAAAAGGCCAATGGTGCGCTGGCGAGTCCCATTGGAAGGCACGTCATTTGGTATGCTTTGCCGTTGTAGCATAAGGTGAGAAAACGACGATGCGTTGGTTTCACCGGGACGTGTAGGTAGGCCTGGGATAGGTCCACCTTTGCCATAAAATCGTGTCTTTGTAGAAACTTTGGTACCTGAGACTGATTGATGAGTCTGAACTTTTTTGGGAGCAAATAAAGGTTTAACCGTACCTTAAGTTGAAAATTTGACGCATTTTTCCCGAACCTTTTTGGATGAGAAATAGCCGGGATATGAAACCTGTTTTGAATGTTGAGTGCTCTATGATGTTTTCTTTCATCATTTGTTTTATTTCTATGGACATTTGATGGGATGTTCTGGTAGCAAACTTCTTTAAATTCTTCTTAGTTAGGTTTACAAGAGGCGGCACCTTTACGAAGGGGATTGCATAAGCTGTTATGATATTTTGAATTGAAATGGGAGCGCCCAATTCCTTCCATCGAGACGAAAATTGAGCCAGCTGACCTCCTCGAAATGGATTGTCAATAAGTCGCCGTACGCCCCTTTTTGAAAGAGTGCCGCTTCTTACTTTTCCTTGCACTCTCTTTACTTTTTTTTTGGTGTTTCGATTGAAGGTGGAGGCAGCAGAGGTTGCAGGATTAGTTTTCTTCCATTCATGTCGCTTATTCTTCGTTCTATAACGTTCTTGATTTTCACGGTGTCTATGTTGTACATTTTTTGTCCTGAATATTCGAAATAAACCCCCCTGTTTATTTACGAATTCGTCCAGCCGTTCTTCTTCAAAAAGATGGGTTTCTGAGGGCGGAATTTGTGCTAATTTTGCCTCCCGAAATTCGTTAATCGGTCTAAAGGCTTTTCTTCTGTACTCGATTATTTCAGCCCGACGAGCACAAGTATAGTGAAGGACATCATCCGATATGTTTTTGAAAGCTGAAGGAGGAGGACCCGACAACATTTCGGTCAAATCTTTGCTAACCTCTGGATGCTTTGACGACAATTCGTTGGCAAAGTTCGATAGGGCCTCTCGTTGCTTTAACAGTCCATGGCAGATCGTACCCAAAGCCTTCTCAAAACCAGATTGGAATGTAATGATTTCGGATTTAGGCTACACAGCTGATCGTTAACTTTCAATGTGTTGAACACCGGAGATGCTTGCAGTCTTTTTTGTACATCTTTATATCTTATACGGTTCCATGATGATAAGCCTAGTTTTTGGCATGCTATGCCTTGTGATTTAATGGTTTCTGATGGCACCGGTATTGAGGGCTCATCCTCTTTCACCTCTGGATCAAAGTTAAAAACGCCCGATTTATTCCCATTATATTCTCCTGAGTAAGACGGGAATTAGAACGATGACTCGATATCGCTGCTTGATTCGTTCTCCTTGTCAGATTCTGACGTGATAGTACTCACAGAAGTCGCAGACGTGGCTCTTTTCTGTCTCGTAATTATGTTAATCAAATTGTCCACTTTCTCTTCAAGCATGCCAATGCGCGAACGTTTTGCTGGAGTAGATTCCTCCGTCTCAGAAAGGCCTTTTCCTCTAAGATGACAAACTTCAGCTCTAGTGAGTATAAGATGCTTCATAGGGTCTACCGCCCTAATAAGTATCTCAGCTTGCGCAGAGGTACCTTTGATTTTGCTCACTAGGTATGTGGGACTAACTATTAAAGCTCTACAAAAAACCCATTTTAGCATGGATGCTTTCATTTCTCTGAAAGGTTTCTCGGCTATGTAATCTGCATCTGGGTAGAATGCTTGCACCACTCCGAGCGTAGGAAGAGCAATGCGGGTTTTATTTAGCAGTTGTGGGTCAATACTTTCTCCAAAGAGACCTTCTTTTGTTGGATTTTCGGTCTTCCACAACCTCCATCCTTCAGGTAATGAGTTGCGAGCCAATTCCTTCAATTTATCTAATATAACATCTTCCTCCTCTGTAGCAGCTGCCTCTTCCAATAACTCTTCCAGCACGATGAGTGAGGGAGACTGCGCCATCTGCCGCCAAAAATACAAAATGTATCTTTAGTGATATGGACTAGAGAACCGACACGGCTGCGTCACATAGGCCGATACGGCTGCGGCTCATGGGCTGATACTACTTCGGCCCATGGGCCGATACGACTGCGACTCAGGGGTCGATAAGTCTGCCGCTCATGGGCCGAAACGGCTGCGGCTTGTGAGCCGACACGGCCGCGGCTCGCGGGCCGATGCGGCTGCGGCTCACGGGCCGATGCGGCTGCGGCTCGCGGGCCGATGCGGCGGCGGTTCGCGGGCCGATACGGCTACGGCTCGTGGGCCGACACGGCTGCAGCTTGTGGGCCGTCACGGCTGCGGATTATGAGCCGCCACGGCTGCGAATGCGGCTCACGAGCCGTCATGCCGTTGTTACTGAGTCATTGTGGCAGGAGGTAACAAACAAATATGTGATAACCGAACCCGTAAGGTAGCGGACACTTTTGAATGACATTGCTGAGCTTGAAAAGGACACGGTAGGTACTTGAAAAAAATCAGAAGTCAAAACTTTGATTCAAATAAACTAAACACAAAACTAGTATTTAATTATTTTGTTTACAAAGAACATTACGCAACAACTGCATGGTTTGATATTTACTTTACTACGACTTGTATACCACAACACAACAAAGATAATAAAACTTAATACTTTGACTTTACTTATTTGTTTACACGTTTCGATCCAACGAAAACTTTGTTTACAGGATCAGACGCGTTTAAAATTCAATTAATACTAAGATTCACTTTCTCACACACAGATAGGATATTAACAATAACAATGACTTACCTTCTCGACGTAATTTTACGCGCAATCCGGTAAACAGGGCACATGCACACATTCCACGTAAGACAATAGCGTACTGAGCAAGCGTCCTTTCTGCTGAATTAATTGCTGCTGATCGGCCGCAACAAAGGACGGGAACCGCTTTGTCTAAAGCAATTCAGGAAGTAGATCTATATTTAGAAGACGACATGCTGGAAGTGCATATGCCCAGTGGAAACTGGAATTGCCCCCTAACTTGGTGGAGAAACCACCATCAAAAATATCCAAATCTTAGCGTAGGTACTCTTTCGTCAATACGGTAACATTGTGGCCACCTCCGTGCCATGCGAAAGGATTTTTAGTAAGACTGGTCTGCTGATTTCAGAACGCCGTACTAGGCTAGACCAGAAAAAAGTGGCCCAGATAATCTTTCTAAATGGAAACGAGTAAATATAAGTATATTTATATATTTTGTAAATTGTAAATTCGTATATATATATAATAATTTTAATGTATATAGACAGTGTAAATATTTAAGTAGGTGTAACATTTTATTTTATATTACTTTATAGTTTATAAATATCCTGTGTAAATAGTAGTGTGTTGTAGGAACATTTTGTACATAAGTGAAATTAATGTAAATATGTACAATGAACTTTTAAGTACGCCTGTATTGCCGCCTTACATAATACTTCCTTAAGTCTTGTATTATATAATTTTACTGATATGACAATACAGACAGTCCTAAGCCTGGTAAAGTACGAAGGGAAGTTCATTGAAAAAAGTCAGTTATTTATTCAAATTATTGATACAGTTTGATGACGTTTTGAAAATAGATAGTTATCAAAAATAGATAGTTATTATAACGTTATTCATAAACAAAAAACGTTTTCGTTTTGTTATTTCAAATAACAATAACGACACATTCCTAGTATATAAATAAATTCCTAGCGCGCGGTTCGCATCGCCGCTGCGTCCCGCCTAGACTATCTCACTCTCACACATAGACTAGGGCCATAAGCACATGAAACAGGACGATAGGTAATCTCCGGAAGGTCAAGCCGACGGCACAGAGCTGAAATATTATTATTTTAGTATTAAAACTCAAATATATTTTAAATTCTGTGCTTTTCATAAAATTAAAATTTTTGCATGTGAAATCCAAGATTTCTAATAATCGTTCTATATATCAGGCACTTGATTATATATAAAATTTATATCAGATAAAATATATCACTACGTCTACTTAATATTTATCACCATGATGTATTACATCTATTATTTTTTCAACATAGTCATGATTGGTGGATGTTCTTTCATACTTAAACTCTGCAATCTAATGTGCAACTATGAAATACGGGGGAACAAACTATATTACACTACAAGTCTTGCTAAACTTGTACTGTAGTAAATTTTTTTAAAGTATAATCCATCATCCAGTCTATCATAAAAATACGCAAAGAAGAGTGCAAACAAAAGTTTTCCATTTTCGAAAAACAAAGAGTATTTTATGTTTTTAATTTAGTTCCATAAAGTTTGTACCTCATTCTATATAATGAACGCTCCAAGAATGTTGAGTAAAACAAGACCGTTTTATATTTATTCTGTCATTGTTGTTAGTATTTAACTCGTTGCCAACAAGAAAATAATCATTCCTGAACAGCTATTGGCGGCAGTACACACATATATATTTGACGATATTTAGGTAAAGTACCTCCCGCTGGCTGATTTCCTTGAGTATGGCGTGTCTCCGCAATGCGCAGGGATAATCGAGCGTATTTAGAATGATTTATTTTTCATTACGGACGGCCGCTTCTAATATCTAGCGGTCCGATTCCTAAGTCACAAGCCTAATGGAGCTTCAGATCCGCAACTGAATAGCGTAAATAGCATTTTATTTTTAAGTTGATTTATCACCTAGATAATAAACATCGTGGTGATAAAGATCACAAAAAAAACACATAAGTGTAAGAATATGAAAACCGAGAAGTGGGACTATTAGCAGGGTGGGAATGCGAAATGGTTTTGGTTTTAGTGCTTGTTATCATACTGGTTCGGATAAAAATTATAAAAAAGAAACAAAAATGAAATATAATGAAAAACGGTAACTGGATATGTGGAAAATACAAATAAAACAATGCAACAATGTATTGAAAAAAAAAAGAAATATGAAAAGTAGATATATCTTCAACGTGGACATAGTTACAATAATATCACGACATAATATGAAAAGAAAAGTATAACATAATTTTAAAAAAATAACTCAAAAACAGTATAAAATAAAAAAAGACTCATAAGGCTCTGCAACAGCGACAATCTAAGAAAAATCATGATTTTGAAGAAGTACGCCTTGATAAAATCTTACGTTATCGATGGTTCTTGAAGTTATCAATTTATTTATTAACAGATATTAAACCTGAGTACTTGTTTACTGGGAGATTGCTCTAATGTCTGCAATAGAAGATGCTTCACAAAAAAGGAAAAATGGGGTGGACTTGGACCAGATATTGGTAAAACAAGTTGGACAGTTTGGAAGATATCAGATGATGATATTAACATTGATAATACTACCAGTTATCTTCTCTGCATTCACATCAGGAGAATACATTTTCACAACGGCGAGGATACCAACGAGGTCAGTGTTTCCTAAATTAAATTAATCCAATTAGTTCTAATTAGATTGTTCTGATCTGTTTGTGTTCAGTCCGAAGATTTGCAGGGAGTAACGAAAACTACTGACTTGGTGCGTTCACAACAGACAATGCGTTGCGTGTCTCATTAAAATCTTACTTGGCAAAATGTAATACATTTCTTAGACGTATTTAGCAATTTGACAGTGTGTGCAGTGCTTCTAAATTTGTAGATGCTTCATTGATCAGTGCGATGGTGAGAGCCCCGACTTCTCAGCGCCTTGGGTTTCTAACGCCATCCCTCAATTCAGCAATGGATTGTATGACAACTGCGCTCGGTTCGCCAACAGTACCATCCCAGTCAAGGTCACAGGGGATGGCTGTCCCAATACACTTTTCAACAATAACATCACTTGGACCTGTGACACTTACGTGTACAATAACACTCACAGTGTTGTCTATGACGTAAGTGTTCTTGAAAACATTAATTCTAGTATGTGGTTAAGACTGTAATTTAGTGTTAGTCAATTGAGTTTAAATATAGTGTTAATATATATATTGTGTCTATACCAGCACAAGACTAATTTGCGATACTTTTATAAATTTATAGCTGACCTGACTAGCTACTTGATGCTTTGATGCGGATTATCATATATTAAACATTCCGAAAATACTACTACTACCAAACCACAAAGCACTGAAATCCTTCATGTTCGTATTTACGACAATTTAATTAGGCAGACGTGGATATTATTTTTTTAAACAGTTTGTCTTTATTTCACATACATATTATAAAGACAGAACTTATTACAGCTAGTACTCAAATGTCTACTTGCACTGTTAATAAATGGCTGATGAAGTACATATTTTTTTGCCGTTCGTACAGTTCAATTTAGCCTGTGACGACTGGCGTCGCTCCCGTATCGGTTCGCTCCGCAACATCGGCAGGCTGCTCGCGATGCCCGCCACGGGGTTCGTGTCCGACCGTTGGGGGCGTCGCGTCGCACTCGGCCTGAACGCCTTCAACTCAGTCTGGATAGGCCTGGCGCGCTCCTTCGTTAATTCCTACGAATGGTTCACGGCGCTGGAAGTTATTGAAGCCATGTTTGGAGCTGGCATTTATTCCTCTTGTTACCTTTTAGGTGAGATCATCATCTTATAATAAATGATTTTTTTCTTAGTTGTGGATTGATCTACAGTGATTCCTGTAGCATTTAGCAATACATAGTTTTTTAATGTGAGATATCCTACATTAAAAGATTATGCGTCGCCATTATAGTAATTTTAAATTTTGTATATATACTTCTATTACATGTTCCTACGGTAAAGGAAAACATTGTGAATCAATCTGCAGCGGCCTGTCAAAAAATCAAGCATGTGTTTGAAGGTGTCCAATTTACACTGGGCCAGCGTCATTGACTAAGGCCTAATTAGCCTAGGTTAGCCTTGAACCCTTGTATACACTGTGATGAACACTCTGATGATGAACATTATCATAAATAACCTCTACGATAGGATTTGAGTACTGATTTGTGGACACATGATTTCACTTTGTATATAAACTTTGTAAACTACTAAAGAATCTGCTTTGCTGTTTCAGTGACAGAACTAGTCGGTCCTAAATACAGAGTCATGGTTGGAGCGGCGCTATCCACGACGTTCTCTATTGGTCAGGTGATCCTGAGCGCCATTGCCTGGGCGGTCCCACAGTGGAGGAAGCTCACGCAGGTGTTATACTTACCACAGCTGTTCGTTGTCGTCTACTTCTGGTTCATGTCCGAGTCAGTTCGCTGGCTCATGAGCAAAGGCCGCTACGAAGATGCTGAGATTATCCTGAAAAGAGTTGCCAAAACAAATAACAAGGAATTGTCAGAAAAATCTTTAAAATCGTTTCGGGAATCAGCTGAAATTGAAAAGAATACGGTAAAGCTCAAAGAACAATGGCTACCTATCCAAGTGATTAAGTCTCGCGTTATCTTCTCCCGTTGTTTAGTAACTCCTGTATGGTGGGTAACAAATTCTTTAGTCTACTCCGGGATGTTGATCAATTCAATCAATTTATCAGGCAACCCCTACCTGAACTACGCTATGGTCTCCGCTATAGGCATACCTGCACATTGGACTACCATTCTGCTTTTGGATGTGGTGGGAAGGAAACCAGTTGTAATAAGTGGATATATGGCGTGCGCTGTCTGCCAATTTCTAATAGCGGTTCTACCAGAAGGTAAATTAATTTGAAGGTAAATTAATGGCAATAGACAAAATTAATTATTTTGTCTATTGCCACTTTATTGTTAATTGAAACGTTGTTATTAACAGTGAATAATGTCTACTTTGCCTTAACAAGGAAAATATAATAATAATAATATTTTTTTGCCGCTTAACAAAAGTACTTCATAGTCTTTTGTCTGGTGGCAACAAGTTGCGCGTCTTCAATGGCTAATCTATACATATAATAAGACAGTAAAAATATTTTGTCTGTACATTTAGTATTTTTGACTGAAATGGATAGAGGGGCACTTAAATAGATTATTAGAAAGCAAAAAAAATTTTTTGGAATTTTTTGTCTGTCTGTCTGTCTGTATGTATGTTCACGTTTATCTCCGAAAGTACTGAACCGATTTGCTTGAAACTTTCACTATTTGCTTTGTTTTAACTCAGAATAATATCTAAACTTTGTTTCATCAAAATCGGTTCATTAAAAAAAAGTTATCGTCATTTTAATGAACTCAATAAATAAAACTGGAGTGTCATCTGTGAAAATTGAAGACGGTGAAATTTTAATCAAAAGTACTGTGAAAATAGTATTTGTGGAAAGCTCATTGTTTTGTGCCATACTATAACATACATACATACTAATATTATAAATGCGAAAGTAACTCTGTCTGTCTGTCTGTTCCGCTTTCACACCAAAACTACTGAACCGATTTAAATGAAATTTGGTACACAGATAGTCTGGAGCCTGAGAAAGGACATAGGCTACTTTTTCATGCAAAAAAGGTTGTAAAGGGTTGTAAAAGGTTGAAAGGAGGGATTATTGGTTGTATGGAAATATTGTTAAACTACTGAACCGATTTAAATGAAATTTGGTACACAGATAGTCTGGAGCCTGAGAAAGGACATAGGCTACTTTTTCATGCAAAAAAGGTTGTAAAGGGTTGTAAAAGGTTGAAAGGAGGGATTATTGGTTGTATGGAAATATTGTTAAAACTACTGAACCGATTTAAATGAAATTTGGTACACAGATAGTCTAGAGGCTGAGAAAGGACAGAGGCTACCTTTTAAAGCAGAAAAGGGTTGTAAAAGTTGAAAAGGAGGGGTGAAAGGTTGTATGGCAGTATTGTTAAAACATATCCTTCTGTGGGAAATTCGAATATAACGCGGGCGAAGCGCGGGCGGAAAGCTAGTATATATATAAATGAGTTTCCAGAGATTAGCTGGAACAAACAGACACTTCAATTTTATTTATTTGTATAGATTACACTTACTAATACTAATTAAATAAGTAGCTTGTATTATCAACAAATGGTTACCACGAAATATCAAAATTATCAGTTATCTAATCTTGTAATTGGCAGATTTTTTAATCTGTGGCCATCCAGTACAAGGTGTTCCTTATACTTACAAAACTTTTTAATAATTATTATGTTTTACTATGACAGCATTATGTTTGTACCAATTAAACTTTAATTTCCAGATAAGAAAACATTACTATTGGTTATCTATCTAGTCGGCAAATTCTGTATCTCTGTGGTGATTGTGTCGGTGTACATATACACGGTCGAGCTGTATCCCACTAAGTACCGGCACAGCCTGTTTGCCTTTTCTTCCATGGTTGGACAGCTTGGCGGCATCACAGCGCCGCTCACTCCTGCACTGGTAATTGTACCTTGTCAAACCCGCAATTTAAGTCTTATTTTGTATGTCGGTAGACCGACTTATACACGTCCGTCACATTCTATGCACGGGTATTTGACGGACACCATCAATCTGCATACATCTGCAAAATGAATTCAAAAGTGTAATGCATATAAACCTTTTACTTGCGTAAAGCATACTTAGTGTTTCTGACGTTAGTCCAGAACAAAACATACTTCTCAAACTAGTGGCGAATTGCTGCTGCTATCTTCTTCTGATACTACGACATTCTCCTTTGGCGTCAAGTACTGCTATCGTGTTTTGTGTCCACTCGAATGTGGAAGGTGCCTACTAGAACATAAATTGTTAATTTTCATAGGAGAGTGCCAGCTATCGCACATGTCACCGTACGTGACAGTGTCCGATGGCCGATATCCCTTAGACTTACTTTACCTAGGTTAGGGTGTTTTGGATTTAATTAATGAACATGGAGTACATTTTATGACTTTTTGAATATCTTTAAATAAATAAAATAATGTATGTAGATTACGATGCTTTCTCTCACTGTTGGATGCTGGAATAAATATCTATATTTTTATAGCTATATATTGACAAATAAACAGATTAGTCACCTAAGTGATTAAAGTAGTATATAATAAATTCGGGTCTTGTGAGATTCACAAGAAATCTGTAACCACCACAAAAACCCGCCACCACCCAATGTTCGCTTAAAATATTAGATGTCAAATTTATGGCAGTCACAGTAATCTCACTATCACAATCTATTTTACCCTTGAATTTAATAATATAATCTTGAATTAAATAATAATCTAATTTAATTCTAAAAAATATCGAGCCCTTCGATGGTCAGTGAAATAGTACCGCACTTAGTGTCAGATCATTTAGCGCTTCTAAAAACATCGTGAGGTGACAGTAAAGAAATACAAAAATGTATATAGTCGACTAATACGCACTGGGCCAGCGTGATGAACTAAGCCTTAATCGCCCTACATTATTAGCGTCGGCTGATACACGTCGTCATCTAGATGACGACGTGTATGAGCTGCGATAATGATTGCTCCTAGTAGATTCCAGAAGACATATGTCTGTCTACCCATTTATTTGTTTATTTCTGATCATCTACTATCAGTTTACATCAGTGTTACACAGACATTTTTTTCCCATATTTGTTGTGTTGGCGCTATATCTAGTTCTGTTGTACATGCAGTTATATTCCTTCGTATCATGAGCTGTTTCATGTGGCGTAGTAAATTTGTCTTAAATCCCATTTGAACCACACTACTTATGCTTGCTACTTACAAGTGCCATTAGGTGATAGTTTCTTTGAACATTATTTATGCATGAACAATCTTCAGCAGATATGATTGGTTTTTCAGGCTCTGGAGGTGTGGTTAAGCCTGCCTTCAGTGATCTTTGGTATTATGGCACTGCTGTCGGCCATGCTGGTGGTCACCACCCCAGAAACAGTCGGCATCAAGCTCCCAAACACCATGCAAGAAGCAGAAAACTTGTCTTTGCAGAGGACTTCCTGAAATACATATGTACTTTAATAACGCATTTTTTTCTCATTGCTTCCGTGTAACTCTGTGATCCAAGACCGATTATTATCCATGGACACAACACAATTTACCTTTCAGAAAGCGGCTTGATAGATAGATGGAAATACTTTATTTTGCACAACAAAGTAAATAGCTTAGGACACTACATACACAGTCAGCAAATTAAACGGCCTCATTCAATCAACGGCGACGTTCGTCATTTCCTAGGCATTATTTATTTATTAAGTTGGTAGACAGAAAATTGTAAATACCCTTAAAAGAAAAATAAATTACAACAACAGTGGCAAATAATTCTATAGTATTCTGACAAATTTATCAGCGCTATATTTAGGTATTAGTCATAATCTTTGTCCCTCTAACATCCTCCATATTAGATTGATTTCCTCAATTATATAGATAAGATAAAGGTAAAAATAATGTTATTGAATTAGAATTTACATTATCAGTATTGAACGATAAAGAAGTCACTTCATTGGTTCACACGGTTACGATGGGAGACCTTCCACTGGAAGAAACCGGCAAGTAAACCATCAAGGATTATTTTCAGTTATTTCCTGTATTGTCACAAAATCGTTAATTTGATGCTTGTCTCAGCGCAAATAAATTAGGCGCAACTTCCATTACTACATTAAATAAATGTCATAATTCCTAAGTATCAACTAAACCGTATTTTTTAATTAACACAAAACCATTAATAATAAAAATGTCATGAAAATTAAATGAAGCATTAATATCACTTAGAAATCGTTGTCTTTAAGCCCGTTTTACAGAATACGACTCAATCTCAATCTCTGCTGAGTACAGTTAGAAAGGATGGCGCTATGTTGACATTATCCCTTTCTAACTGTACTCAAGTAGCGTTTTGCGTTTAAGATTGATTTTAGAATACGAACCTAAGGTATTCTTTCGTTTTGAAATTAATTACCTAACATTTTTTAGATTCGCCTAGGCCTTTTTTTATTGATGTCGTTGCTTCACCAAGTGTTTCGATATGCTTCAGGGCGGTGTATGCCACCCGCCTCTGTCTTGCTGTAACCGGCCGGACAGAGTGGAATTACAAAAGCAGATGCTCGAAGGGTGGAAGTGTAATAATGTCATAACGATGATGGCGTCTCGATCGCTGTCGCAGACACAACTCTCTACTCCCTTAGCCGTTCAAACCAATTTTGCTCCCTTCGCACCAATATTGGTCTTTTTTGAGGAGCCCATTTAGTGAGCGATGCGTCACCATCTGCCATATTTAAATCTATTAGGAGGCTTTGAAAAGGCAGATGACCAGAGTCTCTTCTATAGCCCGATTTTCATTACCACCAAAATCCAACTGCAATGTCCATAAACGTTTCCACCAGTTTTGACAATAGTTTCTGTGCAATTAACTGGGCATAGTCTTTAGCTGCCTTTTTCATGGTGCATATAAAGATTAAAGTAAAGTAAGTAAATGCATTTTTTAAATCTTAGCTTGGGATAATCCAAATGTTATCGGAAACGCGAGTCCAGTGTCACACCCAAACACTTCGTACAATCAATATAATAATTAAAGCTGATATAGATAAATGTTTATTTTTAAATTATTAATTTAAAAAGCTTTGTTTACACTGTGATAGTATATTTCAGCGACACGTCGCAACTCTATGCACATATGCATGATTGTATCCAAAATATCTTGTACAATTTCATGGGACAAGTACTCTAAGTGGTTGTGTTTAAACAAGATCGTTTATTATATAATCAATAAAAATTCGCTAGTGCAATCCAGTTGCACATCAACTATTTCTCGTTTCCTTTCTCTTATAGAAAATATGTTGCAAGCAAGTAGGCGATGGTTGATGCGCAAATGTCAAATCAAGTTGATAGCGATGCGATCGCGATGATTTTTCGAACAACACAATATGTTTTTAGATTAGTATCATTCCCACCGGATACATTTTAATCACATAGGATAGGAATAAATTAATAACCGACTTGGTATTACATGGATCTCACAACTTTTTACCGTAGAACAACTGAGTTGCGAGACTTGGTTTTTTTGACGAGTACGATTATGTTTTGATGGGATTAATTTTTAGAATACAAGTCTTAGAAATTAGTTCATCCTCGTAAACTTTTTGTACTTGCCTAAATTTTATGTATCTATGTACAATAAAGAATTACATAAAACAAGTTGCACGTATAAACACGCCCTAATGACTTTTATCGGAAACAATAACATTATATCGACCAGCATTCCGCATCGAAGCGCACCCTTAAAAGGTTGTTCCTATTTTTTTAAAATAATTAATTACAAAAAAAACATTCATATACAATTGTTATGTTTAAGTAGAAAATTTATAATATTTTATTAAAAAAGAAATTGAATAAGTTTGAAAATGCGGAAAAGACGATAAACCACGTATCGACTTGGACACCATTCTGGTGAATGAGGTGGACAGTTTGGATTATTCAGCTGAAGACGCTGCTGTTAGCCATGATCGTGGTTATCTTCGCCGCCTGGGCTGCCAGCGAGTATGTCTTTCACAACAGCTAGAATCAGAAACAAGGTATGGAAACTACACTCACAGGCATATTTAACCGCCCACCGTTATTTCTCGTCACCCTGTTGTTTACTATGGCTTATGCACTCTTTTATTTTTTGTCAAGTTTGTACTTCAGCAATAAAATAAACACGTATACCCTCATTTTGTTGCATAAGATTTTGTCACTGAATTATTTTTCGAATTTAGTCGTTGTTAGACATTATTAGCGTTGCGTCACAGAATAATCAATCCTTGTTTCTTTTTGCCGTATTGATCAATATTATTCAATTGGACTTTAAAGTGATTGTTCATCGTTTTTAAATCTAAAAAATGCTGTTGGATGCGACTGGTGCAGCCAGGGCAGTGGCTTTGGCCGATGCTGGGTACAGTCAACGTCGCATCGCTCGTACACTCGGTGTACCTCGGACCACGGTACGGGATGCTATCAGACCATTTTGGGAGACTGGTTCGTACACCCGGAGACACGGTCAAGGTCGACATCGCTGCACTTCAGCTCGAGATGACAGGTTCGTTGTCAGGAATGTCCTAAGAAATCGGTTTTGCACCGCTACTGAAGCTCGTACCAGACTTTTTGAGGTGAGAAATGTGAGTGTTAGTGAACATACAATAAGACGAATACTGGCAGAAAGAAATCTGAGAGCTTTTCGCTCAGCTCGAGTGCCAGAACTGCTCCCTCAGCACCGTAGAGCTAGACTTGGTTTGCGAGAGAACATGCTGACTGGACTATGGAGGAATGGAAGGACGTACTGTTTTCAGCTGAGAGTAGAATAGCCTTAAGAGGTCCAGATGGACGTCAGCGTGTTTACAGGCGCCAGAATGAAAGGTTTGCTTCATACGCTATAACCGAAACAGTGGGTTACCAAGGAGGGTCCATAATGGTTGGGGAGGTATCTTTTACGAGGCTCGTACCGATCTTGTTGTGTTTGACAGAGGCAGTGTGAAACGCTCAAAGGTACGTGTGGGAAGTTCTTCAATAACATGTCGTTCCTTTCGCGCCATTTATTGGACACAACTTCAGACTAATGCATGACAATGCACGTTGCCATACGGCAAGATCAGTCACTGATTATCTTAATGAGGTCGGGATTCAAGTCTACCTCGGCCTGCACGCAGTCCCGACCTCAATCCAATTGAACACATTTTGGGACAAGCTAAAAAGACGCATACGAGCAAGAGTACCGAGCACCTACGACTTGAAGAGCTCAAGACGGTTGCGATAGAGGAGTGGCACAATATTCCCCAATTTGACATCCAGGACATTATGGATGGATTACCAAACCGGCTCCAAGAAGTCATTAGAGCCCGTGGCGGCAACACCCATTATTAAAATTTTATTTAAAAAAATTTAACCATGTTTTTTTTTTCAAAATTTAAAATTACCAATTTTTTACAAAAATTTCGTTCAAAATCGCTTTCTTTTGTGTACTCGTGAATAAACAACGTGATTTTAAGTCTTATTGTCTTTAAGTTTACCTTGATGATTGTTTTCAACTTATCACATGAAATTTGGGGTAAAATCCCGAATTTCCGCAAATTCAACGAAAAACGAGGTGGGCGGTTAATTGTGCCTGTGAATTTATTTATATATTTTTTATTAAATATTAAATTCCTTGTCCGGCTATTATTTGTAACAGCTTAAAATGTTAGCATTCAATTCTTTTGATTTTTTTCTTATGTTTCGCGTTATATAGTTTAATAAATACTGGATTCTTCTACTTACTAATTGGGTTGGCTAGGATTTGGTTTCGAAATGTACAAATGTAAGTCGTTAGAATTAGTTTTCACTGTCCTTTAAATAGAATAATGGTTCTTGTCCTGGAACAATATGTGTTTTTTATATTCATTTCCTGCTATCTTCAATTGGTGTAAACATGAAACCCTCCAAAAGTACAGCGACATTAGAAGTTAATAAAATGTTTAACAAATACTAACATAAAAATTGGCAAGGATGGTATATATGCTCGTTATAACGAGTCGATTATTATTATTTTTTTTTGGAACGTAACAAATCTCTAAACGTAAACCTAACTGACATTTTACTAGTCGGAGACTCGTCTGCTTGGCTACTTTTGTCTTTTTCTGCTGCAAAAATAACTGTCATCTAAATAAGATAGGTGAACAGAATAAAAAAAGAAAAATTATTCTTATCATAGGATTTATACAATGCACATTTATACAATACTTCAAAAAAGCTACGCCATTGGTTCACAAGTCTACGGCGGGAGACCTTGTAACTTGTACTGGAAGAAACCAGCAAAAAAGTCAGCAAGGGTTATTTTTTTTCTATTTAAAGGTTGGCCTGAGATAAATAGTCTACTATGCGTAGCGTTTGTATGTGGGAATGACTTGACATTATTTTTAAGCTCTAACGATTGAAAAGCACATTATGAAATTAGAATAACATAATTGCTTGGATTTAGATTCTATGATATATAATTTAATAATTTTGTATTAATTAAATAATTGCAGACTTATGTATATCCAAAATGCTTATTGTGTTGATATGTAAATAATTGCAATTGTGCCTTTTTTTTTCTTTGCACGTATCCGTGTAAAAGATTAAGAACCTCTTAAGTTTTGTACTCCTAAATTTTATTTTAGTTTGACGTCAAGAAGTCGAGGAAGCTAGGGAAATATGTTTGTATCGTAGTAAGTGGAGAACTGTGAGCTCTGCCTACCCCTATGAGAAAGAGTCATGAGTGTGAACACAATAATATGAATGGCATCAGCTTACGTCGAATCTCAACTCTCAATACATCGGAAGCCTCATCACCCCACGATTATACTACTGTTTTGTATCCACGTCTCCAGGCACTTGTATACCGTGGATCCTAAATCACTGAACTGAAATCTATAGCTCTATTGCTCACAGATGCCTCATCCCTGAATGCGAGACGGCTGAGGATGCAGTGTTCGCAGCAGACTGGGTGCTGGATGTGTTCCCCAGTACTGGCAACAACACGTACGATGGGTGCAAGCGCTTCGCCAACGTGAGCAGCTTGGAACCCTCGGAAAACGTCTGCCCTGCCATCTGGTTCGACAATATGACAAAGCAAGACTGTGAACAACGCCTGTACGAAGACCAGTACAGTGTGGTTTACGATGTGAGTCATAGATCTCTCTTAATACAATAACAGTTGGGATTAGGTAGATGGATATAATTATGTTTGATGCCACAATACATGACAAGTTAGATTTAAATTGATGAATGATGAATGCAGCTAATCTGCGTAGATGCTGCTGAGTTTTCATCATGAGTAATGCCATGTGTGAAACTAAAATAATTGTGGTGTTTCTAATCTTTGCTTTACTGTTTCTTTACACCCGGTAAATATTCAGCTATATAATTGTAATATTATGGTCGTTTGCGGGTTTTCAGATTAGAGATCAGATTTGCACATTTTCACAAGTCTGAACTTCTCAAGATATTGCTTCGTTAAATCTATCCAGGCTCTATCTTGCATCTTTTCGATTGGCTTCATTTTAGTTCCGGGTAAAATTCCTCTC